>OY744604.1:13473610-13966110 GCA_963556255.1 Allolobophora icterica
AAGATCGAGATCGACAAACCACCCAAGATCGAGAAACCAACCAGGACAAAAATCGAGAAACCACCCAAAACCGAGGCCAAAATCGCCGTCGATGTGCCACCGCCTACACTATCCTCCCTACAAGGGCCAAAGTATTTGCCGACGCTCGCACCAAGCCCACGGTGGTATACGACCGAGAAACCGCGACCAGCACCAACGCCGTGCAGGAATTCGCTAGACTTGCCCAGATCGCCATACACGGTCGAGACAACACTAGTCCAACTTTCTAGAATAGACGAAAAACCAATTAGACATTTGGCTATGGAATAGAATACAACCAGTCTACACTAGACGAAACATTTGCAGAAACTACAGCTATTCTACACTAGACAAAGCGAGCTTGCAAATCGAGATGGCAATACAAGCAACATTTGCGGGGACAACACTAGTCCAACCTTTCTAGAATAGACGAAAAACCAATTAGACATTTGGCTATGGAATAGAATACAACTAGTCTACACTAGACGGAGCATTTGCAGAAAGCTACAGCTATTCTACACTAGACAAAGCGAGCTTGCAAATCGAGATGGCAATACAAGCAACATTTGCGGGCATGGGCATACGGCCAAGAAGTCCATATCGCACCATCTTTTGGTCGAAAATGCCTACGAGAACAACCTCTGTCCGACATTTCGAAAGTGGACTACATCGCCAACAACAAGGGTCGCACACACCTCCGCCAACTTTCCGGTCTCCCACTGTTTGTCGACGATATCTACATCTACGGCTATATTCGCAAGGGGGACCTGGTGGAGACAAAAGGCAAACTTCTTTGTACGTCCGGCGAGTTCGGTTCGGCAAAGCGAATTCTGGCCGCCGTCTCTCTGGCTATTCGAAATGTGCTGCCACAAAATGGCGAGAAGAGCGAAAGATATGTCCACACCAACATGGTCCACACTGTTGTATACAACGCCAACGGCACCACCGCCGGCAGCAAGATTCGCACCACCGTCGCAGAAATCGAGGCGAAGACAAACCAGGCTGCCATGAAAAACTGGTTGGAACTCTGCGGCAACGAGGAGCCCGCCGGATTGTTCGTTGCAAAGGCAGATGTATCCGAGATTCCGATCGGGGAATTGCAAGACATGCTACCAGCCCTCGAGAAACGTCTCCTTGCCAATGGATACGGGATCTACTGCATCGACTACACGCAGGACTTTTCGGGTGTACTCGACCGCAAGACTCTCGTGGAGTATCTCTGCAAGGAGAAAGGATTTCGCGAGCAGGGCACACACCACGATGCTATGTACAAAGACCAACCAACAATCCTGGACAACACCAGCTGCGTTGGCAACCACGTCTGTACATGGATATACAACGATCCATACGGCTGCACTTCTCGAACAAAAATCTACAACAAAGTTGTTTCGAATTTCGAGGCGGGAGAAGTGCAGGCTACCATCGGTAGCCACCTGGCCGAATATGTGGATTGTCCCAACAAGCATCTCCGAAAGACCTTCCAACACCCAGATGTGCAGGAGCGGGGTTGCTCTCGAATCGAGGTGTCGATATATGGCTGTTTCGGCGACCAGCTCTCGATCGAATCCGCCAGGAATGCCATCGATGGTGTGTTGGACCTGGTGCACCCAGACAACTCCGACGGGCTCTTCGTTGTCCAGCCACCAGAACAGCAGTGGAGAAATCTTGCAGCCGGCATAGACAGGTGTCTCGTCTTGGCCAACCGCCCTCTGGGAGAAATCTTTGTAGCCTGGTATGCACACACCAAGACCGGACGGGTGGCGGGTGTGCGGGTTGTTCCAAAGCCAGCCACCGTGCAGGAAGGCAAAAAATGGGAACAGGCTGTGTGCTGGGCTGCCAGCGACTTTGGATTTCGTGCATGCCCCATCTTTCGTGTAGACATACTCGCCAGCGAGCCGGACAACATCGAGATAGCACCACTACGATGCTACACCAAGGAACCGAACTCCTACACGATCCTGTCCGCCAGCAAAATGCCGATGCAACTGCACGAGGATGCCCCCGATCCGGCCATTCTCCTACCAGAAACTCCATACATTTCGTGGGCTTGGAGAAAAAACAAGTGCCACACTATCGGTGTAGAGAAGCCCCTGTTCGAACTACAACAGGTAGACACGAGAAGAACCATCTCGACTCTGTCGAAGTCGGGTAGAGAGGCCAGACTGCGAGACATAGAAGACGCACTTCTGGCACACGAGTGGAGGCAGCGAATGGTGGAGTTGCGAGAGGTACAAATCCACCACGAAGAGGAACAGCTTCGCATCCGCAAGGCCGAGGTAGAAGAGTTGCAAAAATTTGTCGCACTCTACAAGGAGAAAAAGGCGGCATCGACGGAGAAACGTAGGGAAATGCTACACATGCTGGAAGAGAAGACCGGAAAAGTGGCGGATCTTGCAAGGACCGAAACATGGAGTGGCCAGGTACTCGGATACAGACGACCGGCCCTGGACAGCGAAAGTACTCGGGTTGTGCTAGCCGACAAAGATGGAAGAACAACAGTCGTGTGGGCCACGAATGGTCTGTCGAAACTTCTCGATGGGTGTGTTGCCGACTTCCACATGGAGAAGGACAAGTACGGACGCACACTGTACTGGCTTCCGGAATGCAAAGGCAGCAAACTATGCATCGACATCCTGCCACAAAAAACGTTCCAAGCCAATAGGGGCGAGGATGCACCAACCAACATCTCCTGGAATCCGATCGTCGTGGTGGCGACACCAACTCCAGACCAAAAAACAACTCTCCAAGCAATGGCCGACAAGACCAACGAAGCCGAAGAAGAGATGGATGGATGGAAGCAGGAGAAGAGAAAGTCGCACATGGAGTGGGTCCAGGCGCCCTCGGCCAAAAATTATACCAGGTCGGTGGATGTACCAGAAGGAGAGTACGGTTGTAGGCGATATTCCTCGTCGACTTTTCGTGGAACACCTCGAACGGTGTTGTTTCTACACCACATAGACGGCGAGGGCAAACCAACCAACGACATAGAGATACCGGTCTTCGGGTGGTTCCTGCAGGCCGAGATCGAGAAGCTCGGAGGATTGGAGAAGCTGGCGGAGGCCTATGCCCCAATCCGCTGCCGCATCGGAGCAGAGAGAACAACCGGACAGAACAAGAAGGACCGCCTGGCCACAATTGCCTTTGTTCCTCGAACAGACATATGCGAGGACGAGGACTAGCCGGCAACAAGCCCATCCCGAATGCAGAGCACGAAACCCCGGTGCCAACCAACTACATAGAGACCGCCCAACCTCCAGCCCACCCATTCTAGGGCAGTCTCCGCAGAGATGTGTCCAACGACCTGTCCCAACGAAGTCGGATCCAATGTTGCGACAAAAAGTTCTAGCTCCTCCATATCCAACCACCCCCTTCGATCGTCTCCACCGTCGTAGATCTCTCGTGCCTTTCGAAACTCGTCGAAGGGAAACGACTGGATGTAGCCACGGAGACAGAGCTGCATATTTCCGAACGGACGAGAAAAAGAATACTAGTACAACATATATTTTTGGCAACAAAATGTATCCAGTTTCTGCGACGGCGAAGCATCGAATGCAATTCCATACAACGAAGGCTTCTATCGTAGATATCTCGTTCTTTCCGAAACTCGTAGAACGGAAACTGCGGGACACATCCGCCGTGGAATAGTTGCAGCTCTATTTTCTATACCACAAACTCTACAGGGAATGTCTGCTCGAAAGCAGGAAGATACGACACACACAAGCAACCATTCGAAGCTTTTCCCCACAAAATCGGAGTATACGAGCGCTCCACCTCTACATCCATTCTCTACAACGAACCAGAAACATTCTAGGCCGGAAAAACACCAACAAATAGAACCAACTATACGAGATATCTCCAGAGGACAAAACCACCACCAAAACCAACCCAACCACTCTTGTGCGGTTTCTTCCAAGATATGGCCGAAGATTTCCATCCCAGCCTCGAAGTTCTGTCTCGCAGCGAAAGATCGCAGTTCTTCTCGACAATTCCACTCCCTTCGACAAGAGTTTCTTTCGTAGGCATTCCGACTTTTCCAAAACTCGTGGAGTGGGGAAAATACCACATACGACCATACTGGTATTTCTGCAGCTCCATACTTGTCTCCTATTCCAAAGATGTGTATTTCTCTAGGTGGAGCAGAACAAAAAATATCGCAAGAGAAATCGGATACAGATACTTCGCATCGCATATTCGAGAACATATGGCCCCGAGAATTCCACATGCGGAAACATCTTCTATAGGCCTATTCGCGAGTTCCACAATCCAATCCGAGAATTCCACATGTGGAAACATCTCGCATAGCGAACGCCCATCCCCAATTCGATGTCGCGGGACAGAACGAGAAGGATTGCTCCACGAGCGGACAACTAGCCGGCCACAAGCCCATCTCGGATACAGAATACGAAAACCCGATGCCAAACAACCACAAAGAGTTCTCCCAACTTCCCGTCTATCCACTCTTGTGTCGTTTCCACAGAGATATGCCCCACGATCTCGCCCAACGATTGTATATCCAACTTTGCAGCGAAAGATCGAAGTTCTTCCCGATTTTCCACTCTTTTCTACTGGACCCACTATCGTAGATATCTCGTGCTTTTTCGAAATTCGTAGAAGGGAAACGATGGAGGACGCCCGTTTTGGAATATTTGCAGTTCCATTCCATCGAACTTTGCAGCATACAACTATATTCCAAAACAACCAGCCAAGTTCTACACAGGTATTCGAGATTTGCGAGTTCCATTTTTCGAAAAAATCTCGCACATTTGCGATTTCCACATGCAAAACATCTAGAATATTTGCGAGTTCCATATTCGAATACATGTCTACGAATTCCATATTTGGTACATGCCGCGAGTTCCACCTAGAATATTCGCAATTCTACATTCGAAACATTTTGTAGATTTTGCGAAAACATCTAGTAGATTTTGCGAAAACAACTTGTAGATTTTGCGAAAAACATATCGCATATATGCATTTCCACATTCGAAAAAAATCTAGCATACATGCGGAAAAAATCTCGCATATTCGCGAGTTCCACATTCGAAAAAACATTTCGTATATATCGGGTTGCCCATTGGCCGGGCACCTGCTATAGACCATTCTTCGAAAAAGTCTACATCTGGATTGCATCTCGACTCTATCCAGCATATCTTGTCTACATCTTGTCTACATCTTGTCTATATGTATACACGATGTAGATATAGACAAGATGTAGACAAGATGTAGACAAGATATGCTGGATAGAGTCGAGATGCAATCCAGATGTAGACTTTTTCGAAGAATGGTCTATAGCAGGTGCCCGGCCAATGGGCAACCCGATATATACGAAATGTTTTTTCGAATGTGGAACTCGCGAATATGCGAGATTTTTTCCGCATGTATGCTAGATTTTTTTCGAATGTGGAAATGCATATATGCGATATGTTTTTCGCAAAATCTACAAGTTGTTTTCGCAAAATCTACTAGATGTTTTCGCAAAATCTACAAAATGTTTCGAATGTAGAATTGCGAATATTCTAGGTGGAACTCGCGGCATGTACCAAATATGGAATTCGTAGACATGTATTCGAATATGGAACTCGCAAATATTCTAGATGTTTTGCATGTGGAAATCGCAAATGTGCGAGATTTTTTCGAAAAATGGAACTCGCAAATCTCGAATACCTGTGTAGAACTTGGCTGGTTGTTTTGGAATATAGTTGTATGCTGCAAAGTTCGATGGAATGGAACTGCAAATATTCCAAAACGGGCGTCCTCCATCGTTTCCCTTCTACGAATTTCGAAAAAGCACGAGATATCTACGATAGTGGGTCCAGTAGAAAAGAGTGGAAAATCGGGAAGAACTTCGATCTTTCGCTGCAAAGTTGGATATACAATCGTTGGGCGAGATCGTGGGGCATATCTCTGTGGAAACGACACAAGAGTGGATAGACGGGAAGTTGGGAGAACTCTTTGTGGTTGTTTGGCATCGGGTTTTCGTATTCTGTATCCGAGATGGGCTTGTGGCCGGCTAGTTGTCCGCTCGTGGAGCAATCCTTCTCGTTCTGTCCCGCGACATCGAATTGGGGATGGGCGTTCGCTATGCGAGATGTTTCCACATGTGGAATTCTCGGATTGGATTGTGGAACTCGCGAATAGGCCTATAGAAGATGTTTCCGCATGTGGAATTCTCGGGGCCATATGTTCTCGAATATGCGATGCGAAGTATCTGTATCCGATTTCTCTTGCGATATTTTTTGTTCTGCTCCACCTAGAGAAATACACATCTTTGGAATAGGAGACAAGTATGGAGCTGCAGAAATACCAGTATGGTCGTATGTGGTATTTTCCCCACTCCACGAGTTTTGGAAAAGTCGGAATGCCTACGAAAGAAACTCTTGTCGAAGGGAGTGGAATTGTCGAGAAGAACTGCGATCTTTCGCTGCGAGACAGAACTTCGAGGCTGGGATGGAAATCTTCGGCCATATCTTGGAAGAAACCGCACAAGAGTGGTTGGGTTGGTTTTGGTGGTGGTTTTGTCCTCTGGAGATATCTCGTATAGTTGGTTCTATTTGTTGGTGTTTTTCCGGCCTAGAATGTTTCTGGTTCGTTGTAGAGAATGGATGTAGAGGTGGAGCGCTCGTATACTCCGATTTTGTGGGGAAAAGCTTCGAATGGTTGCTTGTGTGTGTCGTATCTTCCTGCTTTCGAGCAGACATTCCCTGTAGAGTTTGTGGTATAGAAAATAGAGCTGCAACTATTCCACGGCGGATGTGTCCCGCAGTTTCCGTTCTACGAGTTTCGGAAAGAACGAGATATCTACGATAGAAGCCTTCGTTGTATGGAATTGCATTCGATGCTTCGCCGTCGCAGAAACTGGATACATTTTGTTGCCAAAAATATATGTTGTACTAGTATTCTTTTTCTCGTCCGTTCGGAAATATGCAGCTCTGTCTCCGTGGCTACATCCAGTCGTTTCCCTTCGACGAGTTTCGAAAGGCACGAGAGATCTACGACGGTGGAGACGATCGAAGGGGGTGGTTGGATATGGAGGAGCTAGAACTTTTTGTCGCAACATTGGATCCGACTTCGTTGGGACAGGTCGTTGGACACATCTCTGCGGAGACTGCCCTAGAATGGGTGGGCTGGAGGTTGGGCGGTCTCTATGTAGTTGGTTGGCACCGGGGTTTCGTGCTCTGCATTCGGGATGGGCTTGTTGCCGGCTAGTCCTCGTCCTCGCATATGTCTGTTCGAGGAACAAAGGCAATTGTGGCCAGGCGGTCCTTCTTGTTCTGTCCGGTTGTTCTCTCTGCTCCGATGCGGCAGCGGATTGGGGCATAGGCCTCCGCCAGCTTCTCCAATCCTCCGAGCTTCTCGATCTCGGCCTGCAGGAACCACCCGAAGACCGGTATCTCTATGTCGTTGGTTGGTTTGCCCTCGCCGTCTATGTGGTGTAGAAACAACACCGTTCGAGGTGTTCCACGAAAAGTCGACGAGGAATATCGCCTACAACCGTACTCTCCTTCTGGTACATCCACCGACCTGGTATAATTTTTGGCCGAGGGCGCCTGGACCCACTCCATGTGCGACTTTCTCTTCTCCTGCTTCCATCCATCCATCTCTTCTTCGGCTTCGTTGGTCTTGTCGGCCATTGCTTGGAGAGTTGTTTTTTGGTCTGGAGTTGGTGTCGCCACCACGACGATCGGATTCCAGGAGATGTTGGTTGGTGCATCCTCGCCCCTATTGGCTTGGAACGTTTTTTGTGGCAGGATGTCGATGCATAGTTTGCTGCCTTTGCATTCCGGAAGCCAGTACAGTGTGCGTCCGTACTTGTCCTTCTCCATGTGGAAGTCGGCAACACACCCATCGAGAAGTTTCGACAGACCATTCGTGGCCCACACGACTGTTGTTCTTCCATCTTTGTCGGCTAGCACAACCCGAGTACTTTCGCTGTCCAGGGCCGGTCGTCTGTATCCGAGTACCTGGCCACTCCATGTTTCGGTCCTTGCAAGATCCGCCACTTTTCCGGTCTTCTCTTCCAGCATGTGTAGCATTTCCCTACGTTTCTCCGTCGATGCCGCCTTTTTCTCCTTGTAGAGTGCGACAAATTTTTGCAACTCTTCTACCTCGGCCTTGCGGATGCGAAGCTGTTCCTCTTCGTGGTGGATTTGTACCTCTCGCAACTCCACCATTCGCTGCCTCCACTCGTGTGCCAGAAGTGCGTCTTCTATGTCTCGCAGTCTGGCCTCTCTACCCGACTTCGACAGAGTCGAGATGGTTCTTCTCGTGTCTACCTGTTGTAGTTCGAACAGGGGCTTCTCTACACCGATAGTGTGGCACTTGTTTTTTCTCCAAGCCCACGAAATGTATGGAGTTTCTGGTAGGAGAATGGCCGGATCGGGGGCATCCTCGTGCAGTTGCATCGGCATTTTGCTGGCGGACAGGATCGTGTAGGAGTTCGGTTCCTTGGTGTAGCATCGTAGTGGTGCTATCTCGATGTTGTCCGGCTCGCTGGCGAGTATGTCTACACGAAAGATGGGGCATGCACGAAATCCAAAGTCGCTGGCAGCCCAGCACACAGCCTGTTCCCATTTTTTGCCTTCCTGCACGGTGGCTGGCTTTGGAACAACCCGCACACCCGCCACCCGTCCGGTCTTGGTGTGTGCATACCAGGCTACAAAGATTTCTCCCAGAGGGCGGTTGGCCAAGACGAGACACCTGTCTATGCCGGCTGCAAGATTTCTCCACTGCTGTTCTGGTGGCTGGACAACGAAGAGCCCGTCGGAGTTGTCTGGGTGCACCAGGTCCAACACACCATCGATGGCATTCCTGGCGGATTCGATCGAGAGCTGGTCGCCGAAACAGCCATATATCGACACCTCGATTCGAGAGCAACCCCGCTCCTGCACATCTGGGTGTTGGAAGGTCTTTCGGAGATGCTTGTTGGGACAATCCACATATTCGGCCAGGTGGCTACCGATGGTAGCCTGCACTTCTCCCGCCTCGAAATTCGAAACAACTTTGTTGTAGATTTTTGTTCGAGAAGTGCAGCCGTATGGATCGTTGTATATCCATGTACAGACGTGGTTGCCAACGCAGCTGGTGTTGTCCAGGATTGTTGGTTGGTCTTTGTACATAGCATCGTGGTGTGTGCCCTGCTCGCGAAATCCTTTCTCCTTGCAGAGATACTCCACGAGAGTCTTGCGGTCGAGTACACCCGAAAAGTCCTGCGTGTAGTCGATGCAGTAGATCCCGTATCCATTGGCAAGGAGACGTTTCTCGAGGGCTGGTAGCATGTCTTGCAATTCCCCGATCGGAATCTCGGATACATCTGCCTTTGCAACGAACAATCCGGCGGGCTCCTCGTTGCCGCAGAGTTCCAACCAGTTTTTCTTGGCAGCCTGGTTTGTCTTCGCCTCGATTTCTGCGACGGTGGTGCGAATCTTGCTGCCGGCGGTGGTGCCGTTGGCGTTGTATACAACAGTGTGGACCATGTTGGTGTGGACATATCTTTCGCTCTTCTCGCCATTTTGTGGCAGCACATTTCGAATAGCCAGAGAGACGGCGGCCAGAATTCGCTTTGCCGAACCGAACTCGCCGGACGTACAAAGAAGTTTGCCTTTTGTCTCCACCAGGTCCCCCTTGCGAATATAGCCGTAGATGTAGATATCGTCGACAAACAGTGGGAGACCGGAAAGTTGGCGGAGGTGTGTGCGACCCTTGTTGTTGGCGATGTAGTCCACTTTCGAAATGTCGGACAGAAGGTTGTTCTCGTAGGCATTTTCGACCAAAAGATGGTGCGATATGGACTTCTTGGCCCGTATGCCCATGCCCGCAAATGTTGCTTGTATTGCCATCTCGATTTGCAAGCTCGCTTTGTCTAGTGTAGAATAGCTGTAGCTTTCTGCAAATGCTCCGTCTAGTGTAGACTAGTTGTATTCTATTCCATAGCCAAATGTCTAATTGGTTTTTCGTCTATTCTAGAAAGGTTGGACTAGTGTTGTCCCCGCAAATGTTGCTTGTATTGCCATCTCGATTTGCAAGCTCGCTTTGTCTAGTGTAGAATAGCTGTAGTTTTCTGCAAATGTTTCGTCTAGTGTAGACTGGTTGTATTCTATTCCATAGCCAAATGTCTAATTGGTTTTTCGTCTATTCTAGAAAGGTTGGACTAGTGTTGTCTCGACCGTGTATGGCGATCTGGGCAAGTCTAGCGAATTCCTGCACGGCGTTGGTGCTGGTCGCGGTTTCTCGGTCGTATACCACCGTGGGCTTGGTGCGAGCGTCGGCAAATACTTTGGCCCTTGTAGGGAGGATAGTGTAGGGCGGTGGCACATCGACGGCGATTTTGGCCTCGGTTTTGGGTGGTTTCTCGATTTTTGTCCTGGTTGGTTTCTCGATCTTGGGTGGTTTGTCGATCTCGATCTTTGGTGCTTTTTCTATCTTGGACCGCTTCTCGACTTTGGGCGGTTTCTCGATCTTGGTCCTGGTTGGCTTCTCGAATCTGGGTAGTTTCTCGATCTTCGTCGGTTTCTCGATCTTGGCCAGTTTCTCGACTTTGGCCCTGGTTGGCTTCTCGACTTTGGGTGGTTTCTCGACTTTGGGCGGTTTCTCGATCTTGGCCCTGGGTTGCGCCTTGGATAGTAGCACGCAGGTCTTGGGCGGCTTCGTTGGCGCGTTTCTAGCATGGTGCTGTGCCATTGTTGGCGCATATGTATCTATGTTGGCAAAGTAGAATTGGGCGGCAAGAAAATCGTGTGGGTGTGGGTGGGAGAACAGGGATTGGGTGGAAGAACGAGGTTGGCTCTCGGGTTTGTTGGGGTACTTGTGCAAGATTTCTAGGTCTTTGTTTCGAGTTTGTGGTGTCGATAGATGGAATAGGTTTGTGTGGTGGAGCACAAAAATAGCTGAAACAAAAATAGCTCTGACTGAAAATGCGCTCTAGTAAAGGTCGATCTGCTGTAAGAGCCCATTGACCTCGGGGCCCTCTGGAGGCCCTGGAAGTCGGCCTGCTATAATTGTCCGTGGGTTTCAGGACCCTCTGGAAGCCTAGATGGTATAGATCGGCATCCTCTTAATTCGGTGAGATAATGGAGTGGTGGGGACCTGAAAAACTGGGTGTTGTAGGCCAGTCAAAACTGGTTTTTAAACGTAATTACGATGATGTCCCCAACCCCGTGTTAGTAATCTACTAGTTTCTTTCCCGAGTAGAAGTTTATTTTCATATGTTGGTTTCTCTATGGTTTCTTTGTCTGCAAATGTGTACAAAATATGACTAACGCAACAGAGAAACTAATCATGCGTAAAAACAATCTACACTGTGTCCCGATGAAAAGTAGACCCCAAGAAAAGTGTCATAACTCGGTCAAAACTTTTAGCATTTGCCTGAAATTTCAAAAACAACAAGAGAAGCCATATTACAACCAAATCAAAGCGCCATTTGGAAATATTAGTGGGTTTGTCAAGTTCATCAACGTTTGAGATGCAGCACTGAAAAGGGGAAATTTCCAACATGCAAGAGCCATAAGGAAGTGAAGTTCAGCTACAGCTGGTGTTCAAAATGTCCTCCTTGTTCACGGACACACGTCTGTAGACGTGGACGCCACTATTTGATGTCCCAGTCGATGATCTCGTGGTCAAACAGCTGCCACTCTTCAATCAGGTGATCGACGTCACGAATGCGGGAACGATAAACGCGCTCCTCCAGTACGCTCCAGATTTGATTGTCAACTGGATTGAGGTCTGGACTGTTGGGCGGCCACAGCTGCGTGGATATGAAGTCAGGTTTCTCCCGGGACAGCAGAGCAATGGTCTGACGTGCTCGGTGCGCAGATGCACTGTCTTGTTGAATCTGAAGAAGCCGCCCGATGAATAGTAGACCCCTAAACGTTTGTCAAGAATTTGTATGTTGGAAATTTCCCCTTTTCAGTACTGCATCTCAAACGTTGATAAACTTGACAAACTCACCAACAATAATTCCAAACAGCGTTAAAATTTAGTGGTAATATGGCTAGTGTTGTTGTTTTTAAAATTTCAGACAAATGCTAAACGTTTTGACCGAGTTATGACACTTTTTCTTGGGGTCTACTTTTCATCGGGACACAGTGTAGATGTGTGGCTTTGAAAAGAAGTTTATTAGCAAAATAATGTTTCTTTCCATTAAAGAGCATTTTCCCAATGACTAGAATTAGGCTAAGCGATGCACATTATTTCGATAAAGTATCATGTAAATTAGTTTTATGGAATCGTATTTACAAACGGTATAATATTTCATTTACCCAGTGTTTCACTAACCACGATTTGCTCGGGTTCGTTGTGTGTAGGCGGATGCTGTTGATTCTTTGATAGTTCTAAACAGAACGGCAAGTTGTATCTTTTTTTACATTCAACAAACATTACTCTTTTAATCAAGGACTAAGCAACTCAGCGTTTCTATTACTAGAATCACTCAGTAAAATCTAAAGTCTTCGTTGTGTAGCAGTATTTTGTGATTGATATCACCAGCAACTAATTGCAAGTGTATCAATTGTAATAGCAAGGCTAAATAGCAGCTCGATAAAATTTTAGTAATTTATATGAAAGGTCAGGAAAGACACGAAAGTACAGAGTAATGACACTCAAAACGATGGATGAGAAAAGGGAGTTGTATGTGTCGTCCTAACAAGCAACTGACGACTTTTAAGGCAAAAGTTATGGTCAGCTAATTACAAAGGTTGCTTCGACAAGGTTTATTCACGTTAATCTAAATTTAAAAAAAACTATGTAGAGAGTGATTCGGTAATCAATGCTGGTATAGTAATGATTCTACTTAAAACACGCATCGAAAAATCATTTGGCTAAAATCTTAACCGCTGACAGATGTTCAAGTAGTCTGTCGACGATTCGGGGGGGGGGGGGTTACGGTATGATCTAAGTATTTCTCATATGTTCGACCTGATGACAAATACTTTGTTTCCCAATGTGTTGCCATTCGTCCAGATCGATGGCGCTGAGCAATGGTGAGTGAAGGACTTCCTCAAAGTCCTTACACAGTGGCCACCTCAGTGGAGACTCGAACCCGTACTCTTCGCGTCACAGGCTAAGCGTTCTATTCATTCGGCCACCGTACCAGACAATGGCAGCGTGCGAGTCAATTGTATGTAATACTAGCCTAAGCTCATGTTTGGATGAAAATAATAAAACAAAACTGAACCACTTGGCAAAAGTAGCGCGATCACTAATCTAAAAAAAAATTCGATGTCCTCTATGATTCGAGTTTCTTTTATGTTCGACCTTACTCAAATTTACTGCATAGACTCCACTCAGCTAAAAATCCACTTTCCTTACCGGTATGTTCGTTGTGTTCTCTATTGTCAGTCTCTTTCATGCACGGAAAACAGTCGCAGATGTTGCCTCGACTGTGAAGACAATCTACAGAAAACACGGAAGATAATCTGCTTAAAATATAATTAATGAAGGTCTAGTATTGATTTAATTTCAGGAAAGCTCAAATCTTAACCGTTGACGTTGTTCTAAGATCTGTCAACCGACCAGTGAGGCAAGATTTTGTCTAAATATGTTTAGAGATAATCGATCTATTACAATAGGCCTACCTCTTTATTTTCACAATGCATTGCCATCAGTCCAGATCCTGGGCCTTGGCAAGTTGTTGCTGATCCAAGCCTTTGTAACCAGGCAATAAAAATTAAGCATCGGCATAAGTTAGGAATGTAAATGTAAACGGCAAGTCCTGCGACGTGCTGGTACTCTGTCGAAGTAAACGTAATGAGTGCCTCCCAACGTTCCTGTCTGGGATATGGATGCTCTACTTTTTGAAGTGAAGATTCAAAAATTGATACGGTAGAAAATATACCTATCCCGAATGTTTACCTGTTAGATTGGGTCTCTGCCTCAGAGTCAAAACAACTACACCGATGGATAATGGCAGCAGAAGTAAGAAGAACAGACAGATGATGGCATTCTTTAACGCATCGCAGTTGCCATCGCCACCAGCTGCTCCTTGCTCTTGAGCTGGTTCAAAGATATTCAACTCATTATTGCCAGGATCATAAGTAACACGTATATAACAAAATAACAAAGGCGCCATATAGATGTTCTATTGAAACTAGTAGTATCCAGCGTTTCACGACATCTTTACGGTTACCATGGTCGTTTATGTAGACTCTGTTTTTACCTCTAAAATAAAATCAATTCGCATAGCTTCAAAACCATTACTGTTCTTGCGTAGAGATAAAATGGAGATCCAAGTCCGTTTGGCTTAGCAATAGATTGTGCCTAAACGGCTTCTGGAATTCGAAACTCGGAACGTTACATGATACCTAAGCCTATGACAATTGGTTGTAATGTTATGTAACTTATAAGCAAATGTTGTCCTGTTGAATTGTAGTTTGTTTTGTGCTGCAGCTCAGCGTTCTATATCTAAATATCTAAAAACTTTTGTTGACAGAGGCCGTTAGAGTCCCAATAGACATACTTTCTGGGTTTTCAAAAGACTACGGTTTGGTTTTGTTACGCCATATATTTGACGCCGAGCACATTAGACAGCGGTGGTATGGAAATTTATAATCATTTTTTGGAAGTAAGTTCACTTTTTTTGTTAGTAAATTATCCCAAAATAACAAATATATTGCGTACTAACTTGATCCAACAACTTTGATGTTTCCCGAGTTGCAAGAAATCTTCGAAGTTGACCTTGTTGTTCGGCATACGTAGAATGAACCAATTGAAATTTGATCGATTTTCATTGTTAGATTATAATTAACGTTGTGGCCATTAATTTGACGGGTCACACCAATCGTAATAGATTCGTTATTATCATTCAATCCCCATTGCAGGATTGGAGCTTCATTGCCATGATATTGAACCATGCAGGTCAATATTAGTTGGTCTGGTTCAATGGCGCACGCATTTGGTCCAATGACTTTCTGCACATTGACGTTTGATTGGCATATCAAATCTGTATCTGAAAATTAATAGCAATATAATCGTCAAATATAAAACAAAGTCAAATAATGCGCTAAAATTGTAAGAGAAAAATTGTGTGCCATCTTTCGTATATTTATCAAATTTGTCGATTTTCTTAAATGTGTCTACATTTTAAAGTAATACGCACAGTGGCTTTCTTTGTAAGCACAGGCCTATATACCAATAATAGCTTACAGCACAAAAATCATTACATTCGAAAACACACAACTTTCCTTTGAGGCGGTCTGAATGAAGCTGTTATTCAAGATATGACATCCTGACTTAAGCACAAGACTAAATGAAAAGAACAGCACGACTCCTTGTTCTGACTGAAACCATTGACATTCGAAGCTCCAGTAGATTTTCGGGCCAAAAATGAGACTTCACTGCTGAAGAAAATTTCTTAAAATAACTATATAAATTCTGGCGTCAGTCATACTCAGTATGCAACATGCCAACCTAGAATTACAAGATCAGCGTTTTTTTTCATTCCGCCTCCTGCATCGTCTTGACACTCGTATTTTCCTGCGTCCTCAGCCACGATAGACGTTATAACGAGATTGTATTCGCCAGTTGTTGCGTTCTTATCCATAGCGAATCTACCCATATATGGGTTGTAGAATTGGCCAAAGCTATAGACAAAGCTTCTTTCCGTAGAGGAGACTGGATAGTGGAACCAGTGGATTTCCTTGGAAGTAACGGATGTTGAACAGTTGAAGTAAGTCGAAGTACCTAGTTTAACCTCTCTACTGCTTGGGGCGACAACGATATCTGATATACCTAAATTCAAGCATGTAAATATAAACCACATAATATTATGTTTAATATACATATGCATTTATATATACATATATATACAGGGTATTATAAGTGAACATTTCTATAGCGTCTTTTCAAAACCAGTCGTCACTAATCCGGTTATCTTACCAGTGCATATTTTAACCTTCGCAGGACGGAAAGGGGTAAATAATTACCCCAGCGGTGTTTGGATGTTGATTGCGGATCAACTGTAGGTAGGTATAATTTGTCGTTCCACATGTTTACAAGTTACCACCAATGACATATTCTGACTGCATACCCACCACATTGCCATGTGGTGGGAAAAAGATATTTCAATCCAAAGTGTCCTGGGGTAAAAATTTACCCCTCTTCGTCCTCGACGTCGTTATTTTTTCGTTCATAGGGCAGATATGTTTTTTAAAGATATGAGCTCATAAGTGACTTGCAATCATAAATCTAGTGTGGAATCTACCACGGAATTGATTGTTAACAGTTTCATAATTGTGGAGAGTTTATTTTCCAAGATGGCCGCCAATATGGCCGCCAAAACAAAAATACGTATGTCTCAGCTCATAGGTAAGCTACAATGACAAATGAAGTGTCAATTGTAATATTTCCAAGGTCAAGGAATCGCTTTATCGTAGTGGCAATCGTGTATGAGTGCTACTGTCCAAGATGGCGGCCAACATGGCCGCCAAAACACAAAAATGTGTATATCTCGGCTCGTAGGTAAGATACAATGACAAACGAAGTGTCAATTGTAGCATTTCCAAGGCCAAGGAATCGATTTATCGCAGTGGCAATAGTGTGTGAATACTGATTTCCAAGATGGCGGCCAATATGGCCGCCAAAACAGAAAATAAGGAATTATCAATCAACTGACTGATCGGTCGCTATTGCCACTGCGATAAATCGATTCCTTGACCTCGGTAATGTCACAATTGACACTTCATTTGTCATTGCAGCTTACCTACAAGCTGAGATATACATATTTTTGTGTTTTCGCGGCCGTGTTGGCCGCCATCTTGGAAATTAGTATTCCCACACGATTGCCACTACGATAATTTGACTTCCTGACCTTTGAACTGTTACAATTGATACCTCATTTGTCATTGTAACCTACCTATGTGCGGAGATATACATATTTTTGTGTTTTCGCGGCCATATTGGCCGCCATCTTGGAAAGTAGTATTCCTACACTATTGTCACTATGATAAATCGATTCCTTAACCTTGAATATGTTACAATTGACACTTAATTTGCAATTTTAGCTTACCTATGAGCTGAGACATACATATTGTTTGTCTGGCGGACATATTGGCCGCCATCTTGGAAAATAGTATTCCCACACTATTGCCACTACGATAATTCGATTCCTTGACCTTGGGAATGTTACAATGGACAGCTCATTTGTCATTGTAAATTACTTATGAGCTGAGACATACATATTGTTATGTTTTGGGCGGCCATGTTGGCCGCCATCTTGGAAAATAGTATTCGCACACTATTGCCACTATGATAAATCGATTTATCGACCTTGAAAATGTTGCAATTGACACTTCATTTGTCATTGTGGCTTACCTACGTGCTGAGATATACATTTTTGTGTGTTTTGGCGACTATATTGGCCGCCATCTTGAAAAGTAGTATTTGCACACTATTGCCACTATGATAAATCGGTTCCTTGACTTTGGAAATGTTACAATTGACACTTCATTTGTCATCGTGGCTTACCTGTGAGCCGAGATATTATACATTATTTTGGGGTAAAAAATTACCCCTCTTCGTCCTCCGTGTATCGTAAAATCTTTCCGTCCTGCGAAGGTTAAGGAATTTAGACTACTGGGACAAAATCAACCATGGGTCTAGTTCATGACCTTTTTCCGAACTCGTCTCTGAAAAACTTTGATGACCTTTTTTAGGAATTCCTCTCAGGAAAACTTTATGACTTTTTTTAGGAATTCCTCTCCAAAAAGTTTATCACAATGCGTTTGACTAATTCTGATTTTACTACTGGTGTAATCTTAAAACTGCTGCAACATTTGTCCCCCTAGTTATACTTTAAACATACATTGCCTGGGACAAATCCCAAGACTACTGGGACATTTGTCCCACTAGTTATACAGTTAAAATATGCCCTGTATCTTACACTGTTTGCCTACTGTCTTTATGACTTTATCTTTATTTGCAACAGAAGAGGGCCAAACAATATTGAACCATTACAATAATAGCTGTCATTTATTGCAGCAAGAGAATTTCAGGCTTACTATCAACCGGAACTGTAAGACAGAAGGAGTGCATATAGCCAACAATATTCTTAGTGGTATGAACTAGTAGTAGCCTAACTTAATATCCTGTTTGCTAAAGCACTGAGAAGGGGGAAAGAGTGGATGTCAAAGTACACAAAGGGAATATCATAACTGATTAATTAAACAGTGGCAGGATACAATTGTTACAACGTTTGCTTATGTTGTATGTAATGGAGGTAATCATTTGCTGATAAGGGGCTGGTTGTAAAATTGCACACTGCGATATGAAGCATGTAAGTATAAACCGTGGGATTCCTCGGTGGTTGGAAATAATTAGCCATTGGCCTTGTACACTGTGCAGCCAGCATGGACATAACTTAGTGCCACTTATACTCACTTGTATATATTGTGTAATTATGACATGCATACATACGTGTGTATATCTAATATATATATATATATATATATATATATATATATATGTATATATGCATGTATATGGGCATGTATGTATATATTATTGTACGTATGTATATATGCATGTATGTACATATGTATTATATATATAAGTTTGTATGTACGCACGTACGTATGCATGTAAGTATGTATGTGTGCGGACATGTATATGCATGTATGTGTCTAGACAATAGAACTTGTTCAACTAGTCTAAGTGGTATAAACTCCAGTTAGAACAATGATATCATAAGTCAGTTCAGAGGACTTAGTAGGGGCATTGATCATTGCGATTTTTAATTCAGCTAAGCCGTTGCAACATCTTTCAAATCAGGGCATGCAGCTCTTTTGAGAGGTACATACTAGAAACATGCTTACATTAATGATCAATACATACACATGCAAATGCAGAGATGTATAAATAGTATTATTAAATACATACGTACAATGATATTTTCCTGCACTTTGGAACATGCTGGCGTCATGACTTGGTCCTTCTCTCTGGAACAGACTATCGTGCAACATGCCACACAACATTTTTTGTATTTTCTCTGTTGGAGACCATTCTATTTGATCGTCGTGATTTGTTTCCAGGTTGAGCGCAGGGCTGTAGAGTTTTCCGAGGAGGCGTTATGTAAATGTACAATTAAATAGGATAATTATAAATATGATAATAACTGAACTTGCAATTATCTTACCCGTTCTGAAGCAGAGCATGAAAACCACAATCGATGCAGTTCTGCACAAATTGTATCCTGTCATGCTGTCTCTTGAGACCTGCGCCTGGATTTATAAAAATTATTAGATCATTTACAAAACATTAATTTTATCAATTTTGAACAATATTTAAAATAATCTATTACGTTCTACTGTTTTAGGATTTCCAAAATCTGTACAGTTCGAGAAAATCGGAGTATTAATGGCAATTTAGATAACCCTGGCAGACCAATTTGACGGATTTTAATCCATTACAACATATAGTCTATTAAAGCATTTAAAATAACATCAGCGAATATGTAGTTGATACTTCAAGTGCTCTGGTCTGACTCTGTTACGATGGAAGTGCAGTGGCGGATTTAGCTATAGGCCCGGGGGGGCGGTTCGCCCCCCCGCGCCCCTCTTGGTTGTATGACGGCGCCCCTCAGACCCGGTATCAGACCCGCCTGTTATGGTATGCATAAGTTTTGCCATGGACTTGGTTACCGTTTCCCGCTTTCTTAACTTCAATAAACAATGCCCATCACTATTCAGTCGGCTATAGGTTTACTTTTAACTGTGCTTCCCAAGTGTTGCTGCTCTGTCTGTCTTCACGTATATAGGAGGGAGTGGTAGAGAGAGACAGACCGCATAGGCAGGACATGGAAGATTGGCATGACCCTCAATTGACCCTCACTCTCCATGTAAGCAAAGTGTCTCGGGATGTAGGCTAAGTTCCAAAGTGCAATAGAGTCCTACACACGCATACAAAGTCATCCTCAATATGAGTCATATGATACTCTCCCCAAATCGCCAGTGCCAGTATCAGACAGGCTTATACATATCCATCACCAACTAGCGTACATTCCGGCTGCTATGGACTTCCAAGAGTTTGTAGTAGGCCTGTACCAAATTTCTAATGCAGCTGGCATCGAAACATAAATGACACGGCGTTTTGGATATTCATTGCAATTCTCTACAAGACGCTTTCGGATTGGTGATCCGCGTATTGGATTAAACTGCAAACGAAGAATATTTGGTATTTATAAAATCAATTCCTGAAATAAATAACATTAGCTTTAAATTGTGATGAATTGGACATAATTATAAATTGTATTCTGATGGTTAACTTTAAACTACTAAACGCAAACCCGCAGAAAACTGAGTGGAGCGACTATAGGCGTAAAATTATAAAGCGAGCTAGTCTAGAAGCAAATGCCAAACAATGTTTGAAACTTACAACATTTATCACAAAATTGCATGTCGGATTTTCAGGCGGGGAGCGAAGAGCAGGTGTGATACGGTCTCGGTAAGAGAGTCCAAGACACAATCTTGCAGCCTGATGCAGTATTCTGGTTAGAGGAAGTAGTATGCATTCAGGGAGATCATGGAGTATAGAGTTGAAGTAGTCAAGTCGCGTCAGGATAAGACCAGTGTTTCCAGTGATGCTGAATGCAGAATAGAGCGAAGCTGCCGGATTCTTCTGAGGTGAAACAAGCAAGCCCGAGAAATGGCGGCTAAATGAGGTTTAAGCGTAAGTGCTGGGTCAAGGATAACTCCAAAATCCCGATCAAAAGATGATTGGCAGAGTAGAAAGGAGGGAGTAGAAAGTGAGAGTTCAGCTTAGAGGAACGGTCAAACCAGATGAGCTCTAATTTGTCAGGATTAAATTTGAGAATAAAAACACTGGGAATTTTCTTGAACTGTTAGAGGTCTCGCCAATTATGATTCTACTTTGAAATATCACCTAAATATGAAGTAGAAATGAACTTTATTTATGCCGTGACGTAAATAATGACCTGGTCAAATCAGAAACTGTCAGAAGCATATCAGAACTGTCGCACACAATTGATAATGAAGTTAAGTCTGCTCAGTTCTTCCCCTTAATTGTTGACTCAAGTCATTCAACAATTTATATATCTAGTAGAACCGATCAGATGTCAGTTTCCTTAACCTTTTCCTATCCTCAAATATCCTATTCCCATTGAAAATGTCCATGGTAAGGGACATAGGATAGGAAACATTTCGTCACTTTGAAATAGTTTTATACAGGATAGTATATTTACTAGTGGTCTACAACACGTGGCATTATTTAAAATATACACGTTCTATCATTTATAGTTGATTGCCAATTTACCCTAGAACGCGGCGCCCCTCAGAAGAAACCCTTGCCCCCCCGCGCAAGAAATCCTGGATCCGCCACTGTGGAAGTGTTAAAGTACAAGTTTTAAAGTTTTCAATATAAAATGTTAGTGTATATCGGTTTTGAACACAGGAATTTCCAAGCCAGTAGGCCTACCCACTTCTTATATTTATTTGTCAGCCATTTAACCAAACAGCACCGATCCTTCTAAATTTTCTAGCAAATGTTAATTAATAGGCCTAGCAGATTTTTTTGATAAGCACTAAAGTCGCAGATTTGACAAAACTTTAAACTTTTCTTACGTATTTACACATTTAGACGCACTAGGACAATTGTTTATCATTTCTAAAATAGCTATTTTTTATGGAAGTAAGATCACCTTGTATTCTAGCTTGAGTGTTCTGGTCTACGAATTCACTACCAACCAGTGACAGTTTGTGTTTCGCTTGGATTTCCGTGTTTTGGTGTGTCATCGGTTGAAGCTGTAGAAGTTACTAATTAGTATTAATAATGGTGACAAGTTTTTCTTTTAAAAAAATAATTGACACTTTCCTCCCTTAAACTTTATCACGAATATTCCACCCTCGCTTCTGCACATAATGACGATCTCGATAGACTGTCTCATGCATAGGCCTATGACCTTCCTTTTGGAATAGTCTTCCTTCTAATAGACGAACTATTTCAATTGCCTTAGCTATAGCAGCCGTGACTCCAGCGCTTCTATGAGGTTCTTGATATACGCTATGTAAATATTTTGTTACATTTCATTACAAGATATGCTCAGTGCTTTACAAATATTTTTATCATGACACGTATCTTCATCACTAATGCAGACTATTTCTCTCTATCACTGATTTATTACAGTTTTATCCGTAAAACTGATAATACTGAAGTCCTCTGTTCACCTTCTAGATTCTCATAGAACTTTGACTGCTAGTATTGTATTGACTGAAATAATACACGAGAACCTTCTTAAACTGACGTTTTAAATAATTTCAACATTTTTGATTAATATTGATATGTAAATGTAATGTAAATGTATATGTAAATCTCTGAAATTTCTCAGCGCCACACAAAAGCCACGTCAGGGAGATCAGCTTATTCACCCGCGCTCTATCAAATAAAGTCCGCAATAGCCATATCCCATTGTCCGTTCCGGTGCCAGGTCAGATACCGGCGAGGTTAAGCCGAGAAGACAGCATGGTGCTGCGGTGGTAATCGGTGATGATGGCGGTTGTGTGGTGGCGCAGAATTGGAATCAGGATAGGATAGCTGAAGAGTTCGGTTTTCAGTCGTGACTGGAAAGCAGCGGAGGACAGTGCAAGCGGAGGAGTGGTGAAGTCAACAGGCGAAATAAGAGGATGAACAAACTGGCGGAGATCTTTTGGCAGATCATTCCAAAGAGCCGGTGCAACACATCTAAGGAGCGGTTGCAGAATTTCATAGAGGAGGAGACTGGAGGCCGAGATAGAGAAAATTACGATTATGAGCGAGTAATTGCAATTGTAATTGTAACCGAAAACCTATATAGCGCCACTCAAATCAGCGGCGCTTTCAACCCGCATCAATGCCGGCATCGGCAAAAAGGAAAGCTTTCAGGCGTCTACGGAACTGGAGAGGAGAGAGGGCAAGAAGCTGTTGGCGGAGAAACAAGGGGAGTAGACTCGGAAGGTTGGATGGCGAATAGCTGGCGAATAGCTGGCGAATGTAAGAAGGTTGAGAGGTTTGAAGAGCGTTGCAGGTAAGAGATACAGCGCATTCTGGATTGTTTGCAGGCGTTTTATTTGAGAAGTGTCGATGTTGTAGAAAAGCGAATCACGGTAATCGAGTTTGGAGAACAATTGAGGTGGCTACTGTGCAGGCGGTCTTGTAATCAAGTACTATAGGCGCAGTCGACGAAGGTCGCGAACTTATATAGTACCTCTGCTCACTCCTCTAACCTGTAGCAGGTGTGGAAAAGCTGGGTGATGTGGTCGGCGAAGGTAAGGTTTTTTATCGAAGATGATTCCAAGGTTGCGGACAGGAGAAGAGTAAGTTACAGGAAAAGTGAGATCTGTTGGCGATAGGTCGGAAGGATGGGATACGTGGCTTAGTTGCTTGCGGAGGCCGATAACGAGAAATTCTGTTTCTGAAAGGTTCAGACATATGAGGCTGGCGGTCAACCAGTCTGATATCTGGGTGATGATGTTACGCAGATGAATTAGTGCGTCTGGATGGGAGCGAGGAGAGAAAGATACGAATAGTTGTGTGTCGTCAGCATAGAGTTGATGATTGGCAGAGGATGATGAAATGAATTTGCTGAGTGGGGAGGTGTAAAGGATGAACAGCAGAGGATCGAGGACAGAACCTTGAGGAACATCGCAGGTGAGGGCGTGTGGATTAGAGGAGTGACCAGAGGCATTAACGATGAAAGAACGTGAGGATAGCTACGATTTGATCCACGATAGGGCAGTATAAGGAATTCCAAACACAGAGGAAACGCGCTTAACCTTCGCAGGACGGAAAGATTTTACGATACACGGAGGACGAAGAGGGGTAATTTTTTACCCCAAAACAATGTGTAATATCTCAGCTCACAGGTAAGCTACAATGACAAATGAAGTGTGAATTGCAACCTTTTCAAGGTCAGGAAATCGATTTATCATAGTGGCAATAGTGTGCGAATACTATTGTCCAAGATGGCGGGCAACATGGCCGCCAAAACATTACAACAAGTATGTCTCAGCTCATAGGTAATTTACAATGACAAATGAAGTGTCCATTGTAACATTCCCAAGGTCAAAGAATCGATTTATCGTAGTGGCAATAGTGTGGGTATACTATTTTCCAAGATGGCGGCCAATATGTCCGCCAGACACAACAATATGTATGTCTCAGCTCAGAGGTAAGCTACAATTGCAAATGAAGTGTCAGTTGTAACATATTCAAGGTCAAGGAATCGATTTATCATAGTGTCAATAGTGTAGGAATACCACTTTCCAAGATGGCGGCCAATATGGCCGCGAAAACACACAAAAATGTTTATCTCAGCACATAGGTTGGCTACAATGACAAATGAGGTATCAATTGTAACATTTCTAAGGTCAAGGAATCAAACTATAGTAGGCCCTAGTGGCAATCGTGTGGAAATACTAATTTTCAAGATGGCGGCTAACATGGCCACCTAAATACAAAAATATGTATATCTCAGCTCGTAGGTAAGCTCCAATGACAAATGAAGTATCAATTGTAACATTTACAAGGTCAAGAAATCGACTTATCGCTGTGGCAATAGTGACCGATCAGTCAGTTGATTGATAATTCCTGTTTTTGTGTTTTGGCGGCCATATTGGCTGCCATCGTGGAAAGTAGTATTCCCACACTGTCGCCACTACGATAAAGCGATTCTTTGACCTTGGTAGTGTTACAAATGATACCTCATTTGTTATTGTAGTTTACCTGTGAGCTGAGATATTACACTTTGTTTTGGGGTAAAAAATTACCTCACTTCGTCCTCCGTGTATCGTAAAACCTTTCCGTCCTGAGGTTAATTATACGGATAACAACTCTATTCAACTGTATTGTATCGAAGATGGCAGAGATGTTCAAGCAAGAGACTTGTTGACGACCTACTGCCATGACAAGTTTGCTGCATAGCGAGGTGAGGACTGTTTCAGTGGTGTGATATTTGGTGTAGGCAGATTGATTATGGTTTAGAAGATTGTTTGAGGTGAGATAGCCGTTGAGACGAGCCAAGACAACCAGTTCGAAGAGTTTAGATAGGAAAGAGAGCGTTGAAATTCGACGGTAGTTGGAGAGAAGTTCTTTGTCTAGGGGTGTTTTCTTGAGAAGTGTTTTAACAAATGATATCTGGCTAGCTGTGTCGATATGCCAGAAATAGTAAATGTTGTATACGGGACGCGTAAAATAAAAGCAAGCAAGGTGAGTATGAAGGTTGAAAAGTAGGTCCCCTATGCTTGTTTTCTGAATTTGTTAAGGTTAGCTTGCCCGTTGATAATCTAGCGTTTGTTAGTTCTCATACGACAGCCTGCTGCTCACAAAGTTACGATGGCTGGGTTGTATGTCAAAAAGTCATTTTCATATTTTTTGCAAAACAAAATAAGCGAAAGTATAAATACAAAATTACTTTGAAAATAGCCTGGACTATCGCTAAGCCCAAACTGCCAAGTTCAGTTTACTTGTAATTTTACAGTGTGGGCTTGCATCCAGGCCAACACGCTCGCAGACAATGTATGGAAGCCGTTTGGACTTAAAATGAGCCACATTGAATGGCTAAAAGGGATATTACTATAACCGACATACCCACCAAAGAATTACGCTCATACCCGTGACAATACAAAGACAGAAGCATCTTGAAGTCATACTGCATGTGAAGTTAGCTGGACTTAAATGCTTTGCATCGCAACATAATCTTAATGAAATGAAGTTCCTACTGTCTAACTCCTTGTTTACCTTAAGCTATACTTGTTTAGATCAATAACAGCAGCCACCGAAGCAGCGCCTTTTATGAGGTTCTTGAAATGCGCTATTTAAGTGTTTTGTTATAATTATTTCATTGCAATGAATATTTAACTTTCCATAGCGACACGTATCGTCATCACTCAACACTAATGTAAACTATTTCTCTCCAAGACTGTCTTACTGCTGTGGTCATATTCTACCTCTTCATCACAGTTTCCCGTAATTGTAATTGTAATTACGAAAATTTATGTACCATCATCGGTAGCAAGCGACTTCTAGGATGCTTTACACACACAAACACAGGGACAAACACACACACACACACACACACACACACACACACACACACACACACACACACACACACACACACACACACACACACACACACACACACACACACACACACACACACACACACACACACACACACACACACACACACACACACACACACACACACACACACACACACACACACACACACACACACACACACACACACACACACACACACACACACACACACACACACACACGAATACACACACGCAGTGTCACGCATTATCTATTTGCCAGCGCAAATGGTAAAGTTTCGGGGTTGACCTGGTACAAACGTTCAATCAATTGCGCTGCGCTGTTACAGAAGCCCGGTGCTACAGCGTAGACAATAACCAGTGCCGGCCTTAAGGACGTGCGAACCGTGCTATCCCACAGGGCCAGCAACTTTGGGGGCCAGTAAATGTAAGAGAAAATTAACATCAACAAGACACCCTAATAAAAAAATAATATGGTATCGATTAAATCTTCTCTTTTGGCAATAAAATAAAAGTCAACTTAATCTATATCCCAGCATTCTCGTGTATAGTTAATTTTGACTTGCTGTACTTGTTAACAATCAACTAAACTAAAATGATTAGCGGTGAAAAGCAATTTGACTTGTGTCATGGGGCATGATGGGGGCCCCATGCAGTATACTCTGCACGGGATCCGAAATATCCTAAGGCCGACACTGCAATAACGCATATATAACTGATAATAATGAAGTCCACTGCTCACCTTCTAAATTCTCATAGAACTATGACCGTTCGTTTAGCTGATTGTATGCATTCGTCATTTTGACATCCTCTGAAAATGAAAGCGGAAGCGTTATTTCAACGCTGTTGGTGACCTAGATGAATACATTATAGAAAGTTATAACATAGGCCCTAGCAAATGTCGACTGAAAGAATTGGCCTGCACGTGTCATTTGTGTGCTCTGCAGTTTCTTTTGGGGCCATCCATATATTACGTACACAAAAATCCGGGAAAATTGACCCCCCCCTCCCCCCTGTTCGCAAGCGTACTTTCTTCCAACCCCCCCGGTACATACTCTGGACGCACACCCCCCCCCCCCGAAGACCAGCTGCAGAAAGTGTCTCGGCAGCGGACTGTCTGCACTTTAGGCCAGATTGAAGGATGAGTGAGGGCCAATATAGACAAATTACAGCACGGAATATATATAGCACAGCACAGAATAACTGCACATGGCTTTTATATAATGTAATAAAATGCCATCGGACGACTATAGGACAATACAGAGTTATAAATAGGCTAATGTGGACGTCATAATTAGAAGTTTATTTTGCGTACGTGCACATTTTGTCCCCCCTCCCCCCGTTCGCACCCGTACGCAAAAATCGAGAATTTCCGACACCCTCCCCCTAAGTGCGTACGTAATATGTGGATGGCCCCTTTCTTAACTGGCTGCCAGTTTAACCACGGCATCGCATGTTCCGTTTGTTTATATACTGTTCCTTTAGGACGGAGCCCGAAATATCTGTTGACTATCATCACGTCGACGGTATTTTCGTTACTGTCTTGTACTCAGATGGTGACAGACCCATCTCTGGAGAAAGGAGGAGGGCGACGCTAAAGGTCTTCGCTATTGCGTAACATATTAAACAAAACTACCTACCTGCTCGGATCGCTGCGTTCTGTTTCCTCCGAAATTCAGTATGACAAGTTTACTTCATTGCGGTATGTTCATAATGGGTTTCGCATTTACATGTATATTTTATTATTATATTTTCAATTATCTTTATCTGAAATTCATTTCCTCCAAGAAATTACTTTTAGTGATTGATGGAGAAGTTCCCTTTTTTAAGCTAGTACCCTAGTCAAGTAAGGTAATGACTCCTCGGTCGAATAAGCTAATATCGCAGACGTCACCTAATAAGACGATTTAGCCTCGTCATATTAATATTAATTAGTAACTTCTAAAACGCCCTTGTATAATTTACAATGCAACAACCAATGACGCACTAACATCAAGTAGTAATGAGATAAATGAATATAATACCGAACTTCAATTCAACTTCAATTTTCAATTCAGTTCAGTTCTGTTTATTTCCTGTAACCATTGACTAGCAGTTATACGCGGTAAGATACATTCATAGAGGTCACGAGGCGGAGACCCAAAAGGGATGCGAAACAGGCCCGGTTCGTCCATTTGGGCAACTGGGCAGCCGCCCAGGGCCGCAGATTTTTAGGGGCCGCCAATTTTCCATTTTTCAAAAATTATTTAATTATTATTCGTAAAAAAGAGGTAAATGACTAAAAAAAAGGTCATCAACTTTTTTTTAGTAAGATTAAATATTTTAGAGGCGAATTCTGTAAAAAAAGGTCATCAACTTCTTTTGTGCTTAGCGCCGCCGGTTTGCCTAGGGCCGCCGATTTCACCGATTTGCCCAGGGCCGCCTGATGCGAAATCCCGCTATAATAGGGCCACCTGACATGGCGAATAATGCACGTAACTAGAGCGCATGGCAGCTACTGTAGGTAAATATAAGCACAGGAGACACAGGAGACACACAGATACACATGAGGTAACTTAAGTAATAATACATTATTTAGCTTACATCTAACCAATATATCTTAACTAACATATCTTAACTTACACACCCAATAATGCAAATCGGGAAGGTTTAAATTATTTGTTGAATCGGATAATGGCGTAATTTATTCTTGAATGTGGGCACTTAAATACATGCATATCTCAAAGATTTTTTTGGATGAATGTGAACAAGCTATCTAGGAAAAACACATTTCAACCAAAACTTAAAAAATGCAATATATGCCTACACACGGGCAAGTGTATTCTCTGATGTTGCTTTTTTGGCAACTGTCTCTTCCATTCAGTCAGCAAAGTAAGCAAACAGCAATTAATTAAACAGTTCATTAAGGCACTGAATAATCATCCCTAATGATTTGATATAATATAAACAGCACCAATAAAATAATTTTATGCCAAAGTTTGTTATAAACGCATGACTTAAGTAACTAGGCCTACTGTCAACTTTATAGACCAAACACGAGTCACACACAAGTTATGACTGATTTAATAATGTCAAATACGAATTTTATATACAGTACACTTTCACAGTCGTGTGCATACAGCTCTTTTGATTGGCTAAAGTCGTATGCACCATACTAATTATAATTTGTCCAATCCTAGCAGAGTCTTTATATAGATATACTGTCATTATACTGTACAAGCATATACATAATTACATATAAACCACGCCTACCCACTCCAGAGCCTAATAAAAGACCTACCCACAATTAATGCATATGACACCTACTGTATCTGGAAAGAACATGATTATAATATAATAAGATAACAATTGCCTAAATATTCACCCTATGTTAGTAGGGTGTAGGTTTAGTGGGAATAAAGCTTAAAATCTTTAGTCTTATTCATGTAGGATAAAATCCTGCGTGGGTAAAACTACTTGTTTGATCTGCAAGAGGCGCTATATAAATTGACAAAAACAATACAAAACAAAATAATACAAAATTGTAGGATAAAGGAACATTTCATAGAAGTGAATAATTCCACGAAGATGGTCTATTACATGTGAAGTCACGATGAGCTCAAATTGAAGTGCGGGTGCATTAAATTGTCTGCTAATAAACACGGTGGTAAACACAAAATACATTAGCCTGAAAGAACATGAATCCTAGATATTAACAGATTTTAAGAGAGTACAAAACATAGAATAAAATAAATGAAGGATTTTCCTTGTTCGTGTTATCAAAAAATACGACAATGATGAACGCATATATTTCCCATTGAAATAACTGCTGGTGACAACTTTTCAACTTAATTGGATGCATGAAAAAACTTATAACAACGTTAACTTTTAACAGACATGCAGTGTAGGTTCCCCTTAGTTTTTGACATGCAGAAATGAAAACGGAGATCTAAATTTTCGCAATAATAGAATACATACACTCATGCATACATATATACACATTATATATTTGTATGTCTTATACATTCTTATATGCATGCAATTTGTATTTCAAGACAGTCGCCATCAAAGTTAATTTTTTTAAAGAACTGATTGAGGATAACGTAAAATGACAGCAATTGCTTTCCTCTGTCCACGAAGGTGAACGGTAAAGTGGTGCAGCAACAGAGGAAAGGCATTTACGATATGCATACTGGAATGGAAGACAACAGGACTTGAAAGAGCGTGCAGCAACTTTCTTGGCCTCAGTGAGAATGTGTCTGTCCATGATTTCAGATAAAGTTGAATTTATTCAGAAAAAGACCTGGGTAGCTGTCTGTTCTTGGAATTATGACTGTGACGGTGAGAATTTCAGCTTTCAAGGTTGGAATTCAAGCAATTTCAAGTTCCAAGGCCTGAAACTGATAAAAGGCTGTTCGAAAAGCGGTCTTTGACGGAAGGAAACCAGCGCAATAAAGGCAGTAGTATATCAGCGTCTCTCTGTGATCAATCAGGAATCCTGTTAAGCCTGAGATTTCTATGTTTTGCAAGTGAAAATCAAGATTCGACCACTGTCATAAGTGCATGCCTTTTCTTTGTAGTTGTTGTCAGCGACAAATAATATTCCTCTCTCTTCATCGAGGCAAAGTCTCATCGGAAACCTTATCTTACTTCTATCTGTCGACACAAGTATTCTCTTATATTCTAAGCTGGGACTCAATAGCAAGACTCTTCTATTCTTCATATCGGCCACCAGTATGTTCCGTGAACTATCCTCAAGCAAGTGGACAGGATGGTTCATATGTTGCGCTGCAATATCAGAGCCTTTCCTTCCTCCAAATGATTTGATTATCTTCCCATCAGCATATACAACGCAAACTCTTTGCAATGGATCATCGCCACTACCGTGGCTGAATATGAAATGCATACTCGTTGTTTTAATAGCATGCCATGGATGGCTTATGTTATCTGCTGGTGACAGCCTAACTTCTCTTATCAACTCTCCATCCGGAGAATATTCATTGATTTTGTTTCCATTAAACAAGCTCACGACAACATTTGCCTCTCTGGTAACTGACAAGTGACCTTCATTTTCTTGAATGGACCATCCATTCAAGAGAGTTTGGTTGGAATCAACTCGTAAGATGATCATTACACTCTTAGATTTGTTCTCGCAAATATACAGACAGTTGTTTCTACTGCAAGATGTTATATCCAGTGGGTTGTACATCTCAGCAATGGGCCACCCGAGTTCGGGGTTAAAGGTCACTGAGTCATAAACCTCAATTTCGGAACTTTTCTCGGTTACAACGAATAATTTGTTGCGTAAGATAGTCATTCCAAAGATTGGCTTCTTTTTCCGTTTAGAATCAGCTTTCAGGTCCTGGATGTCAATTGCAATAACCTCCTTTGGATTATCGCTGTAGCTGGTAGTCGCTAAAAAATATATTAAAATAAAGTCATAATGCAGTTATGACTTTATGAGAAATATCTGACAACCAACACACATACATACATTATATATAATTATATATGTAAGAAAGTCTAATTATTCAACTGAGGCTGTACAGTGAGGCCTGCTACATAGAATAATGTGATCAACTTTACGAATTCAAAATTCAAAGTAATGTGTGAAGAGAAATTAGATTATAAGCTCAGTCAGGGCCTACTACGTAGGGGGGGAAGGAATCAGACTGCTTCCAATTTGTGCCAGGGGGGGAAAAGTTTGGCACAGTCACTAATTTATAATAATTAGTGACTAATAAAGTGACTAATTACTAATTATTCTTAAAGTATTGTATTGTGATGAATCAGTATTATGGGCCATGCAATATTTGCTGAGGTTACCATACAGTACCTAAGCAGTGTAATAGTGTATCATCATTACTTATTTTTCTGTAGCAATTGGCCATTATGTTCTGCTATTTTTTGTTGATGAAAGATGCAAAAAGTATTTAAAAAGTTGAAGAAAAGCATTCACAATCCTGTCGATTTAGAAATTTCCAAAATATGGAACACGTGTTAAAATATTTGTCAATATGGGACACTGTTCAGCAGATATGTGTGGATTTTAAAGATTGCATTATGAATGCATATTTCTGGTGTAATGCAGCGGTAACAGGCTCCATCCCTGCTTGTTACAGTGTTATCCAGCCGACAACAATTTTGCAGGAATATTTCAAGACCTGATAATCCCATTTTCACTGCACTACACAACAATAATTGTAACACTGACATTTTGTGCCATATTTATTACAGCTTGTCCCATAAAATTTTAACAGTGCAATAGGAGCCCTGCAGAATTTATTCAACAGTTCAGTTGAACTAAAATGTATAGTTTTCCAAAGCCAGTTTTCTTGCTCCAAAAAATACACTAAAACTCACCTACGGCAATGTAGAAATCCAAAAAATTTTCCGGGGAGGACCCCCGGGCCCCCACTTCAAGGGGAGGGTTGGGAGGGGAATTTACAGGAGGGGATAAAGGTAGAGGGGAGTGCATTGGGTGGGGAATGGGGGAGTGGGGAGGTGTAGTGGAGGAAGGGGAGGGGAGATAGGGGGAGGGTTTACATTAAGGGGGATTGCTTCCAGCTTACAGGGGGGGATAGTAGGCCCTGAGCTCAGTGGCTAATTTGTGAATCAAATTATATTTACACCCAGTTAAATATTAAGCTGTCCAGCCGTCTAATTTGTGAGTTCTTCTTTGTATATTCTCTTCAGTGCATATACATACATATATTATAAATCAAATGAATGACACATCGCAATCAGGCACAGAAAATGTTAACAATTAGAAAAGCTCAGTCAGGTCAACAGGTTAGACAGATAAAGTGTGTCTAATAATGGCGTAGTGTTGATAAGCTCATGTTTAATCATGCAGCGGATATGATGATGCACGAGACATTTCATCGATAGTGCTTTAATCTAAACCGTAGTCATAAATCTTAATCCGTAGCCGAATCCAGGTCGAAATCCAGTGGGTCAAAGAAAGCAGACATGCGTACCAATAAATGGGTGAACATTATTAATACCGGCATCATCATCATCATCGTCGTCGTCGTCACCATCATTATCATAATTACCTCTGCATTTATTAAGCGCCACTAATTAATGGCCTAGCATCAGTCGATGGCGCTGAGCAGTTGTGAGTTAAGGACATGCTCAAGGTCTCTACACAGTATCCGTCTCTGACGGACAATAGACTCGAACCGGGCACTCTTTTCAGAGGACTCATATAGCGCACCTCCCATATACCTACTCAAAGGCATTACCAGCCTATATCTGGCGAAAAGGTAAAGTTTGAAATGCTTGTGAATAGGGTTTTAAGGTCGTCGTAGAGACTAGGCATTCTTGCGCATTTGTAGACCCCAACTCAACTTCCAACTCTGCATTAAGGCTAAACGCATTCACATTAATTTCTTCAGGTCATGTTTAATCATAATAATGTAGGCTAGCACAGCTTACACTGTTACAGTACATAAGTTATTAAAATTGAATTTACTGTTACAGGCACAGTGCCTACTGTGCCTATGGATAAGACTGCTTGTGAAATGTGTTTGCAGAATAATAAAAGAACAAATAAATAATGAAAAGTAAAAGAACAAGCAGATCTTAAGAAAGGTTATTCCATGTGGTTGGCCCAACCACTGAAAATGGACGACATAGCATCTGGGAAGTTTCGGAAGTGAGCGCAAAGGGAACAACAAGTTCACCTCGAGACGTAGAACGAAGATTTCCCCGGCCAGTCAAACTTGATATGGGCAACAAAGCTCCCGCAGGTAGGTAGAGCCATTCTCTAACTGAATAGACCCAAAACGAATTGCTAAAATCAATGAGCTGGGAAGTAGGGATCCAGCGGAACACGTCACGTATATATGCCAGACATGAGCAAATTTTGAGTTACCACTTTCAAGCCTAGCAGATGTACGTGTTGGTAAGCGAGCTCTCCACCCAACCGACTACCGTGTTACACAGAAGGTTACATTATCTTGTTTTCTTGATTGTCGGAATTCGAATTACCTGGCGGATAAAGTCGCTCTTCCAATTCACGCTTCTCGTCTTCCGATTTTCGTTTCTCATCTTCCAATTCACGCTTTTCCTCTTCCAGTTGTTTGTTTTTCTTCTTTAGATCAGCATTTTCGTTAGCCTTCTGTTCGTTGCTCTTGGCAAACTGACTTGTCTTTTTCATTAGCTGTTCATCTGAGCAATTTGTTTTCAAATTCAGTGCAACAAAAGAGAATGTGATTCGAATCAAACACTTTCTTCTAATTATTTCAGGATATAATTTTTTAATATAGCACAATAATAATGGCATATATTTTGTGTTTATTGACAAGCTCACTGACAAATCGCAGTAAATAACATTGAAACATACGACAGATCTCATAGAACATACGTCTTGGCAGCCTATTAGGCGCCCACTCATGTTACAGCTGCCCTAAGGAGTGGAAGTCTGAGTCGACCTATAGCAAGCCTACGGTTATCGAACCGCGTTTTCAAGATCTTATGTTCTTCGAGGAAGGGTGCTACCATTCATCTATCACCAACAGCTTTATGCAAACAGACTATGAAAATGCCGAAACGCAACGCATCTAGCAGTTCGAATGAAACAACTGTTGCGAAGAAAACATTTGGTGAAAACGGTATACCCTTGGACAGGCGAGAGAAAGGATTATGGCCAGTGATAGCAGTGGAGATGAATCAGTTGAAACCGAAAGTGATGAGGACGTTCCTACGGCAAGCATAGCTGCGCGATGGTAGCACATGTTGGGCCGACCACCACAGTAAACTGGAATTCTGGTGCTAAAGCATTAGCTAGCTATCAGAAACTTTTACTTATATATATATATATATATATATCAGACTTCTCATCAGAGACAGTAAAATTTCAGTTTAGCCTACATGCATTCTGAAGTTAGTGATTTTTGCCCAGGAGCTCAGGATTAGGGGCGTTTTCGCACAGGGTTGTAGGGTTAGCTCACTTCCGCTATGGGAGCTCAGGGGCGAAAGGGTTAATTTTTCCTGCTGAGCTAACCAAATAAAAGTTTTTTGTACTTCAAGTAGCTTTTACGACAATTGTTAGCATTGTATGTAGCGAGCGACTTCTGGAGTTCATTACAAGAACATACTCATTGGACTAGTCAATGTTCAACGATTAGGCCTACGTAGAGATTTGTAAACTGCAAAGCCTGAATAAATCTCTTTTTTTTCAAAAGAAAACTAAGATGCTCTGGGAAGTTTAAACCTGATTAGCAAATTGTCACATGCGATCATCATATTTATTATAATTATTTTATTGTTTATTTACTTCGCTATTGCATCGTCCATTCCCCATTTGTGGGTTGGAAACAGATTAAAACGGTAAAAATCAGTGCTTTTTTCAGCCGATACGCGCCGGAACGGCGTTCCGGCACCTTTTTCAGCTACTAAAAATAATTTATTTATTTTAATAATAAAAACAATAATTTAGTTATTTTAATTTAATTTAAGTGTTTTTGAACTGTTTTCAGTGTTTATTGAGACCCCTCTCAACTCCCAATCCCATTTTTCTCGTGATTTTAGCCCGCCCATAATTGTTGCGTTCCGCAACCTATTGTTCCGTTCCGGAACCTTTTTTATAGAAAAAAGCACTGCTAAAAATTATTAGGAACTAGCTGGTTTACCCGGCGTTGCCCGGGGTTATAAGTTTCAATCCCTGCTAGGTTTTTGGCCCGGGGACCATGGTAGCGGTGAAAACGGGGGAATCTAAACCTCACACTGGGTGTGTAATGCCCACCCCGAGACAGCAGTGAGGTTTGGAGTGAAAAGCTCGAAAGCTGGAGAAATGCATTGCGGTCTAAGATCTGTGACAGACAGACAGAGTTTCTTCTTTATATATATAGATTTTGCATACATTGGTCACTTAGCTCTTCTGTCGGTTTCGTGTTCCTTTCGGGAAATGTTTCCGGTTCATTGTTTTCTGTCAGTGAACAATACACCGAATATACATTCAGTATTTCGCGCTATAGTATAATATTTCAAGTTTTGGAAGAGCTAATTGAAATATCACGTGATCCATCATGTCGGATGAGTTTCCATAGCAACTGAGAAAGACAGCGAATGGGCGCGCTTGTAAGGACAGAGTTGAAAAAGCGAGCAAGGAGTTCGATCGGTTGGTTGCTATCCAACAAGAGATAATTATAGAGCGAAGAAACCTCTGTTTCTGATCATATATCGATAGATTTATGCTTGGGAGGTCCATGCACTTAGCCAAAGTCATAGCATGGTTTTGCGAATTTTGTGCGGATGAAAGGGCAAGATCGTGGGTGATTGTTGAAAAACCGTTCGGACGATCAGACCTAATGCGCATTCTGCTGTAGCGTGGCACTTCACGTCGTAAATGTTACTTGGTGTGATGTAATAATGTTCTCAACCTAGTCCGACGCAGCTATATAACTATTTAATATGGCATTACACATTCAATTCAATTCAATATCTTTTTATTGCCATCAATTAACAATAACTGAAGTTTTTTTTATAGCTAACATGTAGTAACACAATACCAGCCTAATTAAGACAACTAAACTACATTAAAAAGATAGTAAACAGAAGTTCATGTTAATCTAAATCGACAAGAGAACATAATCTGAGATGCAAAATGGACCAAACTGTCATCGACAACAATGGGTGACCCCTAAGGGATGTTAGTCCCGCTAAATAGGGAACCCTAACCATCACTTACTTAGTCTGTATATGGCAGTAGAATGTCGACACCGCGTAATATTGAGAATCGTGAGAAGAATTTACAGGGGTGCACATTTATTTACTGTAATAGAGTAACTGTACTTAACTACAGGTTTAGGCTCCAGTGCGACACTCTGACAACGCCCGACTACTGTCTCACTTTATGGAATCAATAAGAGAGCAATTCAGAGGCAGCAAGAAATAATCGTAATTTTTGAAACTCGTATTTATTCTTTGAGGAGTGAATTTCACTAGGGAATGAAATCCAAGTAGTTGGACCGGTAGACTTTATACTGAATAATCTGAGGTTAGTGCGCGCTTCGTTTGGTCCATGCAAGGATGCACGCATGTATGATTCCATCCAGACAGCCAGTTAGCCAGACAACAGTCAGCCAGCCGTATTCATTTAATCATTTATTAGAAACGTTAAACAGTGTCCTTCCAACCTGCCTACCGACAGGCGCTACAACAAGACTTCAGGCATGTTACTCAATTGATCAATAAGCGATTTTTCTTAAATCTGGTAAGGCCAGACTGCTATGCATAGATAACAAAGTAAGATAGCTATTCCAATTCGTTGAAAAAGACACTGAAATCATCGCTTCTTCTTCTGACTAAGTAACTGCAAACAGTAACTTCTAGAAAGAAAGAAACGCTGCGAACATACCTTCATGCCGTAGAAAAGAATCCTCCTCTGATGTTGGTTCTGTTATTGCTGAAGAGAGTTCTATATCTTTTCTTGTTTCTAGAAAGAAAACACAGCAAATTGATTTTCATTTAAATATCAACACTAATATCAAGATTAATACGTATAAACATGCAACGTTGGCTAAATTAAGCCCAGGCCCGATTCGTCCATTTGGGCAACTGGGCAGCCGCCCAGGGCCGCCGAATTTTAGGGGCCGCCAATTTTCCGTTTTGAAAAATTATTTAATTATTATTCGTAAAAAAGAGGTCAATGACTAAAAAAAGGTCATCAACTTTTTGTGCTTAGCGCCGCCGGTTTGCCTAGGACCGCCGATTTCGCCGATTTGCCCAGGGCCGCCAAATGTCTTGAGCCGGGCCTGATTAAGCCTGATATTTAAAAATACAATAACATTCAAGCCGGATTAAATCTGGGGTGTTAGACTCCTACAGAAATTCTGTAAAAATTTGACAAAATTACATAGTAGTAATGGTCAAATTGACAACTTAAGATATTGCTCTAACTTGACATCTGTTTCTCATAGTTGGACTCAACAAGTAATACAATACCTCGGCGATTTAATATCTTGAAAGGTCGACGCGCTTGTAGGTAGATTCCTCCAACAACACTTGCCGCAATAATGATCGGAATCAGGAAGAGACATATGACCAAGATTGCATCAACGTACGGCTTCGTGCTGGAGCAGGTTGTGGCTGTTGATGAAATTATTAAAGAAAAGTAATAAATATTGCAACGAATCATTGACTGAGCTAGTGGAATGTAAATGTTAATGAAGATAGTTTTATATTTAAATGTATGTACTATAACACCCTGTTCCTCACTTAGACGTAATTTGTATATGAGTGCAAGATAGAACATTTCTAACGATCGATGCAATTATTTAGATACTGTAATCGCTAAGTTGAAACATGTTGTTCTGAATAAACTTTGTTACTCACATGTTTATCTAACATTCGCATCGAAAAGTGCATCTAAAGAGTGTGTGGGTTATGGTAAACTGTAGTTATATGTGAACTCTGTAGTTATCGATAAGGTGACACGAGTTAAGTTCGGAAAAGCACGTATGTCGAGAGTTTGAAGTAGAATACAATAACAGCAGTACAAAAGTCCTTGGTATTAAATCATCAATAAGATTAAAACTCACGGTAGCCGATTGGTTAGGGCCTTCAACTTGCAACGAGAAGATTATAGGTTTGAGACTCCTTTTAGATGGTTACTGTGCAGTGTGCAGTGACCTTCTGCAAGTCTTTAACTCAAAATTACTCAGCGCATTCGATTGATGCTTGGTAATTAGTTACCGGGGCTTAATAAATGCGCATTGATAACAATAAATAACAGAATAGTAATGACACCACCACTGCTTGAACTATGGCAGTGCCATTCACAAATAAAAGAGGAGGTCGAAACGTAAGTAAATAACCTAAGTAAACCTAAGTAAATAGTATGCAAGGTTCTGCCTAGTGTAAAAATATAGTTAACAGAACTAGGCTACTCACAGGTTCCAATTATTTTAAAGGAGCCTGATGTGCAACCCTGTGGCGTAAGTCTTGATCTCGTCGTTCGGCAATGGAAAGAAGAACCGTCCTTAATCGAGTCCGCTTTCAACGTTAGATTAGAGAGAGAACGATTGCCAGAGGATGAGAAACTGGTTCCATCAACGAGAGGTTGGTCTGAATCGTCCTGGAACCATTTCAACACGGGGGCTTCATCACCGTAATAATTTGTGCTGCAAGTCAACTGTACCTCTCCCAATGGAATGCTGCATGTGTTTGGACCAATCACTTCGCTCGTCTTCTGGTTTGATTGACAAAGAGGACTTTGGTCTGTACAAATCAATTAATCAAAATAAATAGTAGATGTGTCTACACTAACTAATGATTTGCCAATTCGATGAATGCACTTAAAAGAAGGTATTCAGTGCTTAGAAACAATACAAAGAAACGAAATCTAACGCAATTCAGTAAAATCAGAAAGGACAAAAACAATTTCAACAGAATCGCTTACTTTAATAACGTTTTACTGTCTTAAGCATATTCCTAAAAGTCTTGCAGATTATAGTAATTTCCAAAAAAATTTCAAATTTTCCCTTTGAAAATACAATTCCGTTACAATGAAATTTTGTGCTCACATTTTCTTTTACATAATTATACCTATGATCACATTTAGCTATCTTAATTTTATTATGTGGATCCACATCCTGCAGCTGTGAAAACACACGCTAAACGTTAGACTGTCTGGTTTAAAAGTTACTATAAATTCCTATTATAAGATAGCAGAAAACTAATGCAACATTTCTGACTGTAGAAAACTAACTACTTGTAACCTAGATATAATTAATTTTAACAACCGCGTTGATTAATAACTCGTGTAATGTACGCTTTTGAAGTAATAGCTTAACTAACCTAGAACAATAAGCCGAGAAGAAGCCTTGGTTCCACGCCCTACGTCATCTTGACATTCAAATCTTCCAGCATCTTGAACTTGAACAGATCTAATGACCAGATTAAATGTTCCTGTGGCTTGGTTCTTTTCGATCGAAAATCTGTCCCTGTATTGATTATAGAACTGATCATAGCCATAGACAAAATTTCGATCTCCGCTGTCTCCAACAGGAAAGTGGAACCATTGAATGTCTTGTGATACAACAGAAGTTGAACAGTTGAAATACGTTAGCTCGTTAACCAAAGCCTCTGTGTCGGTCGGCTTCACTACCAGCTCTGCTACAGCTAAGATAGAAAAGCAGAGCATAGACCTACTTAGTTAGTTAAGGAATCAAAGTCCGTTCAGTTGTTTAAGATTACTAAAACTACAGCAATGATTTTCGACATGCTGATCTACACCTGTGACGAAAATTTTAATTCTTTATCTAATACTAAAAGTAAATATTGATCGTATACAATAAAAACCAGCCTCTGTTTTTGGACGTAACTATGATGATAATAAACACCACTATCAATAGGCTACGCAGCAATTTATAATGAAAATAAGTCAGTGTAATCTCGACCTGCATAACTGTGTAATAGTGTAATTTTCAACCTGTTAATACATTAAGGCCAAACATTGATTTGATAGTTTAGAAGATAATCTTACTTATCCGGGAAAATATAAGGACGGTTGCTATCGAGATTAACGCTGCTCTAAATCTAAACGTCATGACGTGATTAATCTACAACGGACAAACATAAACACTGTGCAAGGAAAATCCATATCAAGCATACAACATAAGACAAAACGCACTACAGCTAGAATGTAACTGGAAATTGTAATAGCAAATGTCTATGGTTTCTCTTGAAGAAAGAAACTCACCGGAGGCGCTCCCGATCAAACGAAAGAAAAGTAGGGCCTAGCATCGAAAGTTTGGAGTCACTTGATACTCGGGGTTAGCGGTGTCCGTAATATTTTATTCTCTGATTGTATTCTTGTTAATTGTATCGCCAATTGTAATCGTAAGCTCCTATTTTTTAAAACGTTAGTCTAAAGCTAAGCGCAAGGCACCAGCTTATTCAAGAGCGCTGTGTTGCGCCAGACGGTTGTCCAGTTGAGATCCGAGTTTAATTGCCAGAGAGACTAGAAAGAGGAGGCAGAGCAGGTGCAAGCTGCCAAGAATAGGAATGTGAAGAGTACTAGACAGAGATGAGAAATGAAGAGATTAATCTGAAGTGTAATTAAGGATTAGAGTTTCTTTCCCCTATAGTAGAACGCACGTGAAGAGCATAATCCAGACTCTGGAGCTCTGGCTTCGGTAATGTACGAATCCCAAGGTTCTGTAGAGAGACCCAGTGCATTCCAAATCTGATCTGATCAGTGCCCGATTTAGACTTGGTGAGGTCCTAAGTTAGAACGAAAATTTGGAGGTTCCTTGTTAAAAAATTACACCAGAAGATGTCACAAAACTTGGAAACATATATGCCTTTTAATTATTTAATAGTGTAAACTGGTGCTACTTTTTCATCTACACCTATCGCAAGACATCTCAGTGTGGCGAAGAATTTTACCACTCACACTTTTTATCCTCGCTGTGTAGTTTGCGCCAACTCAGGCGAGATAGAAATTGCTATATATATATATATATATATATATATAATATATATATATATAATGTTCAATATAGATAAAAAAAATTAAAAGCCCAAAAAATTCTGTTTTTTTATTCCTTAAGCTTTAGCTTTTTTAACTTATGCCTAAATCCGGTACTAGAGCTGATATGATCTAAGCCAACCTAATCTAACCTCACCTCATCTAATCTCGCCTCACCCACCCAACATCACCCACCTCACACCGCCCACCCCACCCAACCACCCACCACACCTCACATCATCTAATCTCATCTCAGCTCATAACGAAGCTTAACCTAACTTAATCTAACCTGATGCTGATCGATTTTCCTAACCTAACCTAACTAAGCCTAAATTAATCCAATCTACGAACTTTAACAGTATTTCTTTGCACTTCTTAGACTGTCAGTGATCATTTGGAAATTCTAAGCGCAGGCGCTAACATAACATCGACGGCCATGTCTTTCTCGTTAGCGTGCGTATACAGTTTACTGTATGAGGCGACAGGTAGCCTACACATCTATGAAGGCCGTCCAAAGTCATAATCTTAGCAGCCACAAATGTCAGTGTAAAATAAATGGAATTCATGTGCGTTGGGTTCAGAACTTTCCTACATTGTTAGCTCTTCCCAAATATAAATGTACGCGTTTTTTCTATAGTGACGATATGACCTACCGTACTCATTTGCAGTGAATTTATCGCATGAGAACCTTTACCGCAAAGATCTTGCCATGCTTCCAATTAAAAATCGCAGTCTACAGTAATATTATTCTATGCTACGATCAGGAATGTGGACCGAGCATAACATAACACGGGGTTTAATGGTTGAGAAATACATATAATCTGTATTATAACCACTCCAAGTTGACCTAGTACGCTTATTAGCCCATCCTGCCGGAGCGTGTTTTTTGGCTACATGTATGTACTGCTCAGAACGCCTTTGGAATATGTACACTCATCCGCCAGCAACACTAGACAATAATTATGGCTTTAAATAATGACCGAATGAGGCCGACTATAACCACGATGATTCCGGAACCACTGGAGTTCTTTCTATAAATATGGCTCACCGTTGGCCTAAATGTATAATGATCGGCCGTTTTATTATCGCTTTTACACGGATATCACTCAGGCTAAACATTTCACTTATACATTGCAGTTAGAACTGGCATTTGTTGTAGCGCGGCTTAAGCACAGCGCTGTTTTCGTAATGTAGTTAACGTTAGTCAAGTCTAGAGCTCATTTATAAGTATCGAGATCGTGGAATCTCGAGCACATGAGATTCCACGTGTAAAACTGACAATGTAGGGTGATATGAATCTCCAATGTTTCTCAGCGCCACCGAAAAACCGCGTCAGGGAGACTAGCTTAAAATGGAGCTATATAAAATGAAGTCCGCAATTATAATCATGTTGTTTGGTCAGAATTCAGAGGGAGTCAAGACGAGGAGACATCAGTGGAAATTGTTGGTGGTGACGATCATGAGGTGGAGCAGCAGTAGAACTAGGATGGGATGAAAGTGGCATCGAGGCAGGGATATTTTAAAAGTTTGACCTATATATGGTATTAAGGCGATAGAGAATACCTTAATAAATTCTGAGCTTACGGGGATTTGAACCCTTACCTTACGAACAATGTCGACAACTTATTACAGGAAGATTGACCGACCACAGCAAAACTTCTATGATGGACCGTGGAAGTAAAGTAATTAATGTAATGTAATGCATTTAGTAATTTCTTTTGCGCCGGCGTCTAATGCACAAGGCATCAACAGATGGTCACCAAGACCAAGCCGTTATCAGCTCAATATCGAGAAGATCAGTGACAAGCTTGGGAATAAGAACTGATTTTAAGCATTGCGGCTGGTGAGCGCTCAAAGTTTTATAAACTATGAGCCCAATTTGAAACTAATTCTTGGCTGAACAGGAAATCAAAGCAAAGATTTAAGCACAAGGATCGTAATATTTATGTTCACATTTTGATGCATTAGGAATAGCCAAGGAATTCTGAACTCTCTGCAGCTTCATGGTGTTTGGCTTATTGATACCATTAAGAAGCGAGTAGCATTAGGCCCTAATCTAGGCGACTGGAAACTGATTCATTAGCCAGAGATATCCTTGCAGACATGGGTAAGTAACGCCTGATTCTGCATATGTCATGAATGAACATACAGTATACGATTACATAAAAATAGTGTTTACATGGCCAGTGAGAGACAGGGTAGAATTGAAAACGGTGCCTAACTTAAGCGTAACGTCTGCAGCTCAACAATTGAGTCACTAAGTTTCAATGACTTAAGCCGATAAAATTTTTAAGTTGCTGTGGAGTGCCCAGTAACAGAAATTCAGTCTTTGATGGGGTTAAGGAGGACTTCATTGGCTGCCATCGAAGGCTGTACCTCATCAGAGACAGCAGACAACAGCTGCACAGATGAGTCACAAGCAGTCACATGAAATGTAGATTTAAAGTCCGGGCCGGTGCAACAACTACACCTCGAACGTCGATGATACAACTAACGCGAAGAAGAAAACAAGTAAACTGTTTAGGCTTATTATTAAAGCAGATACAAGGTACGGTAAGGTGAGAAAACGTAAGGCGAGGAAAGTAAAGGTATGGCAAGGTATGGTAAGGTGAGATAAGGCAAAGGAAGATAAGATGAGAAGAGCTGAGGTAAGGTAAATTAAAATGAGATAAGACAGGGAACGAATATAAAAAAGTTCAGCTGAGGTAAGATGAGATAAGGGATAAATATGCAAGATAGGGAGGTGATGTAATGCAATGTAAGGTAAGGTAAGATACACCACCAGCATTGACAAAGTCAACCGGGTCGGCAATCGTTAAGCTTTGCAATATTATTGGTGGAGACAAGCAGGTGCCGCGAGAGTGTACATCAACTCAAGCCTATCGTACCTTCTCGAGTCTCAGACCTACTTCGTGAAACTGTCTTCCGCTGCACATGCATAATGTTCTTGTTAAATATCTTTAGGAAATAATAACGTTTGTTTAGGTTTTTCTATTGCGAACGTATGACCTCCACCCTGCTGAATTAATTAATTTAAACGCACAGCCCCCGAAAGTCCTTGATAAGGATTTCAAAAATAATCATCATAATCATCAGTTGACCACACCATCCTTCTCCTGCGCCTCTTAGTCTCATTTAGAGTGATTGGAAAACCACTAGACTGGCTCTGCTCTTTTCTTACTGGTCACTCTAACTTTGTCGTGACTTGCTCTTCTAGGTTCTCCAGGGTTGCTGCTATGTTTCGTGTTCCGTTCTTGGCCCATTGCTCTACATTCTGTTTACTTCTGATTGTTGCGGTCTTGTGGGCTACTGCATCACCTCTATGCTGATGACATTTACGCGTATATCCATTGCCCTCCTACAGAGGCAGCTGCTTCTATTGGCCTGATGTGCCGTGCCATTGACATCCTTTCTGGATGGATGGTTTCTAGTCTGTTACTGCTGAACCCAGTTTATTTGGCTTGGTGGTCGCAACTGCTGGCATAGGTTGGTCTGCACTTGTTAGCAGAGGCCTTCCCCCATGTCTCCTTTTCGCTTACTATCTGGAATCTTGGGTTGACACTTGACCAAGAGCTTACTTATTCCCAGCATGTTAACTTGGTCACCATGAGTTGCAACTACCAGCTCCTGCAGCTGCGTGTTGTAATACGGTCCCTTGCTCATGACGCGGCCGTGATCCTTGTTCACGCTTTTATCTCCGGTAGTTGACTATTACTGTTCAATTATTACTTGACACTACATGCTCTAAATGGGGACATTGACCGTGTCCTTCGCTCTGCCGCTCGGCTCATTGCCCATATCCCAAAATATGCACCGGTTTCAGCTTATATGCGTGATGTCCTGCATCGGTTTCCTGCCTCGCAGCGCATCTCCTATAGGATTGCCTCTCTTGTTTGGCGGTCTCTCTCTGGTGAAGCTCCGTCTTACCTATCTGATCTTTGCTGTCCGCTCCCTGGCCTAATGTCTCGTCGGGTTTTGCGTTGTGCAACTGGTGGTGAGCTGTTGGTCCCTCGGTCCCGTTCCTCAATCAAACACCGTCGTGCCATCTGAGTGGCTGGCCCCTCTACGTGGAATGGGCTCCCACGGTCTCAGCGCTTAATTCCACGAGGCAGTGTATTTGCTTTCTAGCGCCTCCTTAAGTCTTCTCTCTTTAACCGTGGCTGGACTGGGAGCAGCTCTGAGTGGAGTTCTTGAAGAGGCGCTATATAAATTAACAAAACGAATGAATGAATGAATCAATCATCACCACCAACATCATCATCGTCAGCATCATTATTATTATTATAGTATCATCGCCATCGCCGATATCACCATCGTCATTACTGCAATCATCATCGTCATCATAATCATCGATGACCATCATTGTCACCATTAATATGATCACAATAATCATCAATATCAGGACCATCATCACCATCATCATTAATTACTGACGCCAACTGTTTTCACGGTGATGGTTGTGAATAAGTGATTTTCATTTTTTCGATCATTTTGGAAATCTAGTCTTTAGTCCGTCTTGTTTTGTCCTCATTTTGGCTATTACTTTAGGTTGTTACCATTAAGTAACGTTGAATTATTACTTTATTATCTTAACGGAAAAATGGTACGAGAATACGAGGCCGTAGAAATTCCTCAAAGGACCACACGATGAGCCTCACAAAGGACCGCAGCAATCCAGCGACACTCCGCTTTAAACGTCTCAACGTTGGCATCATTTTAGAATCCCTACAGGATGGATAACTGAGTGGGTGCCAAGTGGATTTCTATTCCTTGCAATGTCACCAATGCAAGTGTCAAAGTGTTGACTTCAACTGTACATGCCAGGATAGTATCAACAACACTAAGCAGCAATCAAATCATTAGCATGTTCTTATTTAAGTTATATTGGTTATTTTATGGTATTTGCCATCCTAACCAACATTATATTGAACTACTTTACTATTACAGTATTACTGTATTCATATAGATAATCTAATATATGATTATAGACAAAGCTGCTGTCTATCATTAGTCTTGCACCGGTATGAATCACACAACTTTGCTTTTGCGGATTGATTTGATATAGCGCCGGAGTGGGCTGGTCAGACTGGTCTATATGTGCGGCTCTGTGTTGATGATAAATCTCGAAGCTTTACATTTGCACTCAAGCTTGTTAACGTCATAATATTATCTAATAATATAATATGTAACCTGCTGGCTTCTGTATTTCCAAACCAAAATGCACAATAAACCTGACAAAGAAAAAACGCCAGTGGTGACCTTCCAGTTACCTCAGCCTTGATCGCTGACTGATTAACTCTTTGAGCTTAATGACTTTAACATCATGAGGTGCTTGAAAGACACTATAGCAAGTGTATCGACACAAACATGCATACATACATAATACACATGAAACCGGACGTCAGCTGAGTAAGCCTAAGCAAGTTGAAACAGACTAGTCTTGAGTTTAGACTTGAAATACATCAAATCCTTTACCTTGTTTAATAAGTTGCTCTTATTCTCTTGAAAACACTTACGTTAGGCAGGTAGTTCCGGAGACTTTTAATAACTAAACCCTGTTATCAAAATTAAACAGACAATAATTATGCTAGTGGAGAACATAACTGATCATGTGATCAGTGTAGGCCCCTAATTGCGTAAAGATGGATGGGAATTTTTAAATAATATGTGGAAATTCCCAGCATCGTATAGAGTCATTATCATTAAGTATCTTTAGTCTGTTAGTCTACATGATAAACTCCCCTGCCGTAATTCAGCGCAAAAGCAACAGTAGCCGAGCTAGCATCCGCTTTCTTTCCAATGCGCATTATGTTCATATAGGGACTATGCAATGCTCAATTACGTGCATACATACAATGTACACAACATATATGTAGCTGTTATTTTTATAGCTCTGTTTCATTTCTTTACTTGACCCTATAACCTGCTTTAATCCTTTTGCTCGATGTACTTTTAAGGTTGGTAGCACAGAGATGATCACATACGACCATTACGAAGCTTTCAAGCTGCTAACCTACGGAGAAACTAGTTAGCGACGTTTATTATAGGCTCGAACTCTCTCCAAGACAACTACGTCTAAGAACTCTGAGCATCATGCTACACGTGAACTTTGGATAGCATGAAGAAATTTCGTTTTGGTGAACTCCCACGTGTGTGCGTGGACCTGCCGCAGGTGGACCTCCAAAATATCTGTTCATGGTATTGTTTACTGACAAAATTTATGTTTTTCGGGAAATTCGACATCATTTAGGCTAACGAATGGGGTGCCCCTGGTTAGCTTCCCGAAGTAGAGCTATAGAAATCTCCAATTACAGTTAGAATTACGATTACAACTGTGAATAGCCAGACGAAAATAAGTAGAAATGAAGGAAGAAGAGTTTAATCCATGTTTATGGCGTAAAAAGACAATGACAGCACTATAATTCAACAACGATAGAATGCAAGAAATTAAACCAATAACTAAAATCGGCAAAAACCGTAGTTAACGTTGCTATATTGACAGTGGTTGGAAATCCGTGTTTTACGTTGCTAAATTCTTTGACGTTAGGTCTATTACCGCGTATGAAAATTGTTTCATAGATAAACTAGAAGTTGGATTATTGATGAAATATCACTGAAACTAGAAGATGGATGCACATAATTATTACATTAGTTGGAATTGCGAAGAAAATATTTTGTTTTAGTGCGGATATCATCACTGTCCATGAGCGGTGAAAACCTTTCATACTTAAACACAAACTAGAAATCGGATGATCGATGAAAATATAGCTCAGACTAGAAGCTGGATGATCGATGAACATGTAACTGAAACTAGAAGTTGGATGAGAGATGAAAGTATTTCCAGGGCCGGCGCCAGAGTATTTGGCGCCCTAGGCGAACCTGTCGCACTGCGCCTCTGGCAAGTGCGACAACTTGGCCTAATTAATATTAAATTAATCAAGTTAATATAACCTTCACACAGGAATACAGCCGAATGCTGCATCTTTAATTTAGTATCGTCGTTCATTGTAATAATCTAAGAATCATTATTGCTTATAAATTAAAAAAATATGGCACTTAATAATTTTAAATTTTAAAGTTAGCCATAATTAAAGTAATAGTCTGGAACTGCATTAGCTATGCAGTATGCAGCCTATGCTTTATGGTTTAACACGTTTAATGGGAATTTAAAATGTAAATATTAATTAATGATACAGTGCACAGTTTCATTTGAACACTTAGTAGGCCTAACTCCTGTGGCTACGTTTACTATATAATAGTAAATCGATCATAATGGGAGACAATTTTTTTTAGCATTTCTAATTCTAATAGTGCAAAGTAGGTGCCACTTGATGTCAGCAGTATTCTGGTGCAATTTCACCAATTTGCACATGATCTTGAGGTGCTCCAGTGACCTTGAAGTTTTGATATTAGACGCACAATATTTACCCATGTTATGCATAGAGTAATATTCAGAAAAACAAGCTTCCACAGTATGAATTTGATGAGAAGTTGAATGCAATACTGGTAAAACATATTAGGTATATTAATACATTATTATGTCCATTACACCAATGATGAAACAGTGAGTTGAGTCTCAACTACAGGAGCAGTCCAGTCTTATCCCATTAATGCAAGTAAGTCAAGCTATGCGATATTCTTTCTTAGTGTTAAAAGTCGGCATTATTCGCCTGAATTCCAATCTTGTTCTTATGTCCCTAACTTTGATGCCGCAGACTGCAGCCTCAGTCACTACTTTAAAACAATGCTCCTCTGCCTAGTTGGGGCATGGGAATCAAGGAAAGTCAAACGTTTCTGCCACGAGCGTCGCTACAAATTGCATCATGTCTTCATCAAATACTTCCAATATTAGTGGTGGTTCTGTAAGGCATGCTTGCCAGCCAATGAGTTCAGTGTATAGTAGTCAGAGGCAACAAACTTTAGCACAGGAACAACGAATTTCAGATTCCAGACCGTATACAGTTTTCCTGGCTTTCACGATATGACGCATTCCCAACTTTCAAATTTTCTTACGATCATCAGTTAATATGCAGCAACAAGCGGTCCCCGTGCTTTCTCTGGACCAATTGGTAACGGGTTATTTTGTGTAAACAGTTACAAGTAGTGTGCATTGATAAAATTGAATCTGATTTCCATCTGCAACTATAACTGATCTAAACAGTGACCGGTGATATTTGTGGGACTTTAGTAACGCGGTCATTAGAGGCCAGTGCGAAGTCTATACAGATATAATGTAATTTCAAAATTTGATTTTTCGCGCTTTCTCTTTAGCAAATGTAGAAACGAGAAGCAGATTACGTATGTACTAGTTAAAAAATTAAAGCAACAAGAATTACTACTCTAAATTTAGAAGTTCCTTACCATCAGTTGAGTCTTAGTTTCTTTTTTCAAGAGAGCTTTGAATACTGCATACGTTCGTACAGTGTAGAGTGTACAGGCCACAATTAAGGCTTGTAGAGAGACATTGAGAGAGACAGACTGCGACAGAGACAGAGCGAGAGAAAACGAGAGACAAGACAGAGACAGAGAGACAGATACAGACAGAAACAGAGAGACAGAGAGTGAATGAGTGAGTGAGAAAGAGAGAGACAGAGAGAGACAGAGCGAGAGACAGACAGACAGAGACAGAGACAGAGAATGAGCAAAAGACAGACGAACAAGGCATACTATTTCAGGCATATTTCGCCTTAGCGCTGGAGCTGTGAGATTATACGGTTAAAGTGTGCCGTGGTTGTACATCTAAAAGAGAGAATCGAGCTCATGTGCAGCTGGGGGGTGGAACAAGGTCAATTACTCCGACATATCAGGGTAACCTAGTACATGTATAGACAAATACCACACATACAGTATGTCTGTGGTCCTGTGTATCAGATATTATGAGGCATCCCGGCCGCATCCGTCATCATACAGACTGTAGTTCAGACTGCAGAAAGACTCAGACATACACGCAGCACACGGGCTTTTTGAACACCGTAGGCAGCGGCTAATATATCATGAGATGGAAAAATTAACAAAATTTAAAATTTGTCCGTTTGGAGGAAAATGAAAGAATAGGGCCCTAAAGCAGAATGTGACAAGGGGTGCGTACGCACCTAAGGCGCGCCTTGTATGGCTAGGCCTACGCCTCTGGACTGGCAAAATGGCGGCAATGGTTTAAAAAATATTTCTTTGTGTAGCTTTTCTGCCGCCCCCAGAAATGTGCCGCCCTAGGCGGCCGCCTAGTTCGCCTAGTGGTTAAACCGGCCCTGAGTATTTCATATTAAAAGTCAAACTATAAGTTGGATGATCGGCAACGTTAAGTAGGCCTACGGGACTGAAGACATGGCATTAACTTAGCACGTAAACTACAGGCCTGAAAACATGTTGAATTTATATTCCGGATATTTCTATAGCGCCTCTCGAAGTCAACTACTACTCAGAGGCGCTCCCGACTACAGCATTTGATACTGTGCCGGAATTTTCACGCCGAAGCGCCACGAGCAATTGCGAGTGAAGGACTTGCCCAAGGTCCGTACGCAGCGGCTAGAGTGGGATTCGAACCTGCAACCCTCCGGTCACAAGGCGTCGAACTTACCATTGAGCCACCACGCCCCGCAACGTAAACTACGGTTTACGTTTAGCAACGTAAACTACGGTTTTACCCTAAAACCTTTGCTTAAATGGCGACATATGGGTATTGCATATTTTACTATATTTGATCAATTGAATATTATATATGCGTTGCTTGGCAATTACTGAACATCCGCTTGACTGTAGGAAAGCCTAATACCTTTGCAGTTGAGATGCATAGCCTTAGACAGGAGTCATTATTTATCACGGAGCAACAAAATAAGATAACCACCAAATTTATTATTATTACTTTAACCCGGTAATCCGTCAGTAATAAAGCTAGCAGCTGTTACGGTTATATGAAAATTAGACCTCGTATTCCGCAACACCATCATCGTCATCGTCATCATCATCATCATCATCATCATCATCATCATCATCATCACTATTATTATTAATTAGCAACTTCTAAAGCGCCAGTGTAAAATGCACAACACTTCAACTGATGGCATACCAAAATTAATATTAGGATAAATGAGCATAAGACCGCTATTAAATACATACATACCTCTAAGATATTTTGCTGAATGTCTGGGAATAAGCTTTCTAGAAAAACACATTTCAATAAACTTTACAAGTGTAATATACACACAGCTTATGTTCATTCTTTACTGTTGCTATTTTGGCAGCGGTGACTATTCCATTCAGTCAGCAAAAGTGAACAAAGCAAATAATGAAACATTTCATTACAGCAGTGAATAATCCTGATAAATAAATTGATAATTGTTAAAAGCAATAATAAAATAATTGTGTTCAAAAGTCTATTATAAACGCATGACACTCAATATGTCAAATAACTACTGTAGCTGGAAAGAACATGATTCACCGATATGAGAACAACTGCCTAAATATTCACTATGCGTTGATATGTGGGTATACAACTTAAAACTCTAAGCCTTATTATGCGGGTGATAAACCTGCTTGAGTAAATTAGTTATTTGATCTTCAAATGGTCCTACATAAAGTGACAAAAGCAAAACGAAACAAAATGATACAATAGAGTAATAAATATATAGAAAAATACAATGATGAAGCAGCATATCAAAGAAGTGAAAAATAACGTCCTTTAAGAGTGTGCAAAAAAGGAATACAAGCCACACTAATGTTGTATTAGGAATAGAAAGTTTAAAAAACTTGGTACATGTACATGAAATTTACTGTGTTCTAGATGCATCTCATTCTCATTTATTTCATGACACTTAGCATTTATTTACTTTGCTTATTGTCGACATGTAATTATTATGTACCTAACTTCTTTAGCTCCTAATGTTATGTAGCTCAGTCACTCGAACGAGGACGTTCGCTTCTTAGAAAGTCGGAGGGTATATCAGAGAGCTAGTTTGCTGCTAATATATAAGTAATGCTAACTAGTAATATATATTTGGCTTAATGCAGACCAATGCATTGCAGAAAGTATATCAGCCAAGTGATCGATTGACCCACAGTCTGAAAGTAGACTTCAGACCGAGCAAACAGGGATAAAGGCAGACAAGGACGTAAAGACATACTGACAGAGGACAGCAGGAACACACAGACACACACATTCACTTAGACAAATACGGAGCCGTACGGAGACACATGGAAGAGGGTAACCAAGCAGCCAAGACGGACATGTTCTAAGTTTAGTCAGCAGCCAGAAGCTGAAGGAGAGTCAGCCTACGAGAGGAAGCTGCAGTGTGCAGATGGGGAGCCAGTATAGCACAGCCTAGCTATAGGCTAATCCTAGCCAGAGGAGGTAGCCAGATATAACTTTTAAAGGACATGAAAATAGATACCAACGCCTGGTAGAAGGGGCCTATTGAGGCCAGTCTGACGAGCACTGGAGGAAGTGGCCACGGAGGATAGGACGTAGCTAGTGCAGAGAGAGATGAGGATTTGCGAGTGGAGCTGGGCAGATGAGATCTGGCGGTCCTCGAGGTTAGACGCTCGCGAAGAGGCAGAAGATGTTGGGTGAAAATGGACGCAGATAGACGTTGAATAAACATATCTATACCTAGTAGACACTAGTCATTCTTCTTAAGAAGTTATAATGGAAGTTCTTATAGTTGTCGCTAAACGTAGCCGTCTCATCATCGTAAGTATCAATGAATATTCGTTTGCTATTGAACTCTGTATTCGTGAAAAGACATTCGTAATGAATGACAATAAAGAAACCATACATACAGAACCAAAGTCTGATAGATGTCGTAGACAGCAACTAAAGGCTGTCATAGAGAAGAGTTACAGATTCTGGAGAACCACGATCCAGAGCTGTTATATCTCTAACCTTTAATGTGTTTTCTACTTCCACTTAAGGCGTCTAAGAACTGTTCGACGAACTGCCTCGTCCTCTGTTTTCACAACTCTGGTCCATGCTTTCATTTGCTCCCGAATCGACTGCTGCAATTCGCTTCATATCAGTCTTCCTAAGGTCCGTCTCATGCCTCTGCAGTCAGTCCTAAATGCATCTGGGAGATTGATAGCACGTCTGCAACGCTACTCACCCATTTCATTCTTCATTTTTGGGCAAATGCACTGGCTTCCTCTCTCTGAACGTATAAAGTTCAAAATCCTCATTCTGGTGTCAAAGGTACAGCGGGGTCTCGCCCCCAAATATTTAATTGATGTAATTCACTGGCCTCTTTCTGTCTCCTCGCAACGTCCACCGCTCCTGGTACAGATTTGATCGTTCAGTTCCTCATACTAGAACATCTATGGTGCAGTTCCGAACTTTTGCTTCAGTTGGTCCCTCTCTCTGGAAGACACTGTCTCCTTCTACTCGCTCTCAAATTTTAATAGGTAACACCTCGTTTTCTTTTGCTTTTCTCAAGACTTATTTCTTTTCTCTTGGTCTTGCGCACTGGGAGCGCCTCTGAACTGTTAACCCTACTAGAGGCTCTTTGTAAATGTTTAAATACAACACAATGCAATACAATACAATATATATGGTGACGTTTGAGAGTCATGTTGACTGCACGTGCAAGAGTAACCATAGTTTGACTTGTTCTTGTATTTAAGTCTAAACTGGGCACTACTCCCAAATATCTCAGGGATCTCTTCTATCCCACTCTTTCTGCAGCTTCTCACCGACCTCTCCTCTCTCGCGACCGAATGTCCTTTTTGTTCCGCGTGCCAGGACCACTCAGCTCACACTAGATCTTCTGCCGACATAGGGCCCTCCTGTGGAAGGCCCTTCCTTCCTCTCTACGGGTAACCTTACTTTCTGGATCTCTTCCTACATCCCTTTCCATGCTTAAAACCTTTTCTTCTCTCGGAGCCTTCGCACTGGGAGCGCTGCTGAGTGGCTTCAGCTGTGAGCGGCGCTATACAAATCTCCAAATACGATACTATACGATATGCTGACGTCACTTTTATTTCCATTCTGACGCGATTTGTTTCCTAGCACACACAAAGCAGCGAGCTCATCTTGCAAAGTAGGGAAAAGTTTAGTGCTGAAGCTTATTTGATTATTGTGAGCCTATACAAGTTGTTGATGTCGTTAAGGCAGAGAATCCACGCTTACAATGAAGTTCGTTAAGTAGGCCTATTCCAAGTTGCAACAGATTTTGATAGATTAGAGCCTCACAAGGTTTGAGAATTTTCCATCAGGCTGACCACGACATACACAGGAGATTTACAGTCTTACGAAGTGGTTTAACTTGCTAATTTTACAAAATCAAGGGTTGAGTCACACCTGCTGCTTTAGCTATGTTACTGTGCACCAAGAACTGGAAAAATTTCCTAATGATTCTATCTCTCTGCGTATGTCCATGTCATAGATGATCTTCAGTGCCGGATTTACACTTGGTGAAGCCCTAGGGTGGCCTATATAAAGTGTGGAGACCCCTTCTTAAAAAATCACACCAGAAGATCACAAAACTTGAAAATATATATATGCCTGTTAATTATTTAATCGCAAGCATTTAAAGTGAAAGTTTAAATTATTTTCAAATGAATGCATTTACTCAGGCAAGATAGAATTTGCAAGGCCTACACGAGAAATTTAAAAGGGTTCAACATAATATATATATAATATTAATATACAGTGTTTTTTTTCAGCCGGAACGGCGTTCCCGCACCTTTTTTCAGGTAAAAAAATAATTTCTTTATTTCAATAATAAAAGCAAGAATTTAGTTATTTTAATTTAATTTCAGTGTTTTGAACTGTTTTCAGTGTTTACTGAGACCCCTCCCAAGCAACAAACCCGTTTTTCTCTGGATTTTAGCCCACCCATAATTATTCCGTTCCGGAACCTATTGTTCCGTTCCGGAACCTTTTTTCAGAAAAAAGCACTGATAATATATATATGTAATATAGATATATTATCATATATAATAGATATATATAACACAATATTTTTCAAAAAGCTCCCGAAATTCTGATTTTTTTAAGGCCCCTGCAGATTGTGAGGCAGCTGCTGTAGGTTTTTAGTTTATGCATAAAGCCGGTGTCGCGTGACAGACTATCCGTCGTAAAACTATCCGGGGGATGAATAAATATATCCCCCCGGATGAACACAAGAACACAAGAGTCAATGAAGTTGGTCCATTGCCTCAAATGGCTTCACTGGCGTTGCTGGTGTACCTATTGATACGAATCGACCGATATCAAGCGCGAGGTACCAACTCACCTAATTAGCGCTTTAGTCCCTTTTAATAATAATAATAATAATAATATTTATTCTTTAATTAAGCGCCTGCAAACGCACTGCGCTGTACATGTACATGTTATGCGATAAACCTTAACTACTAACAGAACAGACAGCCTGCAATACACGGCGCAAATGACACTGTCGTTTGTGACTGCTGATATTTTGTCTTCCTCCTTTGCTGGTGTACCGACTGATACGACTCGACCGATATCAATGTCACAACTTGCCTAAGAGTAAATAAAGTACAGAGTAGAGAGAGAGATTAATGAGAAGATCATTGACTTCCCTCGATTCTTTGCCCACGCATGCCAACAATAAGTAGCATAATTATGCCTTTGCCCAGGATCGTAGTGGTAAAATTAGAGGTCAGTATACGCTACTGGTTAATTTTCCGAAACAAGTTAGAGGTGAGTACACATTTTTTGTGAGGTGAGTGTACGGTCTGTAGAAGTGAGTAAACGCTGTATGCCTGCGTATACCCTCGGCTACAACCCTGGCTTTGCCTTTGACCACGAATGATGTCGTTCTAAACTTACTTAAATCGCACAATTTGTAATTATGTTGCAGGGGAATACTTTTTGACCGGGGGATTATTTCGTACGACTCATGGAGGATACTTTTGCACAAGGGGGATAGTCCCTCCTATACCCCGTGATCGATCGAGTCAGTCGATCAAATCGATCAAAACTCGGCCAAGTCGAGTCGGTCGAAAAATCTTCGACTCGATCGACTTGCAAGTCGAGTCGATCATATGTTTTGACAAGTCGAGTCGATCGTTGTTTCCTCGACACGACTCGACTATGAAATATTTTCTTACTATTTTTGCTGCTACTTCACAAAATGACTCACATGATGTGATGACGTAATGTTTTGTAAACGCACAACTACCGTATTAACCTGATTTGAAGTTCAGTGCAAACTATGAGCCTCTTGGTTATTTCGTATAGTGGAAGCTGCAGATACTTTTTTTCACAGTTTTACGGTGAAAATGGAAAGATTAAGATGCGTTGAAAATGCGCTAGTTTCAGGAAATTTAAGCTTTGTAGTCAGCATGTTGTAAAAAAATAGTTGTTATTTTACATCATGGTAGTCAGTAATGACGATCTCAAAACTTTAGAATGTCTGTATACGTTAGGACGGGACTGAAGGCTTCGACTTTGGCCAAGACACTTAGCACCTTCCCAATCCTTGTCTGTAATTTGCTGCGTTATTGCCAGCAAAGCTTGATTTCAAGTATTTAACGAATATACATACATACAAAAGAGCAGTGGCTCGGAAAGTGTTTAATAGTTGCGTGAGCTAACTCAGGCAAAGTACAGACCTAAGATGGATAGAATAATACATTTCATCCGATATAAGCAATAAGAATATTTTGTCATTTTTTACAATCAGCGGAAAAGTCTAGTATGAAATGACACGCGTCTATAGCACAATAAGTCAATAACTACTTTAGCAAGCATAAATACAAAGCGCCAAGGAAAAGTTGTGAGCATGCTTGTGCCTCGGCGCTACAGAGCCAAAACTTGTCTGAGAATTGGCACCTTTGGCGCCATGGCTCCCGGGCCCCTGGCCCAGAGATACAGTCCAAGTCGACAAAGTCGACCAAGTCGATCGTTTATTTGCCAAGTCGATCGAGTCGACGAGAGGTCGACTAGTCGACAAAGTCGATCGAGTCGATCGTCGGCCGAGCCAAGTCGATCGTTGCAGCTCGACTCGATCGATTACGGGGTATAGTCCCTCCCGTTTACATTCATCCGGCCGGATACTCCATTCTGCTAAGGGAATATACTTGTATGGGGGGATACTCTATTTCGTGACACCGGCTCTGATGATCTGCAACTGTTCAGGTGAACGCTGTTTAAGTAAGATGGGGCTTATTAAATCGAACTGCGAACTTCTGTGACACATAAACGTCTGACTAGGGTTTACATTGGAACTTCTTTCTTCTGAAATTTATTTGCTTAACTTGATATTATTTGTTACAGTTTGTAGCTAAAGGTCGCAAATGTTTCTGAACTAACGCTAACTGTATGTTGTCAATGTAGGCTACTCTAACTAACAGTTGAAACAAACTTAGATATAGTCCCAAAAGCCGCGTAACTTTGGTCTAAAAAGGTGGGGTACCAATTTCTTACATACACGAAGCAAGGCGGACACTGCGATCTCTGGGAAGGTACAATAAAAAAGTATTGATTGGCATTGTTTAAAAAGTGAGGGTAAGGTACCCCCAGTCCCAAAAATTGGGGGTACGAGTACCCTTAGTAGCCCACAAATTACGCCTATGCAACGAATCAACATTCGTCTCTTATTAATTCGTTCCTTCTTTCTTTTAGTTGTTATAGCTTATAGAGAGTTAAAAGCAACGGCAATTTATGAATTGACAATGACAGTCAATATCGTTCAAACTCTAACGGAATTTACATACATACTTTTGGCTTGCAAATTCACCAATTATATCGTCAAAATGTAACACGTAGTATATCACTTTCGATGCTCAACAAAATGTCAAACTAACAAGTCTGTCTTCCGACATGGACCTCTTCAGTCTGTTTTTAATCAATTTGAGTTTTGAAAACGAACGTTCAATCAATCAATCAATTTCGTTTATTCTCAAAAGGCAAGCTGACAAAATCGCAACTTGTAACATAAAACAACTAATTATCATTAATAATAGTTCATATGTAGATAGGAAATTATGACTGTAGGCATTATAATATAGTTTGAGGGAAATGTAGACTAGTAATTATAGGTTCACTGTTCATTAGGCTATATGTTTTTAAATAATACTCGAGATAGGAAGTTCACTGATGCAGTTTGTCACCATCAGAACAAAATATTTTCGCAATGCTATCTCAACATTCGGAAAGGTGTACTTAAGTCTCTTAGTTGCTCCTTTTTACTATAATTAGACTTTACAAATAACAATAATAATAAAATATTGAAAACATTTTTCTTGTGAATGTGTGGCGGCCCCTCAAGTGTGTGGCCCCTTTTCGGCCAAAACATGCTCAACATGCCTTAATCCGTCTCTGCTTATTCGTGTAGGTGAAAGACCTTGAATAAAACTAGAGGTGTATTTCTTTTCAATATAAATTTGCAAAAACAGTACAACAAAAAATGCAAAACAATATGATACCATAAAGCAGCATATCATAGAAGTGAATAAGTTCAATAAGAGAGTACAGCAGGAATTTAAAATATTTGATCAAATCTATTTAACATGTAACAAACAAAGGTTTGGAAGTCCTCCTAAGTCGACATGTAATATAGGGGATACAGTTTAGTTTCATAGGCGGGACGCAGTGATTAAAATTGTCTTACATACGTTGAAACCAGACCACTTATAAAATGCCAAGTTTCAATTGAGAAATTGTTACATTTAAAGGGAACGATTACACATTTCAGCAGTAGTCGTTACGGAATGATATCTGCACCATAGTTGAAAACTTCTTCCATCACCAAATACAAAGTTAACGTTGAATAAAGAAACTTTTATTTCTACTCACGCGGGGATTCGAAGCTTGAAAACAGGCACGTTTGTCAACTCAATATTTAAGTTATTTTAATTTGATATATTTCATTGGAACAAATTAATATTTGGCATTCAATGGTGATGCAGTTGTAGCAAACGATGTGAAAAAGTTAAATTTATCAGATCTTGCAGATAATGCCTATAATTGTATAATTGTGTAACAATAGTATAAAGTAGCTACCTGAACACAGGTTGAAAAGCCATCAATTGTTTATCTACGCAAAGTCGTCACATACTCAAAAAATCATTAACTAAAAGCATTAAAAAATAAGTCAATGTAAACTAGAACACATGCATTGTGACTAATGAACGAACCATAAGCATAACTCCTTCACAGACCAACTGTCGCTCAGCCAAAAGTAGCATGTGTATTATCTGTTAATAAATATTGTGGTAAAAACAAAATCAATGTTAAGCGCAAGATATTCATTGTATCAAATCACTACTGTAGCTGGAACAAACATGATTTCCACACAAAAAGATATTCTCAGAGTATATGAAAAACATAATATGAAATAATATACAAAAGGATCTGATTGCTTCATCTTACCACAAACACAACATGGAATGTTATTTGCCAATTTTAAAGCAGTTCCCTCGCCTAAGCAAGTTGGTTTAAATGCAAGTAAGAGCCAAAACATCCTTTACGTATTACAGAGCGACACCGCACGTTTCCACAGTTTTAAAATTGCAGAACAGGCAAAATCAGGTTTAGATTCTCACAATGATTAAATACATACATCATAAATAGGGACAGTAGAAAATCACGGTAAAAAAATGCCAAAAACACGGCATACTTTAAAAATAATCGCGAAAAACACGGCAAAAACACGGCATCAAAATTTCACAGTTTTCTTGTAACACATTATATGTTTATCTTTCATATTCATTGTTCATTGACAAATTGACAATTGTCAACCATTTGTCAGTCATTAATGGTTCCTTGCTGTAACAGTTTAGCTGCGAGCATTGAATACCATCATAACATGAAGCGCTAAATTGTCATCTGTCAAATTTTGACGCTGAGGTGCATTCACCAGTGTGTATTGACTAACGCTCCGTTCTGCATCAACAGAATTGCCAGGAACTGACAGATATCGACTAGTGAGTAGTGAGTAAGTAAGCCTTCATAAATACTTTCGACTGTGCAAAACCTTAAACTGAGTAGATGATAAGTAGGCGTTTCAACGCAGTCACCAGGTGGCGCTCTGAAAGCTTTAAAACTCTTACAATGAGTGAATCTGAAACCGGAGTTGACGCAGTCGTTAGGTGGCGTTCTGAAAGCTTAAAAACCTTAAAACGGGTGAATCTGAAACACCAACCTGTTGGCGCTATCAAGGGCCTGCCAGAGGGAATGGAATGGTCATTAAGGGTAAATATGAGTGCATTGTCTGGCGCATTCACCAGGTAACGTTCTCAAAGCTTAAAACCCTTTAAATGAGTGATGGCTTATAATGACATAATTCATATTACGGTGCAAAATCTAGACATATCTACGAGACGCTTTTCAATTTATTAGAGCGCATTTATGGGGTACTCAAAACAACACAGATACACACACCTACAGACATAGGCACCTGCAGACACACATACAGACACACATACCCGGAACTTGCCTATACTCTGTTTATAGAACAAATTAAATTTTAAGTTACAGATTCGGATAGAGGGTGAAAAATCCGGAATTTTGCGTACCTACACGGCATACTTCGCTTCATAAATAAAGAAACTACAGTGCTGGCCCACTTAAATCTTCACCTGTGAAGATCTTTCTGGACAACGGCGGGAATCTTAACGACTGGGGAACGCGGCCACCTAGCGAGTGCGGTGTTAATACGATAGATATAACAAACTGAAATATGGATGTTTTTCAACACTCGCACAGTGGCTACATTGGTAAGAGCGTTAGGCGTGATTGTTACGATCCCAGTTCGAATCCCGAAGGCGGCATATAATACTTTATTTATTTAAAATCTTGGTCTATCACGGTTGGTATGCTACACTGAGACCTTAAATTGCATGGTTCCGATCCATACGGGCAGCGGTGATGAAGATTCTCATCCGATCAATGATCAAGGTCGAGGCAATACAGTCGCTATATAAAACACGTACATTTGCATGTTCCCATTTCAGGTTACACGATGGCTTAATTGATGCAACCATCATTTGTGGGGCGTGGTGGCTGAATGGTAAGTTCGGCGCCTTGTGACCCCTCCGGTTGCATGTTTGAATCCCGCTCTAGCCGCTGCGTACGGACCCTGGGCAAGTCACCCCGAAAGAAATTTTTCATTGTCAAAAATTCATCAGGCCAACATCAATATTTCCACCGGAAACGTGCAGAAAAAGCAATTTGTGATGTGTAAAATTATTTCACCCAACCCCAAAAACTTTTACCCCGAAATAAATTTTTCATTGTCAAAATTTCATCAGGCCAAAATCAATATTTACACCTGAAACGTGCAGAAAAATCGTTTTTACGCTGTGTGAAATTTTACACCCAACCCCAAAAAATTTTACACCGAAAGAAATTTTTCATTGTCAAAAATTCATCAGGTCAAAATCAATATTTCGAACGAAATCGTGCAGTGAACGCAAATCTACGCTGAGTAAAATTTTCAGCCGGACTTTGAAATTTCAAAAACGTGACACTTCTCGTCGTTTTCTGAATACCATTTTTCGGTCACGTTTTTGGACTTGTGAATTATGGAAATCGGTGAACCACGGAAATCGGGGAACTGCGGAAATCGGGGCACTACGGAAATCGGGAAACTGGGGGAATCGTACGGCGGTGGCGCGGTGAACTGCGGAAACTTGAGCACATAAAAAATTATAAATCCGCCCAATCGTATGGTGGTGGCGCGGTCGGAACAACAACAGATTCAACGTTCCAACCACCTAGGATGAAAATTTTTATATCGTGGTTCGCGGACAAGACCCAGCGCTGGTTAGTTTCTTGATTAGTTCTGCCACCATCTGGTCTTTGCTTTGACTCGGCAACTCTTTTTTTCCATTCTTGCTTTGTATATCACGTTTCATCGTTCTATACTTCTCCTCCTCTCCCAGAATAAGCTTATACTCTTCATCGCTAATAGCCGTGTCCTCTAACGCCCTTGAAATGTGGTCATTGACTGTGTTTAGCTTACTTTCCGCCAAAATACAAATTTCGTCGTGCTTTGAAGCTTTAGCAACAAAACTTCTACTAATAACATTTCCAATAATATCCAGAAAACTAGTTGCTATGGCTAAACTCTCTAGAACAATACCAGGAATAAAACCAATACCAGTGGCTAACATAGCTGCCCCACCCACCCCAGTTCCAAGGCTAACCAGAGCAAGGCCGGCCGAGGCCCCATTAGCCACATCTACAACCCTCTTATACTTCTTACACAATTGTCCCCGACTTATCGCCTCAGACCTCAGGAATGCTTCTATTTCGCCGATCTTCTGCAAGCGAAATGTTTGCGACGTCGTGTCTGACGAAATTGTGGACTCCATAAGCGTTGGGTACAAAGACATGCTTTTTTATAGTTGCTCTATCAGTAACGTTACGTTTAACTCAATAGTTGAAGTACTTTCAACACCTCTCTTTTTCCCTTCAATTCTAAAACTCGTTTGTCCTGGAATGGATATTGCTCTAGATGCATCAAATTGTCCACTTAGAATGTCGACTGTACGATCGATGCTACCCGCGGCTGTAATAACGCGTACTGACGCATCACCGGTACTAACACCAAACATTGTAAGCCTCCAGAATCCGCGGTCTAACGAGACTGTCTCTGTTGTAGGCTGTAATGTTATACAGGGATAGCGGGCCGCGGTTAATGGAAGACTTTGCAACGAACTTACACACAGTTTTGGTTGCTGTGTAAATATCGCGGCTGTGGTAATCGTCCGATACAAAATCGATGTGAATTTGGGGAACCGCGTCTAACATATCTGCGGTGGGCTTAGGGATAGTATATCCCCAGTTGGTTAGTCCAACCAAATCATCGAGGTTGTACTTGTGCATATTTGTTTCTCCTTTTTGTCGGAGATAACCACGAATCCTGTAGTGCGAGTCGGCCATTATTAAGTCTTATGTGTCTCCAACTTTAAAATATGTGTAGATCTGAAAGTGGGATATTCCAAAAGTACCTTTTGTTGGGCTGGTGGCCAAGACTCCCAGCCTGACGGCTCTGAATAGAATGTTAGCATTGAAGGTGAACTCTTGTGCAAAATTAGTCAAAGCGACAGTGGAGGTGATGAGATAATCGTATCTAAGTGCTACATCGGTAGCTTCTCTAGGGGGTTTAAACCCATATAATTTCCAGGACGTGATACGTGGTGCAGTAGAACTAGATCCCCAGCCAGACTAACCTTCCATATTCGCACAGGCGTCGGGAATTCAATCTGTAACCAAGTCCCCGTAGAACCATCTCTCGAAATGGACGCTGTCTTCCACTCACCTCTCACACCCGAGTTGAATGCCATATGAGGCGGGTTGGTGGGGATGGATTCGTTGGCTGAGGCAATGAAACCAGTTTCGAAAGAGTCTCTGGACAGTGGTGGAATATGACCTGTATGGTTAAGAAACTTGAGGTTATTCACGTACTGTATTACAGCGGTCTCTCTACTGTCTGTATACCTTTTAATAACAAGAGTCTGATTGTCAACATATTGTTTATTGGCCACGTTCAAAGGCTCCGTCGGTATTTTATTTAACTTAGTCATTTTGCCGGTTGCGATCCTCGTCAAATGCCCGATGCTCGCCGCGTCGCTATTAGATGTTGAGGCCCCAGTGTAAAGCCCAGTCACTCTCTTACCGCCCATAGCTAAATTTCCAGTCATTGCGTCGCCAACTTTAAGCACGCAAGCGCTCCTGGCGATAACATCTTGCGCGTTGGCGTAAGTTTTAGCAGCTTCAGCTTTCTGGTCCGCGTACTCCCTGGTGGCGGCCGCCTTTTGATCTGTATATGTCCTGACTGCAGCATCTTGGAAATCAACGTAACTCTTATTGGTTATGTGGAACGGTTCCTCGGTAGTCGTTTCTTTATTTGTAGTAGCATTGTTGATCAGGTGTTTAACTTGTTTCAAACTCGCAGCATCACTATCGGATCCTGGAATCTCTGTTGGAAGTCCAGTCACTCGGTGGCCACCCATAACTAAACTTCCAGTCATTACACTGCCAGATTTCAGCACACACGCGTTCTTGACGATAACGTCTTGCTCGTTGACATAACTTTTAACAATAACGTCCTTTTCGTCCGCATACTGCCTAACGGAATCTCTCAGCACCTCGTTCTTCTCGTCCGTATATTGCTTGGCATCGATAAGGTTCTGGTCTGCATGGTTTTCGGCCGCGGCTGCCTTCTGGTCCGCGTGCAGCCTGACTGCTGTGTCCAGCAGAATGTCCTCATCGTCTGCGTAGCGTTTAACGAGACCAGTTACCTCAGAGCTTAAGCCGTCTGCATACAACTCGGCTTGGTGCGCTCGCTCTTTCGCGTACTCCGTTATTTGTTTCCAACTCGCAGCGTCGGACTCCCCCACCAATTCATCCCAACCCTCGTCTTCGCTATCAGCTCCCGGAGTGTCCGTGGGCAAACCAGTCAATTTATGGACGCCCATTTTTAAAACGCCAGACATTGTTCCACCGGTAATTTGTAAGTTGTCCTGATCTATTATGTCCGCATATGCCTTTGTCGCGGCGTCCGTTTCCATCGTGGGCGTCCCCACGTTTGTCAGCCGAAAACCTCCAGCCGATAGAATTCCCAACATTGCATCACCCGCTTTGTGGACGAGCCCAGCGGCGCTTATCTGCCCCCCTCCCACCCCACCTCCACCGTCTCTTCCAAATTTATCAACCGGCATTTTTTATACAAAAAAGGGTGACGGAAGTCTAACATAGGTCAAGCACGATGTCTTCAAAATTCTTTCCGGCGGCGAGCTCTCTTAGCACGGTCAGGCAGAGATGACCGCATACCACATCATCGGGCCCCTGCAGCTGAAATGTCTGTGCTCTTATGGAACGGTTTAAATATCGAGAGATTTCGGTAGGCGGATCCAGCCCATAACTGTCAAAATAGACGGCTGTAGATCCATCTATCCAATAGGCGACCCAGTGAGTACCATCACCAGAACCGGAATCTAAATTAACAACTCCACACTCCATCTCACGAGCCACGGCGGGTAGACCATATCGCATGAAAACACCGCGGAAATGCGGCAGCGCTCTGGCAACTTTCTCTATGTCAAAGTTGCTCAGCGGTTTAAGTTTTTTTGCCCGATGTAGTAGAGACCGGATCCTTTGCACATTGAACAGCAACCACCATAAGTCTGGCGCCCGAGATATAAACCGGTCCCGCGGACCTGAGCTTCGAGTTCACGATTATGACGCGCGGCCTCTGCCAAAGCCGCGTCGTCGATCCGTTTTTTCTCGGCTTGGGCCGCATCGCTGGCCTGTTTCTTGCGCAGAGCCTCTGCATCGCTGGCCTGTTTGTTGTGCACCGCCTTTGCCACCTCGGCGGCCCCTCCAGCCGCGGCACCCACCGCGGTTAACCCGCCAAAAATCAGCGGGAGGAGAGCCAGTAGTGGAAGAAATCCGCCCGATTTTGTCATCTTTTTCAATTGCGTTTTTGTGAATCTCAGCTCCATGCAAACGCCTGAGGTAATCTTCTTTGCGATTCGTGCGACTTGAACTTTTGTCAGAGCGAGCTTATCGTCTCCGCGAAGCTGGTCATGAGTGAGTCGAATCGTGGCACCAGTGCCATCGCGCGCAGCTTTAGCCAATGTTTGCTTTTGCCCTTCGGTCAGTGAAAGGCCGAACGCAACGTATTCAGTTTTCATTTTTGGAAAAAATATATCTAAAAGAGGGCCTTGTATCTAAATGTGAAAAACCGATTTCTAGTAAACGACGTTGAATTTGCTGCCATCCGATTCAAAATTCAGGAGTCGGTTGTCGCGTGAGGAGATCGACGACAACGACGAGATGTCATCATCATCATCACGATGGAGTCGTCGTTGGCGGTCGAGATGGAATGATGACGGACGAAAGCCAGTCCCCACTTGGTCAACAATGAAGGCAGCGAGGCCGAGGTGTAATCGGACACCACACGGCCAAGGTGTAATAGGACACCTCGCGGCTAAGGTGAAACCAGACACCGCCCGCGCTGCAGGCGAGCGACGACCCGCGGCTCGAAGAGCAATCTGACACTAATTGACGATAGCATGACGTGGGGAGGGGGCGGACCGACGGACGCTGAAGTTCCTACTTAACAGAAGGAAAAGGAGAATACGGGACTTGTACTACTGACGAGCGCGACGTGTGAACAGCGGTCGAGCGATCAACGGTGAGAGGAACGACCAGCGGCGGCGGCAGAGTAAAGTCCGTCAGATTCAGAGACTGACGCGAAGAGCGATCTGTAGTTAGGCTGTACGAAGCAACATTGAGATAGTCCGATTTAATATCTAAACACTTTAACACTACGTGGAAGCTCCAGTAGAGTTATTGTATATATTTGTTTCTTTAATTAAATTCATTTATTAAATAAACAAAGTTCGTCGTGAATCTTCTATAGAAAAGTTAGGCACGTTAAATAAAAGTGCAAGTAAAAGAACAAGCAGTCGAGGGTCGACATCAACACACGGCAAACACACGACAGGCGACCTTCGATTGCGACATTGGCGCAGTCGACAGGATTTTCAACTGAAGACGTCACGACGAAGAGCGGAACCGGAAACGGAAAAGAGGAATCTCAACAGATCGGGACCAGCGGCGAATACAACCCTTCGCAACTGGAGAAATCGAGTGCCGGACTCCGAAGACGAAGGACTCGAAGCAACCGACAGCAACAGGCAAGGACGAGGAACAAGAGCGCCAACGGACGACCGACCATCGCTAGCAACGACGGACGGGAGTGGCAACGCAGGACAGCGGATCAGCCAAGATACCAAAAGACGGAGCACGCGCGACGTATTCAGAGGGTAAGTCCTTACTGGTAGTCGTGGTAATCTGTGAGGTTGCGGTTGAGGTCTGGATGAGGATTGGTGTGCGAATAGCTGAGGCTTTTACGTAGCTCCTTTTTTGCTCAGTTCTGTTCTTGTTGTATTTTGGTAGAAGTTTATGACGTTGTTTTCTTTGATTTCTGACCAGCGGTGACTCTCCTCTAACTTACTTATCTTTTTCTATTAGTGAGCGGACTGTTGGAAGATGGATAAGTTGTCGGTAGGGAAAAGAGTGAGGGTGCAGAACATGCCCCAGCACAGACTAGTCGCATATCTGATAAAGATGGGACTAAGAGAGGAGGAATTGGATTCCATGAGTATGGACCAGCTCCGAGAGGCTAGTGCTGAAATAATTGTTTCTGGACGGGAGACTCCGCCAGAAGTAAGTGAGGAAGTAAGCACAGATAGCCTAGATAGCAGTATTCGCTCGACAGTGCAGAGGCAGCTAGTCGAGCTCAAACAATTAAAATACGAGAGAAAGGAAGCGGAGAGAGCGGAGAGGAGAAAAGAAGAGGAGGAGGAAAGGCAGAGAAGGATCGAAGAAGAGAGAGAGAGGAGACTAGAAGAGGAAGAAGAAAGGCAGAGAAGTGAAGAGAAAGAGGAAGCGGAGAAACTGAGGAAAGAAGAAGGAGAGGAAGCGGAGCGGAGACTCAGGCTGCTTGAGGAGAGAGCGGAGAGGAGAGAGGAAGAGAAGGAGGAAAGGCAGAGAAGGATCAAAGAAGAGAGAGAGGAGACGACAAGAGAAAAAAGAGAGACTGAGGCTCCTTGGGGAGAAGCAGGCTGAGAAGCTCAGGCTGCTTGGGGAGGAGATCAGGCTGCTTAAGGAGAAGCAGGCAGAGAAATTATGGTTTCAGGACGAGAAACGGAGGAGAGAGGAGAAAGAGGAAGCAGAGAAATTAAGGCTTCAAGAGGAGAAACGGAGGAGAGAAGAAAAGGAGGAAGCGGAGAGATTGAGGAAAGAAGAAAAGGAGGAAACAGAGAGACTCAGAATGCTAGAGGAAAAGCAGGCTGAGAAGCTCAGGCTTCAGGAGGAGAAGCAGAGGAGAGAAGAGAAAGAGGAAGCGGAAAGATTGAGGAGAGAAGAGAAAGAGGAAGCTGAGGCTTCGGGAGGAGAAGCAGCGAAGAGAAGAGAAAGAGGAAGCAGAGAAATTAAGGCTTCGGGAGGAGAAGCAGAGGAGAGAAGAGAAAGAGGAAGCGGAGAAGCAGCGAAGAGAAGAGAAAGAGGAAGCAGAAAAATTAAGACTTCAGGAGGAGAAGCGGAGGAGAGAAGAAAAGGAGGAGGCAGAGAAGAGAGAGAAGGAAGTCCGAGAGGAAAGGGACGCAGAGAGGAGACTCAGAGACGAAAGGGACTATAACTTAAGGCATTCGGTCGTAGGACGAATGGAAACGTATAGCGAAAGCTTGCGAGGACTCTTATCGAGGTTCACAAGCGACCATGCGCAAATCCCTGGTTTCTTTGTGCATGATGAAAAGTTATTCGACTCTTGCGCTGTCCCGGACGACCTTCGAAGCAGATTACTCTTGACCTGTCTAGATAATCATGCCAGAACAGTGACAGCCAGAATTCTCATTGACTTGACCCAGAAATCGGTGCCTGCTAAGATACCCTGGCGAGCTGAACACCAAAAGGCGCTAGATAAACTTACGCACGATTTGAATAACGCTGTATGTTTGCAGACAATGGACTACGGCAGAGAGTTTGGTCTATCGACTGACGTTTCAGACAAATCAGTTGGTTGCTGCGTATTCCAAATTCAAGACGATAGAACAGAACGGCCAATATGTTTCGCCAGTTCTAAATTAGATGCTACGCAAGCGCGTTGGTCCACTGTGGAACGCGAAGCGTATGCCGTAATCTTTGCGTTGAAGAAGTTTAGGAATTGGATTTTTATGTCAAGGACCACCATCTATTCTGATCACAACCCCTTGACGTTCCTAACTGCTTCTACACCCACAAGTGATAAACTTGCGAGAGGGGCTCTGGCCCTCCAGGACTTCGATATTTCTTTTGAATATCGACCTGGGGCGCTGAATATTCCCGCTGATCTTTTGTCCAGACTGTGATTGAGGAGAAGGCGGACTACCACGTAGGGCACCGCGACAACTGTAAATAATAATTTCTAACTGTGCTGATATTTTGTATTTTCATGGGAACGACGAGGACATGGTCTGCAGGAAATCAATGGAGGGAACGGCATCATTCTCAGCCGGGAGGCGAACCAATGACTGGCTTTGTCCTCCCCCGGGAAGGGAGGTGTCGCGTGAGGAGATCGACGACAACGACGAGATGTCATCATCATCACGAAGGAGTCGTCGTTGGCGGTCGAGATGGAATGATGACGGACGAAAGCCAGTCCCCACTTGGTCAACAATGAAGGCAGCGAGGCCGAGGTGTAATCGGACACCACACAGCCAAGGTGTAATAGGACACCTCGCGGCTAAGGTGAAACCAGACACCGCCCGCGCTGCAGGCGAGCGACGACCCGCGGCTCGAAGAGCAATCTGACACTAATTGACGATAGCATGACGTGGGGAGGGGGCGGACCGACGGACGCTGAAGTTCCTACTTAACAGAAGGAAAAGGAGAATACGGGACTTGTACTACTGACGAGCGCGACGTGTGAACAGCGGTCGAGCGATCAACGGTGAGAGGAACGACCAGCGGCGGCGGCAGAGTAAAGTCCGTCAGATTCAGAGACTGACGCGAAGAGCGATATGTAGTTAGGCTGTACGAAGCAACATTGAGATAGTCCGATTTAATATCTAAACACTTTAACACTACGTGGAAGCTCCAGTAGAGTTATTGTATATATTTGTTTCTTTAATTAAATTCATTTATTAAATAAACAAAGTTCGTCGTGAATCTTCTATAGAAAAGTTAGGCACGTTAAATAAAAGTGCAAGTAAAAGAACAAGCAGTCGAGGGTCGACATCAACACACGGCAAACACACGACAGGCGACCTTCGATTGCGACATCGGTCGCTGATCAAGACGGCATATGCTGTCGTATTATTCGGCACCATATCGTTAAAGTCCACCTTGATTTGTATGTCCTGTACGGAGGTTTTTAATCGTTCAGATTGCCTGCGCACGTCCAGGACGAAGATCGGAAACAAATCTACAAATTTGATTGGTGTCAATTGGCATGACGATTCACGCGCGTCAATACCGCAATATTCTTCCTTGAAGTCACGGAGGGCCTTGTAAGCGCGAGAGGTTGTCCTCTTGGTGAAGTCGAGATTCATGTCAACCACCGGGTAGCGATCGCTGTTGAGCATAGCGAAAATGTTGCTAACCTGCACATGGTCAAACAGTGCCGGATTCTGGCCTTGATGTGCATTCTTTCCAGTTTGAAAAGCAACAAGAATCCAGCGTGGCTTTTCCGTGCCCGACTTAACGCTCAAACGCCAGGAAAAGTCGTCGCTCGTGGCACCGCAATGTTGTCGCATTGCATGGCGCGGAATGCCACAGGTACCTTAACCTTGGCTTCAATCTGCTTCATAAGTATGCTTTTATACTCCAAAGCGGGTATTATATGCGGCATGAACCAGGAGAGTTTAGTCAGCGTGATCTGGCCATTGGTCGCAGCGGCTTCCTTGAAGATCGCGTCTGCATCCCCCTGCCGGCTCAGCAGTAAGGAGTGTTTAATCCCGTATACGACCTTGTGATAATCATCACAAAAACCGAATAGATGTCTTAAGGGAACGATGAATGAAAACGTGCCGATAGGGACAGGTTTAGCAACGATCATCTGTCGACGGGCCTCGAAGTCGGTATTCGCAGCCGCCGCCGCCGCAGTCATGTCCTTTTGCCAACACATGTTTAAACCTTCAGCTTTGGAGAAGTCGTCGCCGTAAATCAGCATGCCTTTCATCGTCGTGGCTTGCCCAGGCGACATGACATTCTCTATCTCGGTGTTGTTAGCCAAGTATCGAATCTGAGAAAACATGTACGGGATGGCGTTGTTGATGAATGACACCAACGAGTCTGCGATGTAAGCCGCGCCAGTTGATGTAAGCCTGCCCTCCACGAGAAGGTAGCTCTTGGAAGGCTGTGTGAAAATGTCTTGGTTCTGGATGTCTATCTGTATGGCCTGGCCATTGTTGATAGCCTCGGGGTTTTGCGACTCATACTCGCGGTATTCAAACGATTCAATGCTATTATCATCGGGCACCGCCGAAGCGATGTCCAACATTTCACTCGGCACGTCAAATGCTGCCATTATTATAAGTAAAAAAGTTCAAGCTTGAATTATTAATCATATGTGGTGGGTAAAACATTTTTTGCTTTTTGTAAATTCTGAAAATTTTTATTTCATTTTGCGAGAAACAGACCCTTACCGCCGCGACTCGGCTTTATAGTCTTGAAACCGGATCCAGCAATGTGACTGTTTATGTCTGAGGAACACCTGTCGGCGGCGGTTTGGCTTTTCTAACTGCCGACCGATTTCATCGTTAATCTGTGCGATCTCGTAGCTTCCGTCGGGCAAAATGATCGTCTTCCACGTCTGTCCATTGGTGGAGCTGTAGACGAACTTGTTATTTGAACTGTCAATGTTCGGAATCGAATTATAAGTTTCAAGATTGACCAAAGCAAGCTCAAAGCGTCTTTTTGGATCCAGGTACAGCGGTGGTGAGAAAGCCGTGGTCCACCCTGTAGTATCTGAGGAAACAACTATACTAAAATTTTCCTTAGGCTGCAAAAGTTCTCGAATTTCTTCGAGTAGTTTCTCCGAGCGTTCCATCTTGTGTGCTTTATTTTATGAGCATGTTTCTATTCAATTCGAGTGCCAGCTCTTTGGAGATCGCACCGGAACGCAGTAACTCATCAAGAATGGCGGAGATTTCGTTGCCGAGACCAGTGTTTCCCGCGGCCCTAGAGGCCACTAAAAGCTGCAACCTCTCAACCAGGGCGTTTGGATCGTTGTAAAATTGCACCGCGCCGCCTCGAATCAGCTGGAACTTTTTACTTTTCCGGCCATGAATAGGCAGACCAGACATCTGTACGAGCTTTTTAAAAGTTTCAATTGCCTGAGACGAATATTGCTTAGTCTTAACGAATCGTTTCGTTAACAGGCTGAACAACGACTCATCGGCAGGAGCTTCGAGCACGAGGTTCCCACCTTTAAACACTCTCAGTCTACCAGCAGACAGCGCAATGGGGTCAACGGAGAGCTCGCCCAATGCGTTACCTTGTAATTTTAGAGGAACGGCTGGGACACTGAAACCCTTTCCCTTTTTGATGAGGGTATGGCCCTCTATCAGTGTATCGATTCGCTTTTTATATTCCCTTAGGGCTTCGATATCTGCAGTCACCGCATCTACCTTTTCTTCGTCTCCTTGCTTATTAGCTTTCTTTTTCTCTTTGCCCAGGCTGTGGCAATTATAGTGACTTACCTCGCTGATTATCTTTTCAGCACCTGCCTTGTCGGTTAAATCGAGCTCGCTCGGAGGTTTGAAACCGTGCCTTATGATTGCCTCGACGTTGAGATATTTATTTGGATTGACTAACAATGCGGGGGGATTCGGGATGCTGCAAGCGCTGGAAGGGCTGGAGGAGCTGCTGTTCCTGCGGTTTCACCGAATAAAGCTGCTATCGGGTTAAAATTAGCAGACTCTGAAATCTGCGCCGGCAAATCCTGTAAAGCGCTGGTGACTTTCTGCAGCTCATTAGACGTAGACGCCTGGGATTCAGCCGTGGCTGTGGCTATTGGTTTGAAAAGCTTTGCCGCATCGTACTGAAGGTTTGCCTCTCCGAGCTTCTCATCCACGAAACGCTGTCTCAATCGATTTCTGCAAGCTAAATAATCCTGAGTCAACGCGTCTCGCTCCTGTTTAGACGAAACTTTTGTCCACATCGCGGTTGTATGTCGACTATATCTTGCCCGTAACGATAACTTTTGTCCACATCGCGTTTGTATGTCGACTATATGTTGCCTATATCATGTCTTTAAATACTTGCCTTGGGCTTATAGAAGCGATCGAACCCGCAGCGATATTTTCCATCGAACACTTTGGACGTAAAATCTATGACTGCGAATCCATATGGTTGGGCCGAACACTCGCTGAAAAATGAACGGAACTCATCGAAAGACATGTCACCGCCCACGAACGTATCGTGAATGGCTCGTAAATTTTTACTGTCTTGGTTGAAGAGGACGATAAGATTAGCGTTGTCACGGATCGCTTGCTTGGGAATGCGGAAGTAATTTTGAGTTAAGTAGAAGCAGTCCGCGCCACCGTGTCGACCCATAGTGAAATACCTTTCGATTGGCGACTGTTTTTCAAGCATGACGTCATCGAAAACTAGAAGGCTTCTGGCATTCTTATTTAATGATTCAACTGGAACTATTTCATCTGAGCAAGAGTGAAAGGAAGCCACTTCCTTCCCGGCAACTTTTTCGAGTTCTGTTATCCAGTCCCGAAGAAACTGATATTTTTCCTGTCCCAGAGACTTTGAGTAGAGGTATAGCCGATCAAAACGCAGGTACCCCTTCTTCAACAGAAGGTTAAGCAGTAAGTTTGTTTTTCCACATCCGCTAGGCCCACAGATGATACACCGTATGCTGGATGGCAACAACCAATGGTGGTGTTTTTTTCCATCGTCAGCTTCGAGGTCAAAATTTGTTATTTCAATATAGAGACAACGAGTTGTGATTGTATTCAACCAATACAATGTATTGCCTACGATGTAAGAAACATACTGAGACTTCAAATGAAACAATCGTCGAGTTACGAAACGGTCTGCCAGCCAAGAAGGGAACCTGTGCCGTCTGCGGTGCAAAGAAGAGCCAAATTTTGCCTTCGAAAGCGCGAAAGACTGGAGGTTCTCTACTGAATAGGGCCCTCAACGCTCTACCTCTACCAGAAATGCATATGAGCCTTCCATCCGGTATGTCTTCGGAAGATAATCCGGGAGGTTCTTTTCAGAATACAGGAAAATACTCTTACTGTGGACCATTCACAAAACTCGATAAACGGCTGTCACAGCGCTATCACGGTGTTAATCAACTCGACCGTGCGTGCCTCCACCATGATGTGGCTTACGCAGTTCATAAAGATACCCCAGGGCGTAACCACGCAGATGACATCCTCGCTGCAGCCCCGTCTAAGATCGCACTCACCGATGAAACTCCAGATTATGAAAAGAAAGATGCCCGGCTGGTATCAGCCATTATGTCAGCGAAGTCGAGGCTGGGGATGGGTGTTGGACGGCGGCGGTAGTTTTCATTTGTGTATGTGTTTTCCTGTTTGTAATATATAGTTTTACTGAAATGTCTAAGAACCTTTCAACTATCTATTACAGCCCTAGAGGTTACTGGCGAGGTAAGGCTGCGGTGATAAAACTAGCCTCAGCCGCCAAAGTTTCCGAGGCCGAGGCTCGCGATTGGTTGAAGAAACAAGCTGTGTGGCAGATTTATCTTCCCGTTCCACGCCGCATTCCGCGTCCAAAGTTCGAGGAAAATCGTCCAAACGCCGTACACCAAGCCGATCTCTTGTTTTTACCTCACGATAAAGTTGGCCGTAAGACTTATAAATACGCTCTCACTGTTGTTGATGTTGCTTCACGATACAAAGAAGCTGAACCGTTGATCAACAAAAGTGCGGCCGAAGTCGCGCCGCTTTAAGCCGGATCTACAAGCGGGGCCCACTAACTTGGCCTCGACTCTTTCAGGTCGATCCTGGACGGGAATTTATGGGTGATTTTACACCGTTGCTGGCGAAGCACGACGTTCTTGTAAGACGCGGACAGGCCGGAAATCATCGTCAACAGGGCATCGTTGAACGCTTTAACCGTACTCTAGCTGAGCGACTTTTCAGTGCCCAGTATGCTCAGGAATTGCTCCTCGCCGCAAGGGGGTCATCCGAACGGTCAGTGGAATGGGTTCGCCGGTTGCCCGAAGTTGTTGCTGCACTAAACGATGAGCCGACGCGCTTGCTCGACATGAAGCCGGTTGAAGCGATGAAAGCTGCTAAAGTGACACAGAAGCCCTCTCATTCACAAATGAAAACTCGTTTGTGGGGAATGGATGAGCCTATTCTTGGACACAACGTTCTCGTCCGATATTTGTACGCTCCCGGAGAGCTCGAAGGTGGAAGCAAACGTGCCACCGATCCTAACTGGTCGCTCACCATCCACGCTATTTTGGATGTTGTTCGGCAGGCTGACCATTGACCAACCGGCTTTATACCATCTAGTTGATGGGCCTGGCCGCGGTTTTGTCCGTGAGGAGCTGCTTCTGGTGCCTATGGGCACTGAGTTACCCCCCGATAGAATACTCAACCGTCGTGTTTTTTTGTAGTGCCCGTATGCCAGCGTTGTTATCCCATCGGCCTCTATCCACTTTTTTGTGTCTAATGGAGAGAGGCTGATCTTATTCTGCTCGTACACTCCGATCTGGTGGTCGTGGCTTCTAATCACGACTTGTGTGTGCTGCATTTCTTCTCGTTCGAACAGGCATTCCTTGTATAGCTCGTGGTGCAGATCCTTCTTCACAACTGCTCACTGAACACCTTCTGCTTTCCTGATTTCTGAACCGCCCGATTTTAAGATCGAGTACATCTTCGGACGCAATCCTACGAATTCAGCGATGGCCACTCCGTTACATTCATCCTTGAACTTGCCCACGACTTTCTTGTTCTCGACGTCGTAGTACGGGCTGTCTTTAGGAAACTCACTAAAGTCGTATGGGTGTTTTTTGTTCCACATATCGGCATAGGCGTTCGGAGTTTCCACCTGAAATAACAGGCTGTCAGTGTCTGTGTATAAGAGTTGAGCATTGTTGCCGTACTCGTTGTTCATATCGTTGTACCAGAAGTCATACATCAGATGCTTGCTGAGGTCGAGGACAGCCTGGCCGACATATACAGGTCTGTTTAACTTGAGCTTGCTCTTCAAACTGTGAATCGCGGCGAGTTGGTCGTTGAAGATTTTGTGTGATATGTAGGCCGGGTCGGCAATTAGTTTACGAAGTTTGTCAACTTTTGAGGTCGGTACCAGGTTGACCCTGATTCTTTTTCTAAGATTTTCCATGGTTTTTCCGAAAACTGCATTATTAGCCAGCTTGAAGAAATCTTTTTCAAATTCTGACGTTGCCTTCGCCCTCAATTTCGTATTCATCTCAATGTACGGGGCCATCCATGCCTCCTGTCTGAATTTAATGGCACGATGGATTTTAGAAACTCGTAGGCCCAACGAATGGTAGAGTTTGAGATTTCTATAATGGACCACATACCGCTCCTTAGGTCGTAGGCTTGGTACTAACTTCACATGCTTTGTGAACTTGCCTCCCAACTCGTTCATAAGCACATTCTGATAGTCACTCAACCACTCCTCTTGGACGGTCAGGGTATCCGGTGCTAGGGGATAGTCGTTGTGAGCAATGTGGAGGTGCTCCGGGTACTCGAGATCTACTTCAAGTAGGAAGCCTTCAGGCGCGTCGTCTGGAGTTTCCAACACTTCGACGAGAGTTGGACTTTCCCAGCTAAATCCTCCAACTGGCAGTGGCTGTTGCATCGCCCAGCCGTAAAGATTATTCGCGTCGAGATACATGATCCAGTTTTCTGGCTTCGTAGTATCATGATCTGGGCATTGCGGGTTGTTGGCTTTTGCGAAGCGCTTAGATACCATCGAAATTCCGCCTCGGAGACCTTTCTCAACGAACAAGTGCATATCTATATCGGTGAATAGTTCGAGTTCGATCTTCGTCTTTTTCAGCAAAGCGTCCCAGGCCATTCCTGGTAGGCTGAAGTAGTTAGCCGGGTCCAGACTGTAGTGCTTCATCGATGTGTCTCTGAAGGTCTCGAATACATCGGCTAATAGAAGTACATCCGTGCGGAGATACAAGTCGTGATAGTCGCCCAGAGTTCTACAGTCGAATTCGTTCCATACTCGTTGGGCGTGTTCATAATCCTCATCAGAGATGTTCTCTCTGGACAGCCTGCTATAGAACGTTTCTTTGGGTGGAAGTCGGTCTTCTGCGAAGCGGTGGTAATCGTCAATGTGCTCGTAACAATATACGCCCTTTCGTCTCAACAGATCTAGTTTTGTCCTATCATCATGAACGAAATTTTCCTTTATATATGCCGTTGTCACTTTCAAATCCTCTAGCGACAGATTTCCTGATAATTTATCCAACGAGCTGTTTAGAAACTGGAGACTATCAATGAACTGTAGTTGTCCAATGTTGAATGTCATATATTTCTCCATATTGTTTGGAATGCAGTTAATTTCAGTTTCCTCGTCCTGTGCGGCCTCACAGCTACCTATCGCTTGCATGATGAGATGACTGTCGTAACCTCGCAGATTGTGGAAGACCACCGGTACCTTACACTTATCGGCATATATTCGCAGTTTGAGGTTGCAGGCGTTATGAGCGGCACCTCGATACTTACCGGTAATGTGACAGTGGTCGCGAACTCTATCCTCTTCGAGCGCTTCTCCGCAGATATGACATTCGATAGCCTCGCGGAATGATTGGCGATCGGCCGCTGACATAACCATCTTAGCTGGGGTGGCCAGCCTTTGTTTGATAGTGGCTAGCTCGCCTTGTAGTCGTTCTAGGAACTCTTGCACAGCGTTCTCTCCACGATACAGCACCGGCTTCTTCGTGCGGCCATCGCATCGAACCACTATATAACAGAAGCTACACGGTTTCTGCTCAGCTATCTGTCTGGTGTTGCTCTCGTTGGGGTTCATGGCCGCACCTTCGATTGGTATGTTTAGAGCCTCGAAGTCTGCGTAAACAATATAAGGGACTCGCATCTGTTTGCGATGGTTCTGAAATTTGAGGATGTTTTCATCCTCCTTAGGCATCTCAATTCGCTGAGGCTTCTTACTAATGCCCTGACAATCTTTGATATGGGCATCCAGCAAGTCTTGTCTACAGAATATGTGTAAGCACCGACGACATGGATGTTTTCGTCCATGAAATTTGCTGTTTTTATAAAGCATGCGGGCTAGATCCTTGATCCAGACATAATGAAAATTTTCATTTGCGTCGTCGGCCAGTAGTAGAAGGTCAAGATTGTGGACACTGGCCCGGTTTCAAATGTGAATTGGATACAAAGCTTTATCCCACCCGAAGACTGAGACGCTTATATTTGGGTTTTGACGCTCAAACTTGTCGATATCGGTGACCTTCACTGGAAATTCTATACCGTCAAAGTTTAGCTCCTGGAGGTGGGTACGATACTTAGTTGGGCGTTGAGGGTCCTTTTCTACTGGATACATGGCACTTAAAATGGCCCACTCAAAGCATCGGTTATCTTCATTCTTGACATTAATAACCGTGCGAGGGGGGATGTACTTTGGTGTGGAAAAGTAGCTCTTACCTCGGAAAGGCTTATATCTTGCAACACCGAGGTCTAGCCCCACGACCCGCTTCAATCTCCACCCCGATCCCTCATTGGTGTACTCTTCGAGGAGTTTTAGTACTTCAGCCTTGGCCTTTCGTATAGCCCCTTGGATTTTACCCGCATTGGTAACTGGCACTGCTTTGCTTCGAAAGTAGACCGTCTTGGTAATAGTACCAGGGTTCGCGTTGCCATCATACAAATTATCAACAGTCGGAGCCAGCTTTTCCAACTCAACTGTCAACACTTGCGAGTATTTCAGACCGTCTTGTTTCAACAGCTCTTCGTTGAGTTGCGCCTCAATGTTCTGCTCCATTGCACTCAAGAAAGTCAACGCATCTCCTTCCAGCCTGTGGTTAAGAGGTACTTCTGCACGGAAGTCTCTCAGATGCTGATTGGCTAGCTCTCTGTGCACTAGAAATGGTGGTGGCCCACCTCTATCCTTCTTACTTAGGAGTGGGTCGAATTGTGCTAGAAGGGCCTTACGTTTTGCCCCTCTGTGCTTACGCGCTGGAGGAATTGGCCTTGGAAGCAGTGGCTGTAGTAAGCGCCTTTTGACTGCATCTGGGATTGGTTCGTCTAAGATATTTTGTAGAACAGCTCGAAGAGCTGGGGGACCGGTAAACTCACGCAACAATTGTTCAATTTTTTCATTCGTAGACAATGCCATAGTTATAAATTATTTCATGCTACTGTGGCAAACTTTTCTCTAATACAATAATTATATCATTTGTTCAAAATGAAATTTTGTTTCCTGATATTCGATTGACGCTTGCTCATCTGTATCACCTCAGTACAATAACTATATCATTTGTTCAAATGATAATTTTTTTATTCTACTGATATATTTGATAATCGCTTCCATTCTTTATTAAATTCACGGACTAGCCCACCTCGTCGAGCTCTGAAATATTTAGCGAAATAACCACACTTCATACACTCACCTAAGTGGTTTTTGATACCCCTTCCACATTTGGCGCATGGTCTTGTCTCGTAGCCATTTCGCAGCTGTGCTAAATGTTTGAAACAATACTCCCCAATGCATCTACGAGGGCAGAGATTTTCTTTGCCTATCATAAGCCATTTGCAAAAGTTTTGCCCTAACATTATGTTTCATGTATACCACAACCTATTCATTTATTTAAATTGAAAAATGACCCGGTTTGGGCCGGCCTCGTGGGAGGTTCTCGGCCGGCAGCAAACGTTGGTAATCTCATTTCTTTACCCTGAATGACCATTCCATTCCCTCTGGCAGGCCCTTGATAGCGCCAACAGGTTGGTGTTTCAGATTCACTCGTTTTAAGGTTTTTAAGCTTTCAGAACGCCACCTAACGACTGCGACAACTCCGGTTTCAGATTCACTCATTGTAAGGGTTTTAAAGCTTTCAGAGCGCCACCTGGTGAATGCGTTGAAACGCCTACTTATCATCTACTAACTGCCACAACAACAAAAAACTGCAACAAACACGGCATTTTTTTACGAAAACACGGCAAATGTAAAAAATCACGGAAAACACGGCAATTGGCGAAAAAACACGGCTTCCGTGTTTGCCGTGTTTTCGTGATTTTCTACTGTCCCTAATCATAAATACCAACATATATATATATATATATATATATATATATATATATATAAAATCCTGGCAAGTGGAATCAGTGGCGTACCGAACGGGGGGGCAGAGGGGGCGAGTCGCCCCGGGCGGCACTTTTGTAGGGGCGGCAAAATAGAGTTGAAGAAAAATAGAAAGAGTGAATTTGGATTTAAAAAACGAAAAAGTAGGATAGAAAAGAGAAAGAAAAAGAAGGACAGAAAGAAACTGTCACTTTTAGTTCTGTTGACCGTTAGGGGCGGCATCACTCTCGGAGGTCTATGTTAAACAACAGTATTGCAGAAAGGGAAGGGGAATCGCATTGATCTAGTAAACTGTAAACAGAGTAACAGAGTACATACAGCATAGTCTACTTTAGAGCATAGACTACTCTTGTTATGCCGCCTTTCATAGGCCTAATCATAATATATATGTACGCCTATGTGTGCACATGTAGGCCTATGTAAACGAATTAATGATTTAGAATAAAATTTAATCACAAACTATCAATATCACCACCACAGTCTTTCACCACTTATGATTTAATACTCTTTTTAAAATTAATTTTAAAATTGGCCTGGCTTTGACAGAAAATTCAGTTATTTTTGAATCTCGGTTACACGTAGGCCTACGCTATTAATTTTTCCTTCGGCGTTTTTGCAATAATGCTGCAGACTGCATTTGTTTTGCAATGTTTACTAAATATGAGCATAATTATTATACTATTATCCAGTAAATAAAATACTTTGTTTGATTTTATTGTTATTAAAACTTAAACTTCTAGCAGTGACGTAGCCAAACTTAAATTCAAGAGGAGACTACTCCGGGAGACATCCAGGTGTAGTAGGGGAGCGGAGGTATGACCCACGGAAAATTTGTGAAATCTAAAAGAGCAAGAGGAGGCAACTACCGAGCTCCTCTTGCCTCAGTGTGGCTACGCCTATGACTTCTAGTGCGCACAATAAGCCGTGTTTTATACCGTTACCGTATAGCGTAAAAAAGGTTATTAATACGATCGTCATGTAATATCTTAGAGAAAATAGCATATCGAAAATTAAGTGGTCAAGGGCGGCAGTTTGGACCCTCGCCCCGGGCGGCATTTCAGCTCCGTACGCCACTGAGTGGAATGCCTCGAAGGACAGACATCAAACTCAACACCGATGCTCTGGCCACCCACTATACCTGGGAGAAATAGCCAATCACCAGGTGAATACGCGGCCAAGAAAACGAATGACATGAATCAGATCATTTATTCGTACCCATCGCCACCAAATGGCTGGCGTCAGGAACTGATGATGATATATATATGTATGTATATATATATATATATACATATATATATATATATATATATATATATATATATATATATATATATATATATATATATATATATTAAAGTGTCCCAAAAATATTTTTTTGAATATTTATATGCAGTCCCTCTAAAAAGTTTCTTTGTGGTCCCATAATAACACCTGTAAAATTTTATGGCATTTCAAAAATATTTTGTGTTCCCCAAGACTCTCACATTTTCCCCAAACTGGCATAATTTGCGCCTGACGTGTCCAATTTCTAAACACTATTAGACATCAACTTTGGAACCCATGATAACATGTCAAACACCATTGAAGAGCTCTTAAATAGTAGAATCTACAAGTATTTAACTTTATTAGATACATAGGTATGGTTATACAATCAAATAATAAAAAAAATTGAACAAAACTTAAGATTTTTGGACTTTTGCAATATCAGTTATTACCACTAATTGTTATGAGTAATCATCATTACAAATCCTTGATAAGGCAAGAAGCCATGGTTTCAGTTCTTCCATACCTTCATCTGCTAATTTTTCATCACTGTTTGCACCTTCAGCTGCTTAATTCTTCAGTTCTATAATCTACATTCTACATGTCTATAAGATTGCCGCGATTGCACTTAGAAAAGTCGTGCCCATATTTTCAACAACTTGTAGAAGAAACTGTTTCTGTTCTTTGTTATTGTTGAACTACATAGTACTGTTACCTACTGTATAAGAGCAACACAACGTTCAGCACTCTCATTCACACATGCCACGTTATTAACAAACTAACAAGCAATCTTATACGATTGGCTTTCGAGCCACTCTTCAACTGAAATATCGAGAAAACTGTCGTCGATGGCGGTAGTTCGGAAGAAGCTTCGAGAAATAGATAATACCGATATTGTGCGGGGAAGAGACTAAGCCACAAGCAATCCTTGATCATCTTTCACTGGTCGAGATAAGCTGAGCTTTCTCTTCAGAAGACAGATGCTGAGAGAAGAGATAGGTACAAAGAATGACGCTGTATCATCTTCAAACCTGTGGTCTGCAGAGCAGCAGCATCACGCATCAGCAGCGACTCGACACGAGAACCACGAGTGGATGTAGATGTCGACTATAAATCTGTTAAATCTTTGGATGACCTGAAATTCACGGGCATTCAGCTGGATAACCAATTCGTTTCCATCAAAAAGCAATTCAATCTATTGCCTTCACCATCCAATTCGCTCTGTGAAGCGCACCATGCTTGGGAACCGCTGCCGAACTGCTCAATCCAACCATGGATGTCGCGAGTTGGAGAAATTCTCAATAATCATCTCGAGGATTGCCAAGTTGAAGCTGTTCAGTAATGAACTCCTTCAATTTGTCAGACGCAGACATCAATGGCATTGGTGGAGGCTTTGGTTGGCAGTGGGACAGGTTGGATCATTTATCTTTAAATCACTTAAAGAGCAGAATGTCAATTCCAGTTGATTTACAAACTTGATTTTTTTCAATTAAATTCAATAATTTTTTATTGCAGCCGGTAACCACTCACAAGGATACATAAGTGACAATCAATAACAGCAACGCAATTGTGAGTAGAAAAAAAGAGACTAGAGATTCTTAATGCAAGTACTGAAGGAAAAGTTATCAACGGCAATGACACTAGATGGTCATATTGCAAGTGGTGATGTATAAGTTATTAGCGGGAGCAATGGATGGCTCCTAAGGGATTGGCATCCCGCTAGGTGGAGACACCCAACTGAGTCAAGTAACATGGGTGCAATGAATGGCAGAGGAAGCTATGCTTTTTCGAAGTGGCTAAATGCTAGTGGGAGTAAACAATAAGCAGGTTATAGAGGAGTTCGCAACAAGGAGGCTAAATTACTACAGTTAGATAGCTTAACTAAACTTATCTAATATATCTTAACTGAATGGCTCGAGGACCAGTGCGTCGTGCAAACAGGCATAAGTTGATGTACTTAGATTATAAATGAGGCAACTTATTATTTTAATTTTATATTTTAAGCTGGGAATTGTTATACTCAAAGGAGAAAGGTGCGTAGCTTTTTTAAAGATTCATGTCGGGTTTTGGATAGTCGAATTTCCAGAGGAAATCAAGGCACAATAAGAGTGTATTAGACAACAGGACTTAAACATGTGATGTCGACAAGCCATCCACGACCAATGGCCGTCTCTAAAAGAGTGCAAGCTGCATTAACTCTGCCAGTATTTGAGGCCGTTGCGTTTTTAGCACATGCCTATGCAAATGATCGCAGCGCCATGAACTCCAAAGGTCCAGAACTGCAGCCTGTCCTGACTTAGAGGCCAACTTTGGCACACTCAGAAGTATTAGTACTTCTTTCAAATAGAGAGGAAATTAAGACTCGTAATCTGTCCACCTTGTCCGCATCTACTCCAAGTGATGTCAGAGATAGCATAGCAGCTCGTCATCCCAGTGCACGACAGATTTACAGGCTCGAAAGTCATCCTTGGTTTGCTCGGCAGCTTCACTGCGAAAATTCTTCGTTGACGATGAACAGTACTCCTAGAAAGCACTGCTGAAGGTGTTGAGCAGCCTGTTTCGTTGACTAGAGTAGCTAGGACCATTGTGAATAATATTGGAAAATTTGTGTAAAAGTAAATTGCAAAATACACATTGAAGCTAAGAAATTTAGATTTTGTATGTTTTCTGTATTCTTCATACTTGAAACTTTATTCCAATATACAATAAGGTTGTATGTTGACATTGTTTGTAGATTGTACTATTTAAAAGCTTTCTTATGGTATTAGGCATGTTATTATGAGGTCAAACTCAGAGGCGCGTTTACCTGTAGGCGCACTAGGCGCGCGCCTAGGGCCCCCAAATCCCAGAGGGCCCCCAAACGAAGGAAAATATTTTTTAAATTATAAAAATAACTTTTGTGAAATTTGAATTATTTTAAATATAACCTAGTTTTATTTTTACAGTTTAGCATTCACATAACAATGTATTATCGTAATTACTAAAATCATTAAATCAAATAACTTCACATTCCTTAAAAATAGCTTCTATAACTAATCTTTATTACAGTGCACTGTGTCAATAACATTCACAAAACGGCTTCAAGTTCAACTTCGCGGGTTTTTGCACAGCAGCACATTGTATTCGGACATTTATAGAGCGCTTCTAGCGGGAGGGCCATTCAGAAGCGCTTCCACTACGAGAAACTCCGAGAGAAAAAGCAAGTTTTAAGAAAGGTAAAAGAGGAAGAGACGTTGCCTGAGAGAATAGAAGAACGAACGGACGGAGAAAGGTCATTCCAAAGAGCAGGGCCAATGGAAGCAAAAGATCTAGATTGAACCAGTGAAGCCCTGACACGGGAACGAGGAGGTCTAAACGGTCAGAGGAACGAAGAGGACGGAAAGAAGCAGCAGAGTGAGGGCGATGAATTAAATCACATAAATATTTCGGAGCAAAACCAAGTTGTGCCTCAGAGACGAGGATGTCATCGAGGACCTTGAATTGGATGCGGGCAGAAAGCGGGGGCCAGTGGACTTCTTCTGCCATAAAGGTGGTGATATGAGAGAATCGAGAAAGACGGGCAATTACTCTAGCAGCAGCATTGAGAACGGACTAAAGAGAAGCGAGACGGACATTGGGAAGACCAATGAGGTGGGAATTACAGTAGTCAAGTCTAGAGCAGACAAATGCATGGACAATAGAAGTGAAAATCGGAGATGAGACAGAGCGACGGATAGCCCTAAAGCGCATTAGGTTAAAGTAGGAAGTGCGGGTCAGTTTGGAAATACGTTCAGTAAAGGTGAGAGAAGGGTCACTCCTAGATCGCGAACGCTAGACGAGAAAGAGAAAATCGGAAAAAAGCACATGATAGACTAAGCACCACCAGAGTCTCAGACTCTCAGTCTGTAAGTTCAGAAGGGCCCCCTAAAATGTTTGCGCCTAGGGCCCCATTTTCTGTAAACGCGCCTCTGGTCAAACTGTGGTCCTCCGACAATTTTCAGACTCAGAGACATCACATGTAATTTGAGACAAACTACCCCAATTCTACGAGCCTTGGGGACCCCTAAATATTTTTAAAATGTCATAACATTTTGCAGGTGTTCTTATGGCACCATAAAGAAACTTTTTAAAGGGACGGCATCAAAAGTTTCATGAAAATTTTTTTTCCTTGTTTGTCTTGGGACACCCTAATATATATATATATATATATATATATATATATATATATATATATATATATATATATATATATATATATATATATATATATATATATATATATATATATATATATATATATATATATATATATATATATATATATATATATATATATATATATATATATATATATATATATATATATATATATATAGTTAGGGTGACCACACGTCCTGGATTGTCCGGGACAGTCCCGGAATTTGAAAAAATGTCCCGCGTCCCGAACACGTCCTTTCCGGGACAATGAAACGTCCCGGAATGAATTTTCTATTATTAAATACGTAGATTTTGTCATTTAATTTTCCAATAATTCATTTTAAAAAAGAAATAACAACATCAACAAATATGCCGCACAAAATTTAAAAATTTATGCTCGGCACAATGCAATCTTAAGAGTATGGCTAACTATGGATCTACATTCTGCAATAGACGCTGATATGAGCAGCTGTATGGGGATTATTCTAAACAGCCAGGAAACTGACAATTTACCAAATCTTTTGAAATAGTCGCATTCATCATCATGAGCTTACCTGCTTCAAATGCTGCAGTTGAACGAATGTTTAGTTTGATGGAATCATTCTGGTCCGATACAAAAAAACAGATGCTTAACTGAGCTTCATCTTCAGGTGAAGATGAACTGCGATATAATTAACATTTTATCAGTTGGTCAAAGGCAACAGGGAGTTGTTGCGTTGTGTATGAAATTACAATAAATATACGTTTCAACACTAGTCTATATTCTTAGATACGTACTTTACATTTCCGCTTATCACTCAGTGATTTCTTTCTAATTAAATCAATTACAAATAAAATGCTTTATTTTGGTATTTATTTTGATATTTTATTTTATGTATATATCTTACAAATATATTTCACTTGAGGTGTTGCTTATGTACAGTGCTCTTCCCAATGAGCCCAGCTCCTAACCGAATTTGACTTATATGTACATATATATGCATATATATGATGTGCGTATTTCTGCCTGAACGCCGTTCCGGCACCTTTTTCAGCTATTAAAAATAATTTAGTTATTTTAAGAAAAGAATAATTTAGTTATTTTAATTTAATGTGACGTCCAAACATTTTCTGAGTAGGTTTCACCGAGACTCCACCCTAAACCCCAGCCCCGTCTCTTTCTGAGGCTTCGCCCTCGATTTAGCAATTCCATTATTGTTCTAGAAAAAAGTACTATATATATATAACATTATGCATCTCAATTGTAGAAGTGTATTGAATAAAATAACTGAGATAGAAGATCTATTGATACAGCTGCCTGTCTCAGTCTTAGCGCTTACTGAAACTTGGCTTGAACCAGATTTAACTGATACTATAATGATACCCGGGTATCGCTTTATTCATACATCCAGATCCACTGGTAGAGGGGGAGGTGTGGGATTCTTAATCAAGGAGAATATTACCTTCCAACTATTGGATTTGGGATCCCAGCACTCTTCCCCTAAACCTTTTGAAGGACTGTTCATAACTGTCCAAACCAAAAAAGAGACTTGTGTCCTGGGAACGTTATACAGACCACCTGACACTAACATTGAAGAATTCTGTTCTGAACTTGACTCATTTCTTTCTAAAATATCTAGTAAAAATAGACACCTCTTTTTAATGGGTGATTTTAATATTGATCTGCTTCGGGCAGATAACCACCTGGGTACAGGCATGTTTCTTGATGGTTTATCCTCCTATAATCTCCTTCCTATGATCACTAGACCAACTCGAATTACAACTCATTCCGCTACCATTATTGATAATATTTTTAGTAATGCATGGGCTTTTATTCACCAAACGTCTGTGATTGTCTCTGACATATCTGACCACCGCCCAGTATTAGTTAGTTTCGACCTAAATACCTATACTCCTAACATTCATACACCAGGGGAATGTAGGCTTATTAACGATGACAGGAAGAAGCTTTTCCTCTCCAATCTTTCTGAACTGAACTGGAGCCCTATTATAGATGCCTGTGCTAATCTAGCCTATGACTTATTCATAGAAAAATATAAAAAGAGCTATAATTACGCATTCCCACTAATACAGGCCAAGGAACATTATAAGAGTACTTTAAAACAACCATGGATGACCCGGGGCTCCTCAAATCTAGGGGGAAAGACCTCTCTCTATTTGAAATACATAAAAAAACTACAGTAGCTAATAAAAAATTTTTTTATCATATTTAGGAATATTTTAAGACAGTTAAAATAAAAGCCATAAAAAATTACTACGAAACTCAGTTTGCCAAGCATACCAACAACTTAAAAAAGACATGGAATCTCATACGTTCTATAATAAAAATGGGGGATCGAGACCCACCAATTGATTCGCTTATGATTGGCTCCAAGGAAATTAAAGACCCCCAACTTATGGCTAATGCCCTAAACAGCTATTTTACAAATATCGCTCAGGAACTAGCTGACCAAATCCCCAACACCCAAAATTCTTTTGGCGACTACCTAAATTCGCCTCTGCCTTGCTCCTTTGGCTTAATTCCTACATCCCCTGAAGAACTATTGCACTTAAGTTTCTCAATGCGCACGACACACAGTAAGGGGGCCGATGGAATCGATCCTTCCCTGGCTGCTACTAGTTTGCCTTATGTTGCTTATCCATTATCAGAGGTTATTAATTGCTCTCTTAACTCGGGTGTTGTTCCTCGAGCAATTAAATTAGCTAAGGTAACCCCAATATATAAGAAAGGTAATAGGAACCAGGTGATTAATTATAGGCCCATATCTATCCTCCCTTACTTTGCCAAGTATTTTGAAAAAATTATGGCTGACAGACTATCCAACTATATCCATAAATCACATATGATTTTCCATTCTCAGCACGGCTTTCAAGAGGGTCAGTCTCCTTCCCTGCCTTTAATTAATATGTATGATAAAATCTCAGACTCCTTTGAAAATAATGAATATTCTATAGGCATATTTCTGGACCTTGCTAAGGCCTTTGATACCGTTAATCATACCATACTCCTACGTTAATTAACTAATTACGGCATCAGAGGCACACAATTAGCTTGCTTCACTAGTTATTTAGATAATCGTTACCAGTTTGTATCTTGCAATGGCTCATCCTCTGAGTTAAGACATGAAAAATTTGGTGTTCCCAGGGATCTAACCTGGGCCTACTCTTATTCTTGCTCTACATTAATGACTTACCTAATGCCTCCTCAATTCTATCTTGTATTCTCTTCGCAGACGATACTAATATCTTTCACTCAGATAAATCTTATTCTAAATTAGTCCAGACGGTGAATGACGAACTAAAAAGAGTAGCAGAATGGTTTTCCTCTAATAAATTATCTCTAAATATCGACAAGACTGCTTTTATCCTCTTCCACTCTCATAGGAAAGTTAGACCCCCTGACAACCAGAGGCGCGTTTACCTGTAGGCGCACTAGGCGCGCGCCTAGGGCCCCCAAATCTGGGGGCCTCCAAAAGAAGGAATATATTTTTTTCAATAATAAAAATAACATGTGAATTGTGACTTTTAAAAAAATTTATCCTATTTTCTATTTTCTACAGTTTAGCATTCACATTAAAATATATTATTCTAATTTATAATTGTTTGTTCATTTGGGCTAATAATTCATTTTGACTTTGCGCAAAATAACATCAAATTTGTTAGCAACAAGCAGCAACGGCCGTCTGCAGCTGCAGCTGCAGTTTACGTGTTTAATGTATGAGTCTGATTATTCCGTAATTTTTAGTTTTTAAAAGTAATTGAAACTTTTATTAATATTGTTAAAATGAAAACATAACAAATTCCATCGATATGGTATCGTAATGGTATGGTATCGTATGGTAGCCTATCGCTTGTGTTACGTGGTCTACAATCCACATTTCCAAATGTAGAAACAATTTTGCGTATTTAGGCCTACCTTACGATACTATTAAGTAATGCTTCTGGAGAGTGAAAACTATATCAGAAGTTCCACTGATCAAGATCGGCTAGGTAATTTAGCTTTGCTCTGCATCGAATCTGCTGAAACAAAGAAGGCAAACTTTGACCAACAAATTGATAATTTTGCTAGGCTCAAATGCAGAAAGAAAGCCCTGCAGTAAGCGGTGAATAGAATTTTTAAAATTCTGCATTCGCATGTTTTCGCAATTTAAACTTTCTCTTCTGTTTCTGTTACTTTGTTTATGACTAGTTGTTAAGAAAGTAACACCAATTCAGCGATTAAATTTCAAAAAAGTTTCAAGTATTTTTTACATTATATAATATAGCATTGACAACTATAGTTTTCATTGAGTAGCCTACTGCACACAAACGAGTAGCCTACTGTACACTGTGCAATTATAAATATTATTGCGTTGTTTACTAAAATCATTAAATCAAATAACTTCACATTCCTTGAAAATAGTTTCTATAACTAATTGTAATTACAACGTCAATAACATTCGCAAAACGGCTTCAAGTTCAACTTCATTGGTTTTTGCACATGTAGGTTTAACACCACCAGAGTCTCAGACTTTCAGTCTACAAGTTCAGAAGGGCCCCCAAAATGTTTGCGCCTAGGGCCCCGTTTTCTGTAAACGCGCCTCTGCTGACAACTCTCTAGACCTTCACATAAATAATACCCCGATTACACAGGTCAACTGTACAAAATTTCTAGGGGTCATTGTTGATCACAGCCTTACCTGGACCGAGCATATTAAAAGTATCACTTCTAAAATTGCAAAAAATATAGGTATAATAATATTATACCGGGCATCCAGTAAGCTTCCTTCGTCTATACGCACTCAGTTATATTACTCCCTCATTTATCCCTACTTATCATACTGTAATTTGGTTTGGACGTCCACATATAGCTCTCGTCTCCAGAAGCTACTTCTTCTACAGAAAAGGGCTGTCATATTTATTAGTAATGCGCCATGGGGCTCCCATACAGGTCCTATTTACTCTAGATATAAATTATTGAGAGTTGACCAAATAGGACAGTTTCAAACTGGTGTTTTCATGTATGAATTTTCACGTCATCTCTTACCAATAAAATTTATGAGTCTATTTCACCCGGGCACGGATATTCACTCCCACTACACAAGGAATTCCTACAAATACCGCACTCCATATGCCCATCTAAATTCCCGTAAGTTTTCAATCAATATAACAGGGCCTCAAGTTTGGAATGCTCTTCCCCCTCGCTCCAGCAGACCGGGACCCTGCAGGGATTCAAAAGAAAATTACGACAATACTTAATTGATAATGTTAATATTATTCTTGATTCTATTACAATTCTCCATGCCTAGTTAAGATTAGTTAGGTTATTATTATTATTATTATTATTATTATTATTATTATTATTATTATTATTATTATTATTATTATTATTATTATTATTATTATTATTATTATTATTATTATTATTATTATTATTATTATTATTATTATTATTATTATTATTATTATTATTATTATTATTATTATTATTATTATTATTATTACTCTGTGTGTGTTATAAAGTGTTAGGCCTTTATCCTTCTCCTTGCGGAGGAGGCCTCCGTGGAAATCTGAAATCATGCAGATAATAAGACTAATTATTTCTGTAGCACCCAAGCGGGCCTAAATTTTCCTCAAATAATGCGTTGCAAATAGGTGTCCCTATCAGCGGGAGTTCTCTCCCTTCAGGGCCTACCCTTGAGGCCATTTTATTTACGTGTTACGTGTTATTACCATTGTACATTGATGGTTTCAATAAAGAATGATTTGATTTGATTTGATTACCTAAGGGACACTACAGATAATATACATATTATATATATATATCAGATATATATATATATATATATATATATATATATATATATATGGTGTCCCCAACGACCTCTTATATATGTCGGGGTGTCCCGGAATGGCAGAAAATAAATGTGGTCACCCTATATGTAGTATGACGTCGTGCACACAACTACAGGGAGATCGCTAAATTTCAGTCTTATTAGTGGCACCTCGATTCTTCCTTTCTACGGAGCGTGGTCGTGGAAGAGACAAAAACTTCTCCTTGCCTTGACTAAATGGAAGGCATAGAAAACGTAATTTGCAGATGAGTCTGTAATAGGCAGGAGTGCCACTGACTAGCAGCTTTTCGGATGAAATTCATAACATGTTCGAATATTTTAGAAGTTATCGAGTGGGATTCAAGTTTGACATTCTTTTGTTATAAAGATCCACTAACTATCTAATTGTCATAATTTTATTTGAGCACAGTACGCATAAAAATGTGTAAAATGAAAAAAAGTAATTAAATTGGCTTTAGGGTTTGAGACAACTCTTATTATTTTGATATAGTTAGCAGTTCGTTCCGCTTTTCTAAGTGTGCGCAAAACTTCTTCCTTGCACTACATCATTTTGAAATGTTATAAATCAAAATGCGTCCACCTTTCCAGGTTTCTGATTTAGAATATTCACCAGAGTTTACACCTAGGAATACCCAGTCCCTTGATTCATTCAGACACAGCCTAACTGGCATTTGATTTTTATTGGTTTCTATGAGTAATCCTTCATATTGTAATTCCTTAGAAGTCAGCAGTAAAACTCGATTGTTTCTCGCATCGGCCACTAACACCGATTCGTCACGGTGCCCAACTAAACATAATGGAAGATATGCTTTTTTTAAAAAGGTTGGCAAATCTTCAAGAGCCCTTAAAACGTCGCCTTTGATGTTCACGACACAAACTCTCTGTCTATTCCCTTTGCTGTGACTAACCACAAAATGAGTTCCCGTCAATTTTACTGCATGCCACAGGTTTGTAAAACCGTACGCTGGTGATAGAGGAACGGTATTTACTTTTTTGCCCTCCGGTGTATACTCAATTATGCTGAGTTTTTTAGAGAAACATACAATGAGGTTCGATTCATAGGTTGACAGACGACCATCGTCGTTCTCCGTCGTCCAATTCAAGACTAATTTACCCTCAATGTTAAATTTAATGATTTCCGCTTTTGACTTACTGTCTTGCTGGCTAATGACATAGATGAACTTATCTTCTTTGGAGGATGCGATGTCCAGTGGATTTGTAAATTGTAAATCTTTAATAGAGCGTTCCAAAGCGAATGTCTTTGAATCATAGACTTCAACTTCTGGGCAGTTTTTCATAACAACAAACAGATTGTTATCTACGATTGCCATTCCAGTTATTGGAGCATGTTCCTTCTCGGAAGCTTTTCTGTCTATCGTGTGGACCAATTTAGCTGCAGTTACGTTACGTTTCATATCTAAAGAGCATGGTATACGAATATTAAAAAACAAACAATCATACAGTGCATTTGATAAAACAAAGAGTAGTTTAAAATAGGTGCCTATTAAAATAGTAAAGGAAGTTAAAATTGGTAAATTTTAATATGTAAAATTCTACTATACATTGTGTAATTGCATTTAGCGATTATTACAACATACTTTTAAAAATTAACTAGTGATACTCATACCATTGCAGGCTAGGCTTTATTTTAAACTTTGTTATCTTTAGCATAAAAAAATAAATCTGTTCTTTTTCACACTCATGTAACTGTAATACGTAAACAACTGCAATACTTAGCTTTATAATAAATTTGATAGCAATTAGACTGACAGAGCTCTTACTGATTCTTACCTGATCTGTACATCTGTTGCTCAAGGTCATTTACTTTTGCGTGCAGACGTTCAATTTCCGTTGTCAGTTTCTCTATGGTTTCCTTCTCTGCAACTTTACCTAGAATACAAATAACGATGTAAATAAATCTACCAAACGAAGGAACAATCTAAAAATAGGGCTTTTAACAATAGTTTATTTTAAGCAATGTTGCATTGCATTGTCAATAAAAGTATACTTTCCCAAAGCTATAGAATTAAGCAACGCAATTTATTTCAGTAAAGTCAGCAACAAACGAACCCGTAATATTTAGAAACAGCACAATATTTCAGTTACCGTGTGGTTCAATTAGTTCGATTTCTTCCGGTTCTTTGCCTGTGTCCGGATTATGTGGATCCCTTGTTGATTCTAAAACAGAATTGTGAGTTGTGTCTTGAGTTTTCGTTACATTTCGACATATAGAATTCTTGTAATAAGGAATAGGAATTCCAGATGTTCTAGAATGAGTGAGTAAAACTTTAGGGCCTACATTAGGGTGGAGTGAAAAAAGTAAAAATTCTAGAAAATGATCGTAATAGTGATGGATAGTTGCCTTTTGGTATAGTTAGTTTTCATGCAAAATATTTCTTATAAATTCATTCGGGAAGATGTGCCCCAACGAGTTTTAAAATTTGAAGTTTTTTGAAAAAATGTCAAATTTAGGTAAATTTAAAAAATTGTTAAAATTTTACAAACGTTAACTGTAAGTGTTTAGGCATTTAATTATGACGTATTTAATGACCATGCAAGAGAAAATTTATAAAATCTGCCTTCTGAAATGTGCCCCAACGAGTTTTAAAATTTGACATTTTTCACAAATTTGTCAAATTTTGAAACAATTATATAAACTTTAAAAAAATTAAAAACGCTATCTGTAATAGTGTTTAGGCATTTAATCATGATGTATTTAATGACCATGCAAAATATAATTAATAAATGATTGTATGTTAGCAATATTAAATAAACAATTAACAATAAACAACCCCAACAGACTATACTTGTTAGTCACTGAAATTGAGTCAATACTTATTTTATTCCATTGATTTAACTCGATTAAAATAATTCTGCTTTTGTATTAAAACAAGGCATTAGTTTTCGTGATTCCAATTTGGCAAGGATGAAACCATGTCCAGATGCTTGCCCAACCACAGCAGCAGATGCCTCAATAATAAAAAGATTTACAGAGCGCTCAACCGATTGTGTGTGGCATGGAAATTCTGGAAAATCCAGTGTTGGCACATACTCACTGGCGATAAGTTCTTCAAGATCAGCTTTGGAAAGTGCGGAAATGACCGGTGGTTCTGTTACTTTAAGTTTTGCCAATCAATTAAATCGATTTGCAGCAAAATTAAGTTCTGGAATAGAAAATGCACGTATTCTGTTTGCCTGTAGACATTCATTTCTCGAACGCAAGATTCTGCGTAGTCCTAGAGCACGGATATGTTTCTGAGTGTCAGTAACAAGCATCACTTCAAGAAGGATACTTTATGGATGTTGGAAAAATCCATTTCGTTGTATTACCGGGTCGAAAACAGCCTTATGGACTTCGGCAGGTAACATGACTATGGAAAAACCGAATGGCAGCAGATAACTCGTCAAGATCTAACACAGATAATGAAAGAAATAATTCTGATCAGGATGAAACCATTGAGAATGAACATGCTGATGGAACGGTCTTCATGTCAACATACCATTCTCCAGGTCAAACATTATCTCCATCTGCAAAAAATTGCCGGTGTCGCGTGACAGACTATCCGTCCTAAAGCGTATCCCCCCGGATGGAATAAACCGGTTTAGAGTATCCGGTGGGATGAACCATTCTATCCCCCTCGTAATACGCATCACGATAGCCTCGACGAAATTCCAGTCAAAATCACCAAAAACAAAGTAAATTGATTTCAGGTCGACGTACAAACTAAAGATACGCAATTCAAAAATTTTATGTGTGCAATAAATCCAAACAGTACGACTGAATACACTTAGAAACCGCAAAAAATGCAAACTAAACAGAATACTCCATTTCGCTAAGGGGGATACGCATGTATGGGGGATACTCTATTTCGTGACACCGGCATTTGCAAGAGCGTGTGACAGATATGCAGTTTCGGATCGATCAGCGGGATCGTTAGCTTCAACTGTTTTGCAAGACTTTGGCCTTATATCGAAAGCTATTCCAGAACTTAATTATGCTGCAAGTGATTTTCCAGAATTTCCATGCCACACACGATCGGTTGAGCGCTCTGTAAAACTTAATTGTTACTGAAGCATCTGCTGCTGTGGCTGGGCAAACATCTAGACATAGTATTGTCCTTGCCAGATTGGAATCACGGGAACTAATGCCTTGTTTTAATACAAAAGCAGAATTTTAATCGAGTTGAATCAATGGAATAAAATAAGTATTGACTCAATTTCAGTGACTAACAAGTATAGTCTGTTGGGGTTGTTTATTGTATATTGTTTATTTAACATTGCTAACAAACAATCATTTATTAATTTTATTTTGCATGGTCATTAAATACATCATGATTAAATGCCTAAACACTATTACAGATAGCGTTTTTTAAATTTTTTAAAGTTTATATAATTGTTTCAAAATTTGACAAATTTGTGAAAAATGTCAAATTTTAAAACTCGTTGGGGCACATTTCAGAAGGCAGATTTTATAAATTTTCTCTTGCATGGCCATTAAATACGTCATAATTAAATGCCTAAACACTTACAGTTAACGTTTGTAAAATTTTAACAATTTTTTAAATTTACCTAAATTTGACATTTTTTCAAAAAAACTTCAAATTTTAAAACTCGTTGGGGCACATCTTCCCGAATGAATTTAAAAGAAATATTTTGCATGAAAACTAATTTTACCAAAAGGCAACTATCCATCACTATTACGATCATTTTCTAGAATTTTTACTTTTTTCACTCCACCCTAGCCTACATTCTTACACTGCTCGCTGTGTTCAATGTAGCAGTATTTTTATTGACATCACCTATAACAAATTTCAAGATTGATTGACATTGTACTAGCAAGGTTGAATAGCAGTTCTATAAAAGTTTATAAATTAATATGTAAGGTCGGAGAAGACGAGAGGTAGGCCTAATAATACGCAACAGGACGGTTGCTAGTGTTTCTGTCACCCTAATAAGGAGGTGGTGAGGTATAATCAGTGCTTTTTTCCGCCGGAACGGCGTTCCGGCACCTTTTTTCAGCTATTAAAAATAATTTATTTATTTTAATAATGAAAACAATAATTTAATTATTTTGATTTAATTTCGGTGTTGTGAACTGTTTTCAGTGTTTATTGAGACTCCTCCCAAACCTCAATCCCGTTTTTCTCAGGTGTTTAGTCCGCCCATAATTGTTAAGTTCCGTAACCTATATTGTTCAGTTCCGAAACCTTTTTTCTAGAAAAAAAGCACTGGGCATAAGTCAACAGTAAAGGTTAACTAATGAAAAAGATTGTTTCGAAAAAGAATTTGTGCGCGTCACTCTAAATTATAAATTATGACTTTGTAGAAAGTGAGTTCATTAAGTAATGGTGACACAGTACTAATTTCACTTAAACTACTCAGCGAAATATCAATTAGCTAAAATTCTAACCGCTGACAAATGTTCTAATAATCTGTCAACGATTCAGAGAGCCAAGTATTTCTCATTGGTTAGACCTGACATTAGATTTTTTGTTTCGCAAAGCATTACATTCCGTCCAGATCTATGGCGCTGAGCAATTGTGAGTGAAGGACTTGCTTAAGGTCCTTACACAATGACCGCCTCAGTGGAGGCTCGAACCTCTACTCTCCTCTTTACAGGCTGAGCGCTTTATCAATCGCACCCGACCACACACAACTGAACCCGATGCATACAATACTGAGTCAATGTTGTGTATTACTAGCCTAAGCTTGTCTTTGGATGAAAAATAATAAAAAGCAAGACTTTTGCCCAAAAACAGTATAGTCACTAATCTAACACAACATTCGACGCCCTTTGTGTTTCAAGTTTCTTTCATGCTCATCGTTATTAAAATTTATTGCATAGCCATGTAGAATCCACTCAGCCAAAAGTCCAATTTTCTTACCGGTAATTTCGGTGCCAATGTTTTTCTTCCCTGGAAAACATTCGGGGATGATACCTGGAGTGTAAACGACAATCTATGTGACACATGGCTGATGATCTGTTTAAAATGTAATTAATGGTGGTATAGATATGAATTGATGCAAAGCACTTAACGAAAAACTAGTGAACTAGAAACTTTGCCATTCACAAATGTTTAAAAAAAATTGTCAACGGTCCAGACAGCACGATATGGTTAAAATAGTGTCATCAGGTACGAAATTATGGACCCGATATGATACATTTTTAGCTTCTGAGATGCGTTGCAAACTGTCCAGATCCTGGGTCTTGGCAACTTGAATGCGCACGCAAGCCTCTGTCATTAAGCAATTGGACCTGATATTTCGCATTGGCATTAGCTAGGAAAGTAAGCAAACATTTAAGCGTTTTATTGCAAAATATGCTTAATGCAATGTCTACCTGATAGCGTTGGTTTCGGCACCAGAATCAAAACAACTACACCGATGAATAACGGCAAAAGAAGGAGAATACACATGCAGATGATGGCGTTCTTGTATGATTCGCAGTTACCAGCTCCACCGGATGCGCCTTGGCCTTGAGCTGAATCAAAGACATGTAATCTATTACTACTACAATTTTAAGTAATGCACATTGAATCTGAGCAGATAATCAAAAGCGACAGACGGGTTCAGTTGCAGCTATTAGTAGACAGCGTTTCACGAAATCTTTATGGTAACCATGGTCGTTGACGTCGACTTGTTTTTACCTCTAAAGTAATACAATTCTCCCACAGCACCAGTCGATAAAAGGTAATTTTTCACTATGAAAAGATATCGTCTTTATCCTTATCTTTCATACCTATTTTTATCTCTGGCATAAAGAAAGCAACTGCAGGCCATATGCAACTACGGTAAAGCAAACTCGAGGAAATACTCAAAATCCAAGATGCCAATCGTAATTTATATCGTAGACTACAAATTTCAAAAGCGCCACTTGAAATCAAATCACATGGCACCCTCTTATTCACGAGCGCAGTGTCGAGTCAGAGATATACAATACACAGATATAAAATGGAGATCCAAGTAACGCTTGGCTTAGCAACAGTTCGTGCCTTAGCTGCTTCTAGAATTCGAATCTTGGAGCGATTCATAAAGCCTATTGCAACTGGCTAGAAAGTTAAATAACCTGTCAGGAAATATTGTACTATTCAAATTGTAGTTTTTTTCCTGCAGCTCAAGATTGTTTAGCCACAATCGACTGACTTTCTGGGCATTGGACTGACTACGCTTGGTCGGAAGCGCTGCTGACCACTTTTTCGTGAAGTTTTGCTTTGGTGGAGTGAAACTTATAACCCCGGGCAACGCCGGTAAACCAGCTAGTGTACATATTATCGATAGCCCGAATCGAGAGGTCGGAGTTAAAATACCCGCCCGGCAGAAATTTGGTTCCAGATTTCTGCTACACCTGCACTCCTTAGTCAACTCTCCTATCTTCTTCTTCTTCCTCCTATTCTTCTTTCGTTTTCCTGTTCCTCCTCCTCTTCCTCTTCCTCCTCATCTTCCTCTTCCACTTCCTCCTCCTCCTCTTCCTCCTCCTCCTCTACCTCATCACCTTCCTCCTCCTTCTCTTCCTCCTCCTCATCTTCCTCCTCCTACTTCTTCTTTTACTCCTCCTACTCCTACTCCTCTACCTCCTCCTCCTCTTCCTCTTACTCCTTCTTATCTTTCTCCTCCTCCTCTTCCTGCTCATCTTCCTCCTCCTTCTCCTCTTCCTCCTTCTCCCCTTCCTCCTCCTCATCTTTCTCTTATTCCTCGTCGTCTTCCTCCTCCTGCTCTTCCTCCTGCTCTTCCTCTTCCTCTTCTTCTTCTATGTTACGGTTTGGTTTTGGTGCGCCAGCGAAGCTATGGAATTTTCTAATTATTGTTATAGCAAGACTTTTATACCAGTAAATTATCAATAAATAAGAAATATGTGGCGTACTAACTTGATCCTACAACTTTGACGTTTCCGGAGTTGCAAAAAATCTCCGAAGTTGACCTGGTGGTTCGGCATACGTAGAAGGAACCAATTGAAATTTGATCGATTGTCAGGGATAGATTATAATTAACGTTGTTACCATTAATTTGACGGGTCACACCATTGACTAAAGATTCGTTCTTATCATCCAATCCCCATTGCAGGATTGGAGCTTCATTGCCATGGTATTGAACCATACAGATCAAGGTCAGTTGGTCTGGTTCGATGTCGCATGAATTTGGACCAATCACTTTCTGTACATTGACGTTTGACTGGCACATCAGATCTGTATCTACAATTTTACAGCAATATTGTCGGAAACTGTAGAATACAGTTGTGTACTACCTTCCACATATTTGTCATAAAATTGTCTATTCGATGGAGTTTCCTTAGGCTAGGCTACAGTTTAAAGCATCAGGCAGCAGATATAAGTATTTTACAGGAAGCACAAGACCTTACCTTGAAGTGGTTTGACTGTCGGTGGTCTTCAAAATATACTTTTTTATAAGCGGACTTAAACCGCAGACTAGGTGAATAGAACAGCGCTGCTAACAGCTCTGAATAAAACCATTGACATTCATTTCCGGATCAGAAACGCTATTTTATTGTTGAAGAATTTTATATTTTAAAATAACTTTATTTCCGACGTCAGGGCAAGCTCAGTAAGCAACCTGCTAACCTAGAATTACAAGGTGAGCGGATTTTTTAATTCCACCTCCTTCAATTTCTTGACACTCGTATTTTCCTGCGTCCTCGGCCACGACAGACGTTATAGCGAGATTATATTCGCCAGTTGTAATGTTCTTGTCCATTGCGAATCTACCCAGGTATGGGCTGTAGAATCGACCAAAGCTGTAAACAAAGCTTCTTTCCGTAGAGGAGACTGGATAGTGGAACCAGTGGATTTCCTTGGAAGTGACGGACGTTGAACAGTTGAAGTATGTGGAACCACCACGCTGAACCTCTCTACTGCTTGGGGCGAGGATGATATCCGAGATACCTAAATTAAAACATAACATATAGGCCTACGTGTCATCATCTTCATCGTCATCATTTCCTGACGCCAAATATTTGGCGGCGATGAATGTTTTCCAGTGTCCTCGGTCATTTGTCAAGTTTATTGCCCCCGCCCCCTCTCGTTAGTGTTAGTCCAAGCGATGTAATGTCTTCATATATATATATATATAATATTGATTGATATAACTATATATATATATATATATATATATCTATATATATATATATATATGGCGTCTTTTCCAGAGCAGTGGTCATCTAGTCATCAGAGCACAATTTGATGTTCTTAAAGATTTTAATTTTATGTTGAAGAGAAGAGGGTCAATATTGACAATTACACAAGAGCTGTCATTTTATACCAGTAACAGAATTTCAGGCTTAACGTCGCCAGAAACAACTGTAACACAGAGGTGTGTATAATAGTATACACTATACTGTGCTCATAGTCGTATAATCTGCTAGTATCTTACCTTAATAGCATAGTGTTAGAGGCGGGTCCTTTACAGAGAGAGAAAGAGAGACAGACAGACAGAGACAGAGAGACAGAGAGACAGAGACAGACAGAGAGACAGAGAGACAGAGACAGACAGAGACAGACAGAGACAGAGACAGACAGACAGACCGAGACAGACAGAAACAGACAGACAGACACAGACAGAGACAGACATGTACAGACATAGACTGACAGAGACAGACAGACAGAGACAGACAGACAGAGAAACAGAGAGACAGAGAGACAGGGACAGAGGCAGAGACAGAGAAACAGAGAAACAGAGAGACAGAGAGACAGGAACAGGGACAGAGACAGACAGACAGAGTCAACGCGGTGAGATTGCACCTAGGTTTAGATGCATGGAAAGGATGGATTGACTGATGGATTGAGGTTGGTAACATGGCAGCTGTGTGCTGTTATATATAATAAATTTATGGAAGAGAAGACAGTTTTACAGTCGATCTTTATGTAACAGGCAACAGAAAGTCTGCTACTGTAATTGTATCGTGAACGAATAAATTAGATGAATTTGACACAGAGACTGCATCTGGCTTATCATCCTCTGGAATGAGCGAAATGGCAAAATGCAACAACATCTGTTAAAGCAATGAGTAAGAAGAAAGGGTACATTGTACATGCAGAAGGATGCAACTGATGAAATTTTCGCCGTTGTGGAATATAAAGAAGGTAAGCCTATGCATGCTGCGGAGATTGATTATAATTATGAATTTGCACACTGCGGTGTCTCAAAATAACCACGACAGTGTGGGATTTCCCACTGGTTGGAAAAACCTAACTACTGGGTTATTACAGAGGGTATTTACATTCACATAACCAAGTGTCATAATTTGTGCAGCCTATGTAAACACATGTAACCACCTAATTATGTATGTATGCATGCATGTATTGTGTATGTATGTAGGCCTATGTTTGTATGTATGCATATATGCGTGTAGGCCTATGCATCTATAATTAATACGTTGTTCACGTACCTCCTAGAATAGATTCCTAGAAGCGCTGTGTTTGCTAGTCTAAGTGGTGCAAACTTCAGTTCAAACAACAAGATCATAAGTCAGTTCGAATAACTGGAAAGCAGCTGATAAAACATACGCAGGTCTAAACCAGCGAAGTCCCGTCCCAATCAGCGTTGGCAAGATGCATAATAAATCAACGGCCATCTTGGCGGTTGTATTATGTGCTTAAAATATTTGTGCTTACAGTAGGCCCTATATATGACTATTTATAAAGAGCCTTTACCGTGCGTCACATTGGACTATGTGAGAACTGAGAAGAACGGTGATAACTGTTCAACATAATTTCTGCCGATGTCAAAGGCCTTTGATAAGATGTCGTTGCACTGTGGATCCTCACATTGGGGCTAATTCGCCGAACAAAGGCCGCCACCAAAGATGCTTAGTAGAAGTTTAAACGATAGCAGTCGTATTGATCATGGTGGCACAACATGACTGTTTAATCAGCTAAGTCAGTGGTTCTCAAACATTTTGCACCAAGGACAAGCTATTGCGGACTTGATTTTATATATCGCCGGTGTTTAAGCTGGTCTCCCTGACGCGGCTTATGTGTGTCGCCAAGAAATTTCTAAGATTTACATTTACATTTATTGTGTTGGCTTGACACGCATCTTCATTACGAAAATGTTTTCCATAGAATAGATAAAATGAGGCAAAAGCTCTTCGGATATCAACATAAAATCATGTGGCTACTGGAACGTTTGAATATAATGAACAAATTCATGTGAATTGGAAAAATCTAGGGGCCTATTCATAATTTAATTAAAAAGTGGGACCTAAACGCCCAGCAATTATTGATGTCAGGCTGTCATTGTCTGGCTGGAGAGATTTTATTGCTAAAGTCATAGGATAGGCCTACAGTTTGCAAAAATTATCTTACCTGTTCTTAAACAGAGCATGAAAACCACAATCGATGCAGTTCTGCACAAATTGTTTACTTCCATGGTATCTCTCAAGACCTTTTCCTGCATTTGTAATAATAACATAACAAAACAAGGATTTTAAGTGTTTCAGAAAACGTGTTTGAACCACTGCATCTGAGCCTGTAAAGCTCAATAGCCCATCTCTCCTAGCTTCCTCATAAAAGCTATGATAGTGTCCCTGAGTCAGAACTATCATCCAAACCATTCAGCAAGTCAGCAACTCTTGCATGGAAGAATTTCTCGCCTAAACTTTCTCCCACTGCACTGCCTCTTTTTACAGGGATAATCTTGCAAGCTTCAATTTGATCTCCTCTGCTCCTCCTTCTCTCTAGTGTTGTTATTCCACACCTTTTCGACCTTCTTCATAGCTCAAATTTTTATAACCCAAAATCATTTTAGGTCTCCTCTGCACTTTCTCCGTTTTCTGAAGTTTTAAATAAAAAATGTATCTTAAGGGCCAAACGTTCAATAAAGTTAGTGTCATTAATATTCGGCTGTATACCGGTTTTGAACACAGGGATTTCTATTCCAACACCCATTTCATAATTATGTCCCTTATTTTTTGTTTTACTGTTTACCCTCGCCCTCAAAATTTTCTTTAAAATTGCGTTACATACTTACTTACCTACTTAGACTCATAAGGACAATTGTTTTTCCTTCCTGATTTAAATACTTGGAGACAAATTACGCAGTAATCTAACTTGAGTGTTCTAGTCAACGAATTTACTACCAACCAATAGCAGTTTCTACCTCACGTAGTTTTCGCAGATTGAACTGTCTGGATTGATTTTCGTTTTTAATGCGTCATCGGTTGAGTTTTGTGCCTTAGGTAACAATGCTCTAGAAGTTGCTTATTAATATTAAAAATGATAACAGGTTTTTCTTTAATAAGCAATACAGTCACCGAATTGGCAGTTTTTTCACATAAATATTTCGTACGTCATTAAACTTTCACCCTCGCCGCTGAACATCCCACGATATTGATAGGCTTTCTCATGCATATGACTTTTCTTTGGAAGTCTTCCTGTTAAACAGACGTAGGGGGCCTACCATTTCAGTTCATTCAGCTTTACAGACATCATTTCTTTACCTTAAGTCGCAATTGTTTAGGTCAGTTAGACAGCAGCCATACCTCCATGAGAGATAATTGAAAATGCGCCATTTAAGTGTTCTGTTATAATTTATTTCATTGCAAAGAATATTTAGCTTTCCATCGTGACACGTAGGCTATCTTTACCACTCAACAGTAATGCAAACTATTTTGACTGTCTTACTGCTGGTGCTCCAAAATGTTTCTCTTCGCTACAGTTTCCGCAATTGTAATTACGACAATTTATATAGCATTGTTGGTAGCAAGCTACTTCTAGGATGCTTTAAACACGCACGCACACGCACTGTCTAGATTTTCAGTGCAAATGAAAGGTTAATGATCGGAATTGATCTGGCACAAAATTTCAACCAATCGCGCTGCGCTGTTACACAAGCTCGTGCTACAGCGCCGTAGACAATAACGCATATAACTGATCATATCGAAGTCCACTGCTCACCTTCTAGATTTTCAGAGAACTTTGACCGTTCGTTTAGCCCCTTGTGTGCTTTCACCATTAGACGTCCTCTAAAACGAAAGTGCAAGAGTTATTTGAACGCTGTGACCTAGATAAATACATTACTCTGTTTCACCTATGCTAATGTCGACTAAGACAATACACAGGGCCGGTTTAACCACTAGGCGAACTAGGCGGCCGCCAAGGTCGGCACATTTCTGGGGGGTGGCAGAAAAGCTAAATAAAGAAACATTTTTTAAAATATTGCCACCATTTTGCACCATTTAGTAATAAATGAATTATACGAAAATAAGAAACGGCAATAAATTGCATGCATATCAGTGAAGTGAGTCACATGACGTCACAGAATCAAAGACACGACAATACAATCCGTTGAAGAAAGATTCACGTTGTTGCAAGAAATTGGTTCGGTGCTTCGTTTGCTCTAAGTCTATGATGTTCACAATGTTCAGAATAAAACAAGAAAGGAAATTACGAGCAAGCTTTGCAACATGGAGACTCCAAAGCTATTGATGCAGTTGATCTGAGTTGTGAACTGCAAGCATGGGCGGCGATCCCGGGGGTCGAGCAGGGCTGTAGTCGAGGGTATACGGGGCCCCGGGTATACAGCGTGTACTCACCTCTAGAGACCGTATACTCGCCTCACAAAATATGTGTACTCATCTCTAATCAGGGCTGTAGTGGTAAAATTAGAGGTGAGTACACGCTACTGGTTAGTTTTCAGAAACAACTTAGCGGTGAGTACTAATATTTTTGAGAGATGAGTATACGGTCTCTAGAGGTGAGTATACGTTGTATACCCTCGTATACCCTCGACTACAGCTCTGTCTTTAATTAGTTTAGGAAAAATAACCGTTAGCGTATACTCACCTCTAATTAGTTTCGGTAAATTAACCGGTAGCGTATACTCGCCTCTAATTTTACCACTACAGCCCTGGGGTGGAGGGGACAAGACCCACCTTAAACAGTCGGGGCACACCGTATACAGTTGTCCCCCCCCCAAATTTAAAGAAACACCAAAATAGGTCAAGAAATTTTCACGCGCGAAAAAATGTTCACCTCTTTTTTTACCAGATCAGTTCAAAAGTGTCCCGTATCCCCCATCTGTCAAACAAGATCGCCGCCAGTGATTGCAAGCAATTTCAAGACGAGTTGCAAGGTGTACATCGCCACAGATTGTACTAAACTTTGTATTGGAAAATAAACTAACAGGTAGTGTCCCCAACGCTGTTATTGCTCTTCTTCACACTTCCAGTATTTGTGGCTAGTGAAGCTCAAGTTGATAAAAACATATTTGCAAACTTCCATGCTGCAAGAAAGAATTGTTGGACTGTAGCTACCTCATCAATTGAGCATGATATTGCTGCAGACATGAACTGATGGAACTCGTTTCTACGTTTGCTAAAAAGAAAGCGTGAAATAAAATTTTTAAATTACATTATAGGTAGGACTAGCACTTAGTACACGTAGCCTTAGGAGTTACAAAGTGTTCAAATGAAAATGTGCGCTGTCTCATTATTTTATGTTTACATTCTAAATTCCCATTAAACGTGTTAGACCATAAGGCTTCATAGATAATGCCGTTTCCAGACTATTACTTTAGTTATGGCTAACTTTTAAATTTAGAAATTATTAAGTGTCATATTTTTGTTTTATCTAGAAGTAATAATGATTCGATGATGATTATAATGAACGGCTGCATTCCTATATGAAGGTTATATTAACTTAGTTAATTTAGTATTATTAGTTATCGCACTTGCCGGGGGCGCAGTGCGACAGGTTAGCCTAGGTCGCCAAATAGGGCCTACTCTGGCGCCGGCCCTGACAATACACGACAACCTTGTTAAACTTACGTCTTAAATAGTTACCAATCTTTTAGATTAGTCCACTGCTCACATACTAAATTCACATAGAACTTTGACTGTTCGTTTAGCCGATTCCATGCGTTCATCCGAAGTGATAAACTAAACTGTTGGCGACCTAGATAGTAAGCTGGTTCCCTCGATTTCGCTTTTGGTGCGCTGTAGAAATGAGTACTTTATTACGCCCGAAGGCAGAAAGAACAAGTCAAGTTACACAGTAGTAAAACATATAGGCTGCATAAACCGAATTTCAAACACACAAACTATGACAATTAGCCTAAACACAGCCTTAAAAGCACAAACTGCGAAAATTAAACATAATTTCAAACGCACAAACTAAGAAAATGATCGCAAATAGCTGTTGTGAAACTATAGTTGCCATTCAAAATGACAACGAGTTCGGAAACATAAAGGAAATGTTCTCCAAAGTAACACCATAAAATATTTTTGAAGAAGGTTAGATGTTGAACGAGCTATTCGCCAATAGAACATCATGCAACGTTTCTTAATAATGTGATGCAAGTCCAATCTGCCAAGACCACAGATGAAGACTTTAACAGATTCCCATTTATTGAAACCAAATAACTTTCTATATGCAGAGTTCCAACATGCATTTAGTTCATCTTTCTGTTTCACCGTAGGCCTATATCTAACTACGGCTAAGGCGTAAGTTAATATTGGTAAACAATAGCTTTTTTCCAGGGATAGATGAACCAGCTCGTTAAGATATTTGGCGCGTGCGTAGATGCAATTACAGGCGGAAGAGAAAGACCGTCTCCCAGGTTCTGTGTTAAAACTATATCGAGATTACGATTACGATTAGATGAATCTATTATATTATATTATATTTCATTACATTAAATTACATTATATTATAATTATTATATCATATATCGTATCATATCATAATTTTATTATGTTATAATGACATGTAGAATTATAATGACTCAAATAATAAGAGACAACTTTCGCAAGCTGACGTCCTAAATAGTAGCTACAACCCTTTTTGATTAGCATTGATATCTGGCAAGGTGTGTCAATACACCACAGGTAGGTAGATGTTGCATACTGGTCGCGTAAAATAAATGCAAACTTTATAAGTAACTAAGTAAGCAAGTATGTTCTTAATTAGTATGTCAACTGCTTATATCGCACTTTGGTTTACGTATAGGTTATTCCATATAAAGTATTCTGGTCTCAATGTATTCCTCATTAGATTGTCCGCCCTAGGTATTAGTCAGGCATACAGTCTCGGCTAGTGAATGACGCACAATAAGATAAGAGAGTATAATACCGAACGTAAATACATAAATACATAGGCCTACATATCTCAGGGATATTTTTCTGTATGACTATGAAAAGCTATCTAGAAAAAGTGCAGTTCAACAAACTATAAAATTGTAAAATACACACGGTTGAAGTGGAGCATATTTTTTGATGATGCTTTTGTGGCAGCCATTCAGCCAGCAAAAGTAGGCTAAGCAAACAGCAATTTATGAAACAGTTCCTTACGGCTGTGAATAATCATCATAAATAAATATTGATATAATATAAACAGCAACAATGAAATTATTTTACGCCAAAGTTTTTCATGAACGCATGGCATTCAATATATTAAGTAAATATTAGTTATATATATATATATATATATATATATATATATATATTTGAAATATAGGCCTATTGTAGGAGTAAAAATTCTAGTATTCTAAGCTATCTTGAAATCGCACGACAGAAAATATGCCAAATTTAAATCGAGAAAACCCTTGCATCTAAAGTGAGCCGTTGCACATTTCAACAATTATAGTCTTTACAGAGACTTCCTCATAGCATAGTGTAGCGGAAATGGACAGTGGAATTTACATTTATTAGGCGCTATAGAAGTTGAAGCAAAGGTAACTGAGTACAGGGGCCTTGGAGTGGGTCAACGAGTGCTTGGGGCCTTGTGCCTCTGTGAGGCCTAGTGCCCGGGGTCCGATACCCCACTGGGGCCTCATGCCTCATTGAGGCACCGTGCCCCTGTGAGGCCTCCGAACTAGTATAAAAGAGGCCTCGTGCCTACATCAGGGAGAGGCGTTAAAACACTTGTGGCGGAGCTATTGATCTCAGTTGAGGCATCCAGAGAGAAGAAACCGGTTAGGAATAAGTGAGATAGCGACGCTCTGGTACGTTGGTGAGGTATCTTGGAGTAATTATAGTGATAGCAGCAGAGTTTATTGGATTTACAATTGTATGGAAATGTTGAATAAATCGTGATTTTCGTGAATATAAGAAAAGTCTTGAACTGTTATTCGGTCTTGTCAATTGTTGAGTCGATCGGTTGTAAGAAAACTCGTAAGTCCTTCGACGACATCTGAGGCCTTATCTACGCGCACACGTCCCGGGCCTTCTTAACCACTCGGCTGGCCTTGGGAGTATACGATATATATATATATATATATATATATATATATATATATATATATATATATATATACGCATATCCCGGCGAAGAGAAGGACTAATTTCCGCCACAATAGACTCACTCAGCTCAGATAGTGACTGACAACGGCCACATAGCTGCAACAGTCTTCCCTCAGAAGATAAAACGCAAAGCATCAATAAAGAATATTTGGTTTCTCTTGATACAGGGTTTCGAAACTTAAACACATACAAAATGACGAAATGTCAACAGTTCATTTCCAAAGTAAATAACCTTAGTTTGACATAATACTTATTTCATTCGAATGTATGAAGTATATGGCATTTAACTATACGCATGGAAAACAATATCATACAGTGAAACTAATCAGATGTGGCAGATAGCACATAATTATTGTCTCACTGTTATTATAACTAGGGCTGTACCGAATAGTGATTATCACTATTCGGGCCGAATACGAATAATTGGACCAACTATTCGGCCGAATACGAATACGAATACGAATAGTGAACAAAATAGGTATACCGACAACATTCAAAATTTCAAATATAAGCAAAAGTTTCAGTTCAGTAAATTTAATACATAAACTAAAAGTAAACAGTTAACTACATGTAATTTTTGCATCCTTTTGCCAGTCTGTGTAAACTAGGAATGGAACTAACTTAACTAAACTTAGAAATTGCCACATACTTAACGTTCACTCCCCCTTGCCGTAGCAGCCGCATATGCAGAAACAGATGTCACGTGACCACTATTCGTATTCGGTCCGACCGCTACTATTCGGCCGAATACCGAATAGCTATTTGGCCCACTATTCGGCCCCGAAGCGAATACGAAGCGAATATTCGGTACAGCCCTAATTATAACATGCACGAACGATAGATCGACTCGAAGCATATATTAAAAACGAGAAACCAAAGAACCTGTCTACTCAAAGCCGCTATCAGATCCTCGCAAAATGGCCAACCACATAAGAAATAGAGTCAATGTAAACGTGAACAAATGCAGTGGAAAGCTAAAATACTAAAAGCCAGTAAATATAGGAATGAAATGATTAACTGTCGCTCAGTCAAAGTATGTATGTATTCATGTATGTATCTCGCTTTTTAAAACCTCACAAAAGCGCTGCACACGTACCTATTTGACGAAGCAAGTGCATTTTAAGTCAGTTTTAGAATGTTTGCAGCACAGAGCCGAGTGCAACAGCACGTAAATGCAATGGAAAACTTGTCCACGAAGAAGGTCCAACACACGAGAAGGTGCGATAAGCTCGAATCGAAGTAGGAAGTATGACATTATCTGCTAATAAACACTGTGGTAAAAGCAAAATCCATTATAAGCGCAGTACATTCAATACATCAAGTAACTAGAGACTGTAGCTGAAAATAGTAGATTTTCAGAGAATACGAAACACAGTACAAAATATATATAGGATTTTCCTTTTTTATGTTATGAAAAATACGATAATGACGAACGCATTTATTTGCATTTGAATAAGTGAATTGGATGCAGGTAAAATCCTTTACGTTTTGCACACAGAGGCTGTACAATCATTTTTCCTTAGCTTTTAACATGCAGAACTGAAAAATTCAGATTTAAATTTTCACAGTAATTAAATACATACCCTCATGCATGCATACACACACATACATGTATGCATGCATTCAATTAACAGTTCAAAACAGTTGACTTTAAAGTTAACTTTTTATACGAACTGATTGAGTATGAGGGTGCAGATCAGATGACAACCAGCTGATAGCAGGACCATAAACTAAGAAGGTGAAAGGTTACTCATTCAACGGTATCAAAATAAGCAAAGAGATAACGTAAAATGACAGCAATTGCCTTTCCTTTGTCTAAGAAGCTGATTTTATGTGTGACGCTTAAGTAGTGCAGTAACAGAGGAAGAGTATTAGCGATATGCCGATTGGAAAGGGAGATAGAGTTTAAGTCAAATAAGGTGACCATTTAAGTGACTCGTAACTACATTTTTCCAGGATTCACGTCTAAATTTCAGACAAAAATGCAACTGGGAAAGGCACAGCCTCCAGGAAACAGTTGTATCAGAGTTGTAACTAGGCTTGAAAGAGCGTGCATCACCTTTTCTTGGACTCACTGTCCATGATTTCAGATAGGCCTAAAGTTGAATTTATTCAGACAACAAGCTATGGGTAGCTGCCTGTGGTTTGGCGATGACTGTGGAGCGTGGAGGTAAGAATGTCAACTTTCAGGTTGGAAAATCATGCAATTTCCAAGACATGTAACTGAAAAAAGGCCGTGTGAAAACGGTCTATGACGAAATAAAACCTGGACAGTAATGGCAGAAGTCTATCAACATCTGCCTGTGATCAATCAGGAAATCTCTTGAGCCTGAGATTTTATGCTTTGCAATTGAAAATCAAGATTCGACCGCTGTCATAAGCCCGTACCTTTCCTGTATAGTTGTTGTCAGCGACAAATAATATTCCTCTCTCTTCATCGAGGCAAAGCCTCATCGGAAACCTTAACTTACTTTTATCTGCCGACACAAGTACTCCCTTATACTCTAAGGTGGGACTCAACAGCAACACTCTTTTGTTCTTCATATCTGCCACCAGTACGTTCCGTGAACTATCCTCAAGCAAGTGGACAGGACGGTTCATATGATGCGCTTCAATATCAGAGCCTTTCTTTCCTCCAAACGATTTTATTATCTTCCCATCTGCATGTGCAACGCAAACTCTTTGCAAAGGATCATCGCCTACACCGTGGCTGAATATGAAATGCATACCAGTTGTTTTAATAGCATGCCATGGATGGCTTATGTTATCCGCTGGCGACAGTCTAACTTCTCTGATCAATTCTCCATCCGGAGAATATTCGTTGATTTTGTTTCCATTGAACAAGCTCACAACGACATTACCTTCTCTGGTTACTGACAAATGACCGGCATCTTCTTGAATGGACCATCCATTCAAGAGAGTTTGGTTGGAATCAACTCGTAAGATGATCATTACATTCTTAAATTTATTCTCGCAAATATACAGACAGTTGTTTCTACTGCAAGATGTTATGTCCAGTGGGTTGGACATTCCAGCAACAGGCCATTTTGGCTCGACTGTGAAGGTAACTGAATCGTAAACATCAATTTCGGAACTTTTCTCGGTTACAACGAATAATTTGCTGCGTAAGATAGTCATTCCAAAGATTGGTTTCTTTTTCTTTTTAGGATCAGTTTTCAGGTCCTGGATTTCAATTGCAGTAACCTCCTTTGGATTATCGCTGTAGCTGGTCGTTGCTAAAAAAATATGTAAAAATAAAGTTATAATGCACTTTTGGAAAATTAGAAATGTTTCCCAACCAAAAAAGGTCATCAACGTTTTCAGAGACGAAATCGTAAAAAAGTCAAAAAAGTCCTAAAAGGTCATACATTTTTTTCTTAGACGAATTCAATAAAAGGTCATCACATTTTTTGCAGGGTGACACCAGCCCTAGTGACGCCGCTGCTCACCGGAGGTGTGTACTCACCTCTTATTTTACCACTACAGCCCTGTATGTATGTATATATATATATATATATTATTTTTTTTTTAAATTAAGTAGTCCAGCCGTGTAATTCGTGAGTTCTTCGTTGAATTATATGCTCTTCAGCTATAGTGCATAGAAAGAGCGTGTGAGGAATTGTAATGCTAAGCTCATGTTGTCTAATGTAATGCCCTGTAAGGAGCTGTTGTCGTAATACACAAGGCAACAATCGATGGTCGCTTTAATCTAAACCGTTGTCATAAATCTTAATTCGTCGCAGAAGCCAGGTTGAAACCCAATGGATCACAGAAAGCAGATAAGCGTACCAAGAAATGGGCGAATATACTAATACCGGCATCATCATCATCATCATCATCGTCATCGTCATCATCATCATCATCATCATCATCATCATCATCATCATCATCTTCTTCTTCATCATCATCGTCGTCATCATCATCATCATCAGCAGCAGCAGCATCATCGGCATCACCATCATCATCATCATCATCATCATCATCATCATCATCATCATCATCATCATCATCATCATCATCATCATCATCATCAACATCATCATCATCATCATCATCATCATCATCATCATCATCATCATCATCATCATCATCATCATCATCATCATCATCATCATCATCATCATCATCATCATCATCATCATCATCATCATCATCATCATCATCATCATCATCATTACCTATGTAGTTATTAAACGTCAATACTTAATGGCCAAGCATCAGTCGATGGCGCTGAGCAGTTGTGAGTTAAGGACATGCTCAAGGTCTCTACAAAGTGTCCGTCTCTGACGAACATGAGACTCGAACCCGGACACTCCCTTTAGGGGACTTATATAGCGCACCTCGTATGTACCTACTCAGAGGCGTCCCCAGCCCAACTCCGGCGAGAAAGAATGGTTTAAAGTACTTGTGAAAGGTGTTTGCAGAGTCTCTAGATAAAAGAACTAGCAGATATTAAGAAAGAATATTCCATGTGGTTGGCCCAGCCACAAAATGCATGACATTACATCCTTGAAGTGAACGCAAAAGGAACAACAAGTTCACCTCGAGACGTAGAATGGAGATTTCCGCTGCCAATCAAACCTGAGATGGGGCTAGAAGCTCCCGGACGTAGGCAGAGGCATTCCCTAACTCAGACCCAGACCGAAATCCTAAAATCAATGCGCTGGAAAGTAGGGATCCAATAGAACACGTCACGCATATATGCGAGACATGATCAAATTTTGAAATACCACTTTCAAGCCGTGCAGTTGTACAGTGCGAGCTCTCAACCCAACCGACTACCGTGTCACATAGGAGGTTACATTACCTTGTTTTCATGATTGTCGGAATACGAATTACCTGGCGGATACAGTCGCTCCTCCAATTCACGCTTTTCTTCTTCCAATTCACGCTTCTCGTCTTCCAATTTACGCTTTTCGTTTTCCAATTTACGCTTTTCTTCTTCCAATTTACATTTCTCGGCTTCCAATTCACTCTTCTCGTATTCCAATTTACGTTTCTCGTCTTCCAAATCACTCTTCTCGTATTCCAATTTACGTTTCTCGTCTTCCAAATCACTCTTCTCGTATTCCAATTTACACTTTTCGTCTTCCAATTTACGCTTTTCGTCTTCCAATTTACGTTTCTCGTCTTCCAATTCACTCTTCTCGTATTCCAATTTACGGTTTTCGTCTTCCAATTCACTCTTCTCGTGTTCCAATTTACGCTTTTCGTCTTCCAGTTGTTTGTTTTTCTTCTTTAGATCAGCATTGTCATTATCCTTCTGTTCGTTGCTCTTGTCAAACCGATCTTCCGGAATTTATTTTCAAATAATTCAGTGCAACAAAAAGATAATGCGTTTCAAATCAAACACTTCTAATTATTTCATGATTTAATTTCTTTTCGATAATAATGATTTATTCGTGTTTATTGACAAGCTCGCTAACATATCGCAGCAAGTAACATTGAAACATACGACAGTAGAGTTATCAAGATCTTTTTGAACACACGTTTTGGCGGCCTGTTAGGCGCTCACTCATTTTACAACTACCCCTAAGGAGTGGAAGGCTGAGTCGACCAATAGGGAGCCCACGGGTATCGAAACGCGTTTTCAAGATTGTTCATCCAGCAAGAGTGTTACCATTCATCTATCCCCCTCCCCAACAGCGTAATACAAGCAAACTATGTGAAATTCTTATTTATTCATACATTTGGAACATAATACCATTCGAAAGGGGTAATTTTTCTGCTGAGCGAACAAAATCAAAGTTATATTACTTTGAGAAGTAATTACCATTTTTAACATTGAAAGTAACGAGCGGCTTCTGGAGTCCCTTAAATGGTCACTGGATTATTCAGTGTTTAGAGATTACGAAGAGATTTTGAAACTGCTAAGCCTGAATAAATCCTTTTTCTCAAAAGAAAACTAAGTTGCTCTGGGAACTGTAAACCTGATTAGTAAATTGTCACATGCGACATCTTATTTGTATGTTATTGTTTATTTACTTCGCTATTGCATCGTCCATTGTTCTGCATAAGGAAATTTGTGGGTTGGACACGGATAAAAACGCGAATAATGATTGTAAATGTTGCATACGTCGGTCACTCAGCCCTTCTGTCGCTTTCGTGTTCCTTTCGCGAAATGTTTCCGGTTCATTGTTTTCTGTCAGTGCACAATTCACTATTATTAACCGTATTTAAATTCAGTATTTCACCGTATGGATTCGAGCGACAAGACATTTTGTCTGTGATTAATATGATTTAAAATTGTAATTGTACAAATTAAAGCGTGAATTCGTAATGATAAAACTTCAACACGCATTACTATATGAAGTTAAACTGAGATACTAATATTCAATATCTTCATTCAAGCCATTTATACCCGTAAGTTATCAATTTAGAACGTAGGTAAAATTTGAGGAGTGGCTCGACTGGAACTAATCGATATATGAAAGAGGAATTTGCTATGGAACAAAACAACATTCAGGTATTTTGGTAAATGTTATAAGTTAACTTACGTCCGTGTCAAATTATTTTGTAAAATTTCATTTTTACTCCCAGCGATAAAGAGAAGTAGCATGTATACAAAAACTTTATTGAGAGAAAATAGGTACGCCACCGTAATAATTACATAGGGTGGTAACACTCATGGCCATTGGCCAGGAGAGCATAAGGCACGTTGATCGACTCCCGTAACTCCCTCTAGGGCGGCGCCTTGTATGGCTGCTAAACCGTGTGTTAATTAAGATCTTGATTGTACTTTCATGCTTCAATGTAGTTTTACTGCGTTTGTCGGTTTGAAATAATAAAGAATATAATTATTATAATTATATTATAATTAAGTAATTTTTAGTCAATCAATTATTCAACCTACCAACACATCCAACCATTCATGCATCTATGCATCCATCCAAGCATGCTGTAATGCTGTATTAAATAGTTATCTAGCTGTGTCGGCCTAGGTTGAGAAGAACATTATTAAGCTTACATCACATCAAGTAAAATTTATGTGCTATAAAGAACAAACATATCTTTGTAGAATATTTGCAAATTGTATTGAAAATCAGATAATTCAAATTGACGACAGTAATCTCAGTGGCAGCACACATGACCTCGAATGGGTTCCCTACCACGCTCCGCCAATACCGACTGGTCATTTTTTCACCATCTTTCTTGTCACCTTGTCACCTTGTGCTGTCAACTCCTGGAGCTCTAGCGATCGTCATGATAAACATCTTTCTTACTGTTCCTAAAACTGTGTTATTCGACCGTGGTTGGGTTGGGAGTGCTCCTGAGTAGGCAGTCTTGAAGGAGCGCTATAATTATAAAACTACTTTAATAATATATCTTTTCTTGTTTCTATAAAGAAAACACAGCAAATTAATTTTCATTTAGTATCAAGATTAATGAGTATACCATACACAGTTTGCTGAATTAAGCCTGATATTTAGAAAATAATAACATTTAAGCCGGATTAAATCTTGTATGCTAGACTGCTCATTAAATTTTTAACAACTTGACAAAATTATAGAGTGATAAAGGCCAAATTGACAACTGAAGATATTGCTCTAACTTGACATCTCTTTGTCATAGTTGGACTCAAAAAGTAATACGATACCTTGTCGAATGAATATCTTGAAAGGTCGGCGCGCTTGTAGGTAGATTCCTCCAACAACACTTGCCGCAACAATGATCGGAATGAGGAAGAGCCATGTGACCAAGATTCCATCAACGTACGGCTTCGAAGTTGCATCAACGCACGGCTTCGTGCTTGAGCAGTTTGTGGCTATTGCTGAAATTATTTTAAAAAGTAACAAATATTGCATCGACAGCATTGACGTATGTATGAAAACATCTTGTTCCGCACTGAAAAGTAATTTATAGATGAGTGTAATACAGAAAGTGTATAATGGTCGATATAGGCATAATAACTTAGATACCGTGACCGCTAAGTTGAAATTGTTGTTCTGAATAACCTTACTTACTCACATGTCTATTTGACATTAGCATCAAACAGTGCATCAACACTACAGTGCGTGGGTTATGTTAAACTGTATATAAATTTCTGTAGGCTTAGCTCTCGATAAGGTGACAAGAGTTAAGTTCAGAGACTCGTGCATGTCGAGAGTTTGAAGTAGAATACAGTAACAGCAGCACAAAATCCCTTCGTATGAAATCATCAATAAGACTAACAGGACACGGTAGCCGATGGGTTAGAGCGCTCAACTTGCAACGAGGAGAGTACAGGTTTGATTCTCCTCTTAGACGGTTACTGTGTAGTGACCTTGAGCAAGTCCGCTCAAAAAATTTACTCAGCGTCTTTGATTGATGCTTGGTAATTAACTAGCGGCGCTTAATAAATGCGCAATGATAACAATGAATAACATAAAAGTAATAACACCGCCACTGCCGGAATATGGTAGTGCCATTACAAAAAAAGTAGGGTGACGTGTAAAGGCCATGACATTCACAACATGATGTTAACGCTGAAGACTACGAAATAAGTAATATGCAAGGATATGCTTGCAGAGCCGTAGCAACAGAGAACGAGGCCCCCTCCGAACATGTACGTCCGGGGCCCCTTACAATACGGAAACTGGAATGCAGTTTTTTCGGAGATGAATTCCACAAAAAATTTTCGTTGGTCCGTTGGTCACTACTCCCACAAACTTTTATTCTGCTCCCGGAAGAGGGGCACTAGCCTAAACACTGGTTTGTATGTACAGGCCCGCCGAGAGGGGGGGGACAAGGGAGGCAAATGCCCAGGGGCCCGTCGATTTTTTAGGGGCCCGGACCGGGCCCGCATCAACTTATGAAAAAATATTATAATCAGTTATACAAAGTTTAAGATTTATGTCTTTTTAAATATATTATCTGACGCTTAACTAGAATCAGTTTAAGCTATAAATATCTGAATAAAGTCATAGTTGTAGGCCTATATATAGGCTAAATATAATATCGTACGGTCGTACTCGCACTTTTATTGTTTCATTTTTTTTCGTACGACCGTACGATATTATATTTATAATTATAAAACCTAAAGATAGTTTGCTTTGCCTAGAAGCCCGTGAATCTTCTGCCTAGGGGCCCGCGACTGCGCTGCTTAGGGGCCCGGAATTTCTGTCGGCGGCCCTGTGTATGTATTTTAACCCCCCCAATAAACCTTCTGGATCCGCCCCTGAATGCGGTAATATACAATATACAGGGTTCATATTATGTATACATAGGCCTACGCCTACAGTGTACATGTAGGCCTATTCCATTTCCGTATTGAAAATTCCAAATGACCGACAGACAACTGAAGTAGCCAACAGACTACGTAGCTATAATAGCATAATGTGATGTATCAACACAGTATCATAATAACCACGCCGTTCACGGTTATTTTTGCCACTTATAGGGGCCCCCTTCCTTGCGGGGCCCCCTCCGGTCGGAGGGTACGGAGGGCGGTCGCTACGCCTCTGTATGCTTGGTATCAATATGGTTAATAGAACTACTCACAAGTTCCAATTATTTTAAAAGAGCCTGATGTGCAATTGTGTGGCGTCAGTCTTGATCTCGTTGTTCGGCAATGGAAAGAAGAGCCGTCCTTAATCGAGTCACCTTTCAAAGTCAGATTAGAGAGAGAACGATTGCCTGAAGATGAGAAGCTGGTTCCATCTACGAGAGGTTGGTCTGATCCGTCCTGGAACCATTTCAATACGGGAGCATCGTCACCATAGTAAGTTGCGATGCATGTCAACTGTAGCTCTCCCAATGGAATGCTGCATGTGTTTGGACCAATCACTTCGTACGACTTCTGGTTTGATTGACAAAAAGGACTTTGATCTGAAAAATCAATAATGAAAATAAAAAGTAGATGTTTCTACACTAACTAATGATTTTCAAATTCGATTAGTGCACTTAAAATAATGTATTTCTGTGCTTAGTAAAAATATAAATGAACGAAATCTAACCCAATTCAGTAACACCAATAAAAGCAGAAAGGACAAAAACAATTTCAACAGAATCGTCAGCTTTAAAAACGTTGTCACTGGATTCATAAAGTCTTAAGCATAGTCCTACGATTCTCGCAGATTATAGTAATCTCCATAAAATTTCAAAATTTTTCTTCGAAAATACAATTCCATTACAATAAAATTTTTTGCTGACTTTATCTTCTACAATGTCATGTTCCTATGATCACATTTAGCTGTCTTAATTTTATGTATGTGCTTGAAGTTCTGTAAAGACACACGCTGAGCGTTAGACTGTCTGTTTTAAACGTTTTTCTAAATTCTTAACCTAAGATAGCAGAACACTACTGCAATGGTTCTGACTATAGAAATCTTACAACTTAATCTAGATTTGGTTCATTTTAACAGCAACCGCGTTGATTAATGACTCATGCATAGAACGGTTTTTAAATAGGTCTGATAGCTTAACTAACCTAGAACAATAAGCCGAGCAGAAGCCTTGGTTCCACGCCCTACATCATCTTGACATTCATATCTTCCAGCATCTTGAACTTGAACAGATCTTATGATCAGATTAAAAGTTCCTGTGGCTTGGTTCTTTTCGATCGTAAATCTGTCCTTATATTGATTATAGAACTGATCATAACCATAGACAAAATTCCGATCTCCGCTGTGTCCAACAGGAAAGTGGAACCATTGAACGTCTTGTGACACAACAGAAGTTGAACAGTTGAAATAAGTTAGCTCGTCAACCAAAGCCTCTGTGTCTGTCGGCTTCACTACGAGCTCCGCAACAGCTAAGTAGGAAAATCAGAACATAGTTAGTAAAGGAATCAATGTCCGTTCAGTTTTTAAGATAACCATTAATAAAACTACAACGATAATCTCGAACATGCTAAACTACTCATGTGATGAAAATTTTATTTCTTTATCTAAAAATTTAAAGTAAAGATTTATCGTATACAGCATAAAAACGAGCTTCTGTTTTGACGTAACTATGATGATAATAAACACCAGTCTCAAGCCGCAGTAATTTATTACGAAAATAAGTCAGTGAAACCCCGACCAGCATAATTGTGTTAATAGTATAATTCTTAGAATGTAAATATATTATAGGCCTACTATTGGATTTGATAGTTTCGAAGATAATCTTACTTATCTGGGTAAAGAAAAGAACGGTTGCTATAGAGATTAACTTTACTCTAAATCTGAACGCCATGACGTGATTAATCTACAAGCAGCAAAACATCAAACACTGTTCTAAGAAAATCCATATCCACCGTAAAACATAAGACAAAACGCAATTCGGCTAGAATGTAACTGGAAATTATAATAGCAGATTTATAATTATAGTCTCTCTTTAAAGTTCGTTCAATTGTTTTACCTGTAGATAGGCATTAATAAAACTACAGCAACGATTTCTGACTAGCTAAACTAATGCTGTAGCGACATTTTGAATCCTTGTCCAAAAACTAAAGGTCAATATAAAGGGGATAGCTGTATGGTAACGCTCTTGCTCGAAGATCTTAAGGTCTTGAAATGTTGAATATTATTTGGCCCCTGAACAGAAGTGGTAGCCAATCAGGGAGAAGCGCGCCATTTTAAGATCGGATTTGATTGGTCAGAGCAGCGCGGGAACGTTTCGCGGGCTTTGAAGCTTATTTAAGGTGCAGGGCCGCTTATTTGCGAGGGCCAGTCGACGTGTTGTGTTCTGGGTTGAAGTTGTGTCGCTGTGTTAGAAACTTTTCTGTGAACTTCGTGTATAATCACAGAAATACGTCGTTTGCATTCGTTCTTCTCGGGATTAAGATAGTGGTAAGTGCTGGAGAGTTGGTATTCAAGGTTTTGTATCGTTGAATTATTAATTTGATATTGTAATTGGACGTGGATTTTGATTACGCCACGTAAACTGCGTAGTTATTGTGAAAGTTTAGGTAGCGCATGGTGAAATAGCAGTGTATTATTCGTATCGGGTGTGTTTCAGTAGTATCTGGCGAAATAAAACCAGAATATATTATTTTGCTAATTTAGATAGAAATCGTGAACGATTGGACAGATCCCTGTTTGATAGCTGTACTGATATGCGGAAACTGTCAAAGTGTGAACTCTCATTTTAATTGCTCACATTGTTCATTTTAATTAATAAATAGTTAAGATCATTGCCACACGAGTCATGGAAGATAGTCAGTATAGAGAACTTCAGTCAGGATTATCTGAATTATGTTGTTTAATGAAAGAAATGATAAAGCGCCAGGATGAGGTTGAAAATAGAGTTCATGCCCAGGAGCGGGAAAAGGGGAAAATTGGCGGGAACTATCGCGCCAAAAATGTTGCTGTGGCGGGAGAAGAAACTGCGCCACGCGGAGATGCCTTACACGAATCGGCGTCTTGGACAGACATTCCTGGTACACCCGAGGTAGTGCATAATATGAGAGTAGGAACTCGACCGAGCGGTTCGCTCAGTCGAACACCAATCGATGACACCCGGTTGCTCTCTTTCATTATTAAAGGAGAGGAAGAACTGGAAGGAAGATGATAATCTTTGCCAGGATTCTCCTTTGCCCCGTTCTCTGTCAATCACTTCCCCACAGCGGGGCGCGTGGTCACTGGAGGGCGCCACGTTCGCCACACACACACACACACACACACACACACACACATATATATATATATATATATATATATATATATATATATATATATATATATATATATATATATATATATATAAGCACCTGCCTTAAGCCGCAGTAATTTATTATGTAAATGAAATACAACATTAAGCCTGACCTGCGTAGTCCCGTAATAGTGTAAACCTCAGCTGTAGAGATTGTGAATAAAAATACAAATTGCTTCCATAGTTTAAAAGATGATCTTACTTATCTGAAAAAAATAAGAACAGTTGCTATAGAGATTAACCTTACTCTAAATCTGAACGCCATGATGTGATTAATCTACAAGAAACAAAACAGCAAACACAGTGATAAGAAGAACCATAACAATCTCTTAACTAACCCAACCCAACCTTACCTAATTTAACCTAACATAAGCTAATCTCATCTAATCTGTTAACCTAAATAAACCTAACAATAACCTAACCTAACCTAACCTAGATTTGACCTGCAACCTAACCTGATGTGTACACTTCTAGAGTGAATATTCATTTCTTGTTCTGTTCACTTCTTAAACCATCCTTCATCATATGAACAGTTAAGACGCAAACATCAGGCATCGGTAAGCCAAGACGTTTAGCATTGCATCTGCGGCCATGTCTTTGCTGCCATTCTTATAGGCCTACTATGTGACAGATGCGAAGCTAAGAAGGGCGTCCAAAGTCATAATCTAGCTGCAACAAATGTCAGCGTAGGCCTACAATAAATGAGGTATTTCGGAGTTTGAGCCTTTACGGCGAGGCTACGCTTATTGACTTACTTGATAATGTAAGACGAAACTATAAAGCCATTCTGTTGCTTCATAAAATCAAGAACATTGCCACCAAAACATAATGGTTCTCACAGTTGGAACATTCAACCTATATGAACTCAATCAAGGCCTGTCCATGCTGACGGAGTTGTGCCAGGTCTATAACAATTTTTTTTAGCAGGAGCACTGGCTGTTGCCAAGTGATCTTCAACGTCTTCCTGCAGTAGATTCACTAGACAGTAGGGTGTGTCAATTTGAGGGGTTAAATTATGTTTTCTCGAACTTCACAAACGACTAGTAATAAATTTGTGCAGTTTTGCATGCTGAATCCAAATCTAGCTTCAGAAATAGTTTATAAGGAGCCCTAGCTACTTCAATTTACAGTTCAAATTAGCTATAATTACATACTATTGATTTGAACGTACAATAGAACTTAACAAGATCTGTAGCCACACAGTGTCATAGCAAAAGTCATTTGTGAGGTCAAATTTGTGGAATTGTACAGAATCAACCAAAGACACCATGTCCTGCTTGCTTCTGTGTTGGTTCATGAGCTCTTGGTTGACCAGTTGACCTTTGATGTAGTGGTTCCTCCTCTCATGACTGTACATGAACAGCAGCCTCAGTTCTCATTTTCACGCACCTTTCCACAGACTGGGTGTGTGATGGCCAGTCTGGAACCACCATTGGGTTCCGACAAAAGCCTTGATCTATGCCTATGGTAGGGAGAAGGAGAAGGGGCTCAGAGACTCCAGAGCTCCAGTCAGCCAGTTGCTAGAGCGTAGTCTCCTCAGAGTTGATGGTTGGTGTTTTCCTGGGTCTCACACTGCTGTCTCCAAGCTGTGTCATCTCACCTCGTTCACCTCTGACCTTCAGTATCTTCTCCACTGCATCCCTTCTCTCCTGTTCCTCCTCGCTGCACAACATTGCTTGCAGCACAGACTCGTTAAAACCATACCATGCAGATCTCTTCACTGTAGGCATGACAATCGTCTTCACCTCTTCATTCTGTTCTTTGAGCACTTGTAGCTGGAAAAGGAGATGCCTGGGTCCTTGTGTCCAGTTGCTATTTATCTTTATATTGAACCAGTTCACAATATGCACCCAACACAGAACTCCACAATCATCCTCAAATTGTTCGGATTCTTTCCTTTTAGATTATGCTTTGAGATCCAAATTCTTATGAACCTCGAAGCTGTTGTGAGCCATCTGCTGTGGGACACATGTGCAGGTCCTATCTCCAACAAAGCCAGATCCTTTGGCAAAACTCCTATCCTAATTGCAGTGACAATCCTGTAGCCATAGCTTTGATCTCTGCTTAAGTCTTTCATCACTTCGTCGCTGAGCTGAGGGAGAGACTTTTGCAAAATCAGGATTGATGTCTAGCTCAGTTACAAAATCCAACATTTTTCCTAAGGGAACTGACCACTTATTGTAGCTTAGTGTTTTGCAATCTAAAGCAGTCACTAGGTGCCTTAGCGGCAGTTCTCCTGTGTGCAGATCACAAACATTCCACACGAGCTTCCTTTGCAGCTTCTCGACATAATGCATTACTGGTCCCTCCCAACCAGTGTTAACATTACAGGAATCACCTTCAATAGCTTGAAACCTGGATATATTTTTGTTATTTTCTTCTACTTTCAACATGACCCTAGTTTTATCACGACACCCATCAAAGATACTACAACTGATGCCATTCTGCTGAAATTCATCTTCAAACTTTGCATCGACGTTCTTCATGACTCTCTCCTGAGCTCTCCTCATCTTGTTGTGATCAATCACCGAAGTAGTGTCGAACTGAGTAGCGAGCCCTAATCCAGGCAGCAGTAGCAATCTCCGGTGTCTCTCTCAGCCCAGTGTGGTATCTTAGGCTGGTCAGGGCTAGGTTGGTTATGTCCGCAGTATTGTATAGCCCTCTTCGTAGTTTTCACAGAATCAGCAGAAGACTCACCTTCAGGAGGTAAGCAGTTTTTGTCTTTACCACTACAATAGTCATTCACCGATTCTTCCATGATATCCTCGTACTCTTCAAACTCTGTCTGCTCCACTTCAAGCATAGATCTCTCTGTCATCTCTTCCTATTCTGTGGTTCGTTTTCACTCTTCATTCTCCATTTTTTCTCATTATCCTTCCTTTTTGCCTGCCTTTCCTTCTGTGACACTTGTCTTCTAGTCTCGTGGAGGTCAACTGGTCCTATCTGCTATCCGAAGGTCCAGCGAATACACATATTATGCTAAAGGGGGTTACATTATAACACGCATTAAAATAATTATATTGCACACAGTGTAAGATAAATTGAAAATTCAGGAATAAATGACATTAATATAGTGTATACAATATTATACAATACATTACACAATGTCTAGCACACAAAAAACATATCAGACTTATCAGAGCATTTTTTAATATTTCAGCAAGCCCCATATGAAAGCAGTTTATTTACGTGTTTTCTACGATAAATTCGACGGTAAATTGAAGTAGCTAAATCCCACTTAAAACACATTTTATACCCATATGTTGATTTTTCACATAAAACTGCACAATTTTATCCCTAGTACCTTTTTAAATATTGACCTTTCAAAAATTGACACACCCTACTAGACAGTGTCTCCAGTTCTGCGATGGAGGATACTAGTCTATTAGTCGTGGCATGTTATGAGGCAGGCCTTTTGGAGGTGTTGCTATTCTTCTTGAGAGTAGTCTTCTTCCCAGGCTAAATATCTTAGTTAAACTAGATAGGCAAATCGCAATGAAGCTTGCAGATTGTGTATTTATAAATGTGTATTTTCTTGTACAAAATTGTGCTTCTTTTGATGACATAATGTCAGAACTTATTAGAATTATAGAAAGTATTCTAAGTGCAAACTTGGGTTGCATTATCATACTTGGGGAGCTTTTAACCTGGAATTATTAATGAGCTATCTCACTGTGAAATTTTTAATTTATTAAGACTGCGAATCTGATGCTCTGTGACAGTAGGGTTGTAGGCTGTACTAAGTACACGTACATATCTGGTGCTCACAACACTACATCCTTCATTGCTCACTTTTTCATCAGTGATGCCTGGTCGAATAAGGTGGAGTCATCCGAGGTGATTGACTGTTGTATAAATCTCAGATCGCCTACCATTGGTGACAGGTAAAGCTCTTATCACAATAAGCATAAAAGATAAGATGGGATAAAGATGACCTTATCTCATACTATCTTGCTACAAACGTGTACCTGTGTGATATCAACTTAATGCGCACGAAGTGTGCAGTGGGTTGCATCTGTCTGTGTAGTAATGATGATCTCCCGTTCTTTGTCCCCCGGTGCAGCTTCCACGCTTGTCCATGCATTTGTTGTTTCTCGGTTGGACTATACTACAGTCCCATATATGACGGATTTGCGGCCTGCCGGATTGAGCCCCTGAATAGAATCCTGCGTAGGGCCTACTGTTGCCCGCCTTGTAGGCCGCATTCCCAAGTTTGGCAGAGTGTCTGCATATATGAGGGATGTCCTCCACTGGCTTCCCCTCTCACAGCACATCACCTACCGAATCTCTGCCTTGGTCCGGCGGTGCTTTGAAGGCTTGGCCCCTCCATACCTGCGAGAGCTCTGCTGTCCCAATTCATGCTTGCAGCGCCGTTGCTCTTTCCCCTCAGCTGCGCAAGTGGATGGGTGGACAGCCATGCGGCAGCGCCGTGCCTTCTCTGTGGCTGCCTCCATGACCTGGAATGGGCTCCCTACCAAGTTCCGTCAAATTTCGATTGGTCATTTCACCCTGTTTCTTACTGTCCTCAAAACTGCGTTGTTCGACCGTGAGTAGGCTGGGAGTGCTCCTGAGTAGGCAATCTTGAAGGGGCGCTATGGAAAACTACTTTAATAATAATAATATGCAGATGGTCACTCCAGAGATTAATTTTCATATCTTAGTATCTGACTCCTGAGGGATTATATGTACCTCGGGAAAAAATAATAATGATATAGATGCATTCTATCACAAAATAGTTGATGCATTATGTCTCGTAGCAGACGGCATTGCTTCATGACTTATCCTTCTTGCTACAAACATTACTGGGATGATCAACTCACTGATCTCAAGCACAAGTCTATAGAAGCCCATGATACGTGGAAGGCAGTAGGCAGGCCTTCCCAAGGACCAACGAAGCCAAAAGATGTGCTAAAGCTGAATGCAATCTTGTTAGAAGAAGCAAATAGGCAGCAGAGGATGAACACAATGTCATCTCTAATGACTTGCATGATTATCTTCTGGCAAAATACACCACTACATTCTGGAAACATAGGAAAGCAAGTTAAAAGTAAACGCAAAGTTTCTGTGTCAGTGGATGACTTAACTGAACCCAGTAAAATTGCCAATGCCTTTGCCATCAATTTTAAAAATGCATGCATATCCAATAATGAAACATATAAAGAACTGAGAAAAAATGTCTTGCTCGGTTCAGTCAGTACAACCCAGCTTGTGATTACAGCAAGGTTTACTCAGATGATCAAAAATAAAGAACAAAAACGGAACAAACTGGCCGGAGCCTGCTAAGGCCCTACGTATAATTGCACTTACAAAAACTGCATCCGCACTTTAAAATGATCCAGAGAAAAATCCAGAAGCAAAAATCCCATTAACTGTTACTAAGTTCATGTAGAAGCTAGAAAGCATTGAATGTGAACGTTTCATACACATTAAAAATGTTAACAATTTGCAATTTTAAATAAATAACTAAGATAGGTTGTTGAATTTCTGCGTGTGATGCGGCCCGCGACGACAGCAAACCCTCTGGCAAGAAAAGGGTTTATAAATTAGAATGTTATACTCCTCTTAGATTTATGCACATCAATATGCAATTAGTAAAATAAAGAATATACTTACTTACTTACTTAATTCATAAATTGTGTTATTTTTAATTCTTTTAATGTTTAGTGTAATTGATTTTCAACTGTACACAGACAAGTTATTGATATAATTATTTATAGCCTACTGTGGTAACGCCTGTATTGTATTGTATTGTATCTAAACATTTATAAAGCGCCTCTCACAGTATTCGCTAATCAGAGGCGCTCCCAGTGCGAAAGACCCAGTGAATAGAAAGAGGTTTTAAGACAGCGGAACGAGGCACTTGGGCCACCAGCTAATAAAGAGGCACGTGTGAATGGAGGAAGTTGATTCCATAGAGCAGGACCAATGCAAGAAAAGGCTCGAGTTTTGGCCATAGAGGTCCTGGCTCGTGGTACAAGAAGATCATGTCGATTAAGCGATCGCAATGGACGGAGGGAAGTAGCTGAAATTGGCAGACGAACAATGTCACAGAGGTACTTGGGTGCTAAGCCTGTACAGGACCGAAGGACTAAAGTGAGAACCTTCAGCTGAATCCGAGCAGTAAGGGGAAGCCAATGAAGATGATCGAACATGAAAGAGGAAATATGAGACCAGCGAGGAAGTCGGGCTATTAATCTGGCTGCAGCATTTAAAACAGTCTGGAGGGGGGAAAGACGGACTTTTGGCAGCCCAATCAAAACAGAATTACAGTAGTCAATTCTGGAGCAGATGAAGGCGTGGATGATAGTGGTAAAAACGGAGGAGGAGACAGAGCGTCGGATTGCTCTAAGCCGTCTCAAGTGAAAGTAAGAAGAACGGGTAAGATTAGCAATGTGTTCAGAAAAGGTGAGCATACTGTCAAGGACAACACCAAGGTCACGGACACTAGAGAGAAAAGTGAATGACGGGAATTTCTCAGCAAGAAGTGGGAAGTCTAGTTTGAGGAGCTGCTGACGAGTACCAAACCATATAAGCTGCGTCTTAGTTGGGTTCAAAGAGAGACGATTAGAAGACAGCCAAAGGTGTAAATCACGTGAGAGAGCATCAATACGTCCAGTTAATGCAAGCTGTGCAGAGGGAGTGCCATGAACGAGCGCTTGGGCATCATCTGCATAAAGATGACCAGTTGATAAGTGCTTAACAAATATAGCGGAAATGTCAGCCGTGTATATGAGGTAAAGGAGAGGGCCTAAGACAGAGCCCTGTGGCACCCCAAATTTAACTCTGACCCAATGGGTTCTGGAGTCTCCGCAGATAACCATTTGCGTACGATCAGCAAGGTAAGACCGGAACCAAAGAAGTGGAAGGCCATGGATGCCACATGAGGTTTCAAGTCGCTGCAATAAGATGTCGTGATCTACCATGTCAAAGGCAGCAGATACATCAAAGAGTGCTAACAGAGAGAGTTCCGATCGATCAATAGCAGAATAAATGTCAGAAAGTATGGAGAGCAAGACCGTTTCAGTGAAATGATGAGCCCTGTAACCTGATTGACTGGGAGGAAGGAGACTCGACCGTTCAAGGTAAGGGAGAAGCTGCAAAGAGACAAGTCGTTCAAGAGTCTTAGAAAGGAAGGAGAGGTTGGAGATGGGGCGATAGTTTAGGCAGAGGTTAGGATCCAGGTTAGGTTTCTTTAGAGTGGGAAACACAATGGCACGTTTTTGCGAGGGGGGAGATACCCTTCAAGGAGAGACCTATTAAACAAATAAAGTAAAAATGGAACAATGTCGTCAATAACGTCAGTAATGATAAATGGAGGAAGAGGATCTAGTTCACATGACTTTAAGTTCGAAGAGACAAGCAGGCGGCGCAGGTCAGCTTCTAGGATTGACTGGAATCCGTCAAACACAGAGTCAGTTGACGAAAACAGAGGCGGAGATGCATCAGCGGTCGAAGCACGAAGGCCATCGATCTTGGTAGAAATCATCGTCAGGAAGTCATTGGCAGAGAAGGTGGGGTCTTCTGGCGGTCGAGAAGAGCGTCCCATAAGACCGGAAATGGATGACCATAGTCTTTTTGGGTTTTTCTCATTTTGTAAGACCAGGTTTTCCCAATAAGCCGCCTCTTTCCGGCGGTAGAGCTGATGGAGATCACGAAGCTGTTTTATCCATGTCAACCGATCAGCATGATCCTTTGTCCGACGGTAGCGACGCTCAAAACAACGAGCGCGTCGGCGTGTTTGATTGCAGTCCTGATCGAACCAGACAGCTAGAGGTCTGCTGCGAGTCTTTACTTCTCGAAGCGGTAACATGGTGTCGATTAGCTGGTTCATGGTCGATGAGTAGAGGTCAAAAAGCTGATCAATCGTTAGGTCATCCAGAGTCGATGGTGGAGACGAGAGCTGAGAGCTACGCAGTGCGTCACCGAGCATCTGACGGTCAAGGGATTTCCAGCCACGGGACATGCGGATAGAATGTAGAGGCTGAGAGTGAAGATGAGGTAGTGAGAACTGGATGTATGAATGATCGGAGAGAGTAGGAGGTTTGACTTGCAGGTCGCAGACTTGATCATTATCAGCGATAATTACCAGATCTAGTATGCCTCCTAGTATATGGGTAGCTTCATTGACATGCTGGCGCAGTCCAAATTGGGAGAGTAGTTCAAGGAAAGAGACTGTATCAGGATCAGCAGGATCTTCTAGATGGAAGTTGAAATCGCCGAGGATCAGGAGTTGGCTATTTCTGGTAACGAGGCCCTCCAAGACAGAGGAGAACTGGTCCAAGAATTGTCTGGAGGGAGCTTCCGAGCCGGGTCGGTAGATGGATAGAAGTGTTATTGAACCATGCGACGTGGCGATGCTTAAGCAGAGGGCTTCGAATGTAGAGATTTCCATGTCCAAGGGGATTACGGTTGCACGAAGAGTTGATCGAAGGAAAACTACGATTCCTCCTCCTCGTGCTGGTCGTCCATCAGAAAGAAGAGGTCTCGGCCGATCATAGAGTGAGTAGCCAGTTGGAACGGAGCGTTGAACTGGCACATCATCAGTCTCCCAATGCCAGCTTTCTGTAATTGTGAAGACGTCGAGCCGATCTTCTAGGAGAGTATGAGCGACATACGCTGACTTGCGGGAGAGCGAACGAGCATTCAGGCTACCAGGCTTCATGAATATGAAACTGGTTACCTCTGATTCGAGCCGAGATTCGATTCGATTCGAATTCGAACTTTTTTTCCCCCGATTCAATTCGACATTCGATTCGACTGAAAATTTTAAAATTTATAACAATATTCACAAATGACGATTGCATGATGTGTCGCCAAATTTGGTTGCTAGCTTAGGTGTCTCGTGTACCAAAAAGGTTAAGAACCTCTGCCCAGACAATAGTAAGAGTGAGAACTATCGAAGTATCACATTGAGTTCCAATCTGTCTAAACTCTTTGAAATGTGTTTGCTGAAACTGTATGGTACCCACTTGCTGATTTTCAGTCGTGCAGTTTGTTTTCAAAAAGGGGTTGACACTTCTCATGCATTGCTTGCTGTAAGATCAATACTTCTCTATACATGGTTCCATTGTAATCCTGTGTGCATTAAACAAGCCTAAGGCTTTTGATAAAGTCAATCACTATGCATTATTTAGCTAGTAATAGATAGACCAGTCCCTCATGAGTTTTTTTGAATCCTCATAAGTTGGCATAGTATGAGTCCAGGCTATGTCAGATGGGGTAACATGTTGTCTGATATGATCAGTCTAGTCTGCGGAGTTAGGCAGGATGGTGCCCTCTCACCAATACTTTTTGCTGTACATGTGAAGGACATTACAGAGAAATTGAGTAGGTCCAACCACGGATGTCGGATTGGCATCTCTTTGCGACATACAAGTCATGGTTGACATCTATGTGGAAGAATTCCAGAGTACTGACATGAAGTTAAATGAAAAAAATCACAGGTGACGAGGATTGGCTCTTCTTTTCGTTCTGCATGTAAAGGATTGGTCCAAATAGTGTTCAAATTAACTATGGCAAAAAAATTAATTAGTTGGGTTGTTCTCTTGTTTCTGTAAAGTCATTCAAAGTTAGTTGGCATGAAATAAGAGTCAAGTTCTATAAATCTTTCAACTCTTTGTATAGTAAATGTTGCAAATTCATTGAGCCAGTTTTACTGCATCTTGTTAGTGTTTTTTGCAAGCCATTCTTGCTCTACAGAATGGAAGCTGTGAGCCCCAGTAACAGTTAACTGAACACACTAAACTACATCTTCAAAGTTAGCCACTGCAGTGTTTATGACATATGGCCTACTACACTTTGCGCAGGAACCTAAGATTAAGGACTGATGTATGTCAAGAAGAGCAAGTTTGAAGAAGCCCAATTATAGGGAACACGGTTGTAAATTTAGTGTGTTATCTCCTATGCACATAGTATAATTTGCATGACGGAACGTGGACTCTATGTAATATGTTTATTTAGCATTGCACGGGCAGGTCCACTCTCTACAAGTAAGTTGTATCGTTTGTTTCTGTGTTACCATTATTGGTGAATAAAAGATTCTGTATATAGACAAACAACATCGAATATAGGTCAACTTTTGCACACAGCACAGAATGGCTGAGCTTGACAAATTACCGAGGTTATACAGATGCACATTTTTTTCTATGGCGATCGTAAGGCCTCAACTAGGGAATGCAAAACCCGAGTTTCTGCTTACCCGGGTATCCGGATTATCCGGGTATCCGGTTTATCCGGGTATCCGGTTTATCCGGATACCCGGCTTATCCGGGATTTTCGGAACCAGAAAACCCGGGTTTAACCGCGAGTGAAACCCGAGTTTGAACAATGACATAAAATTTTCATTACTATTTTATTATATTTTAAATTATAGCCTAACTCAGATCAATGTTTTACTATACAATATACATGTAAAACAACTATGTTTGAGCGACATACAGACTATGAGCATCACATAAGCCACAACAGCTTCCACCCTAGACGAAGGCAGCTTCCGCTCTTGAGATTTGACGGAGGCAATGTCCCCTTCGTGACAGGTTTGCCCCGTACGTGCAGTCTTGTCCTCTGCATCGAACGCAGCTATGAGATCCCTACAGCCAAAGCGAGGGCGGATACCTGCCAAACCCGTCTATGTCATCATAAACCGCGATTGAAACCCGGGTTTGACGTGATTGAAAAACGTCATTTTCATCGTCGTTCACGCCGTGACACTCACAAATACAGAGTAATGGAAATATAACGATAGTGCTGCGCTTGGTGACGGGCTACGTAATACTACTACTTACTTATTTATCGGCTCGTTCCATGTCTTTAATGGTGATGTTACATGAGTTAGGTTTCACATTTCACACGAACAGTGAGTAAGCCTAATATTAAGTTTGTTGACTCGTGGCATAGAGTTCGTAAATTATCGGTAAACTGTTTTTATTTAAATCTAGTGACTTAAAAAGCAGTGCTTAAATCAGCAAATTTAAAGAGCGGTGTTTGGGAAGACTTCGATCGCGATTCTGTGTGACAGACGACTCAGTGCCAGTTATGTAAATAGAAACTGAAAATTGTCGGCTGTTCAACACAAAGTATGCATATTGATCTCCGGTCCAAGCATCCGATAAACCGCTAAATCACAAGGACGTTGATGACCATCCAGTTTTTTTCAATAAACTAATATGTATATACCTTGTCGTCTGCAGAATTTTTGACTTTGCAGCTGCATACGACGACGTTGGTCTTATCGCAAGACAGAGTGCAGTAATACTTATCATGTAAAGCCTGTGAACCCGGTAAAACCCCGGTCACTCGGGTTTTTACTGGCGCCAACACCGGAAACCCGGATTCCTAAGAAGCCCTCGGGTTTGCATTCCCTAGCCTCAACCCTGCTTGTTTTCCAATGAATTAATCGGGTAAGATCCATCAACACCTCTGCCCGTTTGAATGGGTGTCACGCCTTTTAAGGCCCCGGTGTAGGCCCCTCTGGACCGTGCTAATCCCATGTTAAAATCTCTTAAATAGGTCACCATGGTAAAAGCCCTGACTTTTCAATTCTCGAATATTACACAAGATACACCTTTATGGTTATCGACGAAGCTACTGTGTATGCAGTGTTTTAGTTGTCCAAAAACAACTGGGGGGATCAAAAATTTGCAGATTACCAAATCACAGACCAAACACCAGGTTTTTGTAGTAAAGTAACCCCCAACATATTTTCAGTTACTTAGCTGAGGGGGTTAGAAAGAGGACTAGGGAGGTTGAACCCCCCAACCCCCCCGACAACTAAAACACTGTGTGTATGTGTTCATTGGCAAAATTGAAAGTGAAGAATTAACTCACAATGTTGATATCACGTGCGTGTAATTAATCATTTTAAAGTCAATTTGAGGCTCAGATGACTGTAATAGATGGCAAGAATTTACAGTTTAATTAGGACCTCAGGACCGATTAGTATGTATGGGTATAGCAAACTGTTGCAGTATGCTTATTGATATTAATTATTAATAATTAATTATAATTTATTAACGTCTTCTGTCGCGCCGGGGTCTAATGCAGAAGGCATCAGCCGATGGTGTGCCAAAACCAAGACTTATTTAGGTCAGTGTCTAGAAGCTCAGTCTGCTAAGCCTGTGGTGGATAAGCATTTAGAAAGGGAAGGCCCTAACAAAAATTTCGTAGCTCTTCACTCATTCACGTTAAGGGGTGTACGTTCTTTATCAGGATGGCTTCATTGACAACCTAAACCCACCCATTACTACATTGCACTACCTCAGGGTTGTTCAAACTGGGGTCCGCTCTTACTTTGGGCTGTTACTATTCAGTAAAGTTGACCATTACGTTATTATCTTAACGGGAAAAGGTAAAAATACGAGGCCGTAGCAATTCCTCAGAGGTCTAAGGACCATTTGGCTGAGCCTCACAAATGACAGCAGCAATCCAGCGACACTCCGCTTTAAACTTCTCAACGTTGGCATCATTTAAGAATCGCAACAGGATGACAGACTGAGTGGGTGCCAACAGCCAAGTGGATTTCTATTCCGTGCAATGTCACCAATGCAAGAGCCAAAGTGTTGACTTCAACTGTGCATGCCAGGATCGTATCAACAGCACTAAGCAACAATCAAATCATTCTAAGCCTGGTTCTTATTTAAGTTATATTGGTTTTATTGTGGCATTTGCCATTCTAACCACCATTACATTGAAATACTTTCCTATTACACTATTACTGTATTCTAAGACATAATCTAGTGTATGGTTAGGCCTATAGGCAAAGCTCCTGTATCTCATTAGCCTAGCCCCGATATAGACCACATATCCTGGCTTTTGCGGATTGATTTGGTATAATAGAGCCGATGTGGGCTGGTCTCCGTGTGCGGCTTTGTTTGGCGATGATAAATTTCGAAGTTTTACCTTTGCATTCACTCTTGTTAACGTCATATCTAATATAATATGTAACCTGTTGGCTTCTGTATTTCCAAACAAAAAAGCACAATACATCAGACAACGTGAAACTGTCAGTTCCAGTTACCTCGCTGACTGATCGACTCCGTTCTTAGTGACGAACATTATAGGCCTACAGACTGACGCAGACATCGCTTTTGCGAGGTGGGCCTACTTGAAAGACACATTAGCAAGTGTATGGACACAAACATGCATCCATAATACCAGGGCTGTAGTGGTAAAATAAAAAGTGAGTACACGCTACCGGTTAGTTTTCAGAAACAAATTAGAGGTGAGTATACGCTACAGTATTTTAATATAAATAAATATCAATATTTTTTAGGTGAGTATACGGTCTCTAGAGGTTAGTACACGCTGTATACCCACGTATACCCTCGACTACAGCCCTGCATAATACACATGAAACCGGACGTCAGCTGAGTAGGCTTAAACAAGTTGAAAAAGATGAATCTTGAGGTTAGACTTCAAATTCGTTAAATCCTTTATCTTGTTTAATTAAGTGCTCATATTCTCTTAAAAACACTTACGTTGGGCAGGTAGTTCCGGGGAGTCCTAGTTACTTATCCCTGTAATGAAAATGTAACAGATAACATGCTAACATAATTTGTCATAAATTATGATCAGTGTATACGGCCTAACTGCGTAAATATGGGTCGGAATTTTTAAACATGCGGAAATTCCCAGTGTCGTATAGAGTCATTATCATTAAGCCTATTTTGTTTCCTAGTCTACATGATAAGGCCGTCTACCGTAATTCTGCGCAGAAGTAAAAATAGTAGCGCAAGCATCCGCTATCTTTCCAATGCTCATAATTATGTTCATTTATACAACGCTCAACTGCGTGTATAGGCCTACATACAATATACATAGCATATATGTAACTTTTATTTTATATAGCTCAGTCATTTTCTTTACCTGACCTTATCACTTGCTTTAATCCTTATGCTCGATGTAGGCCTACTATTAAGGTTGATAGCACAGAGATGATCTTATACGCCAGTACGAAGTCTCTCGTGGCTACGCTTTCAAGCTGATAACCTACGTAGAAAAACTACATGTAGGCTAGTCAGCGGCTTTTATTGTACTCTCTAAGAACTGTAAGCATGATGCTACAGCTACACGTCTGCTTTGGATAGAATGAAGCAGTATCGGCTGGTTCGACTCCCAAGTGTGTGCGTGGGCATGCCCTTTGCAGACCTCCAAAATATCGGTTCATGGTTTTCTTTACTAATAATATTTTTCTTCTTCCGGATATATTCGACATCGTTAAGGCTAACAAATGGGGTGCATCTTGTTAGCTTCCCGAAGTAGCGCTATAGAAATTTCCATTTACAGTTAGAATTACGATTACTACTGTGAATAATCAGACGAAAAAAAGAAAACAAATTAAGGAAGAAGAGTTTAATTTTTTATGTTGCAGCACTATTCAACAATAGAAAGCACGAAATTAAACCCATAACTATTAACTACACATTTGTTTTAATTGCGATATATCGTCGCCTGAGAATTATAATGCTCTATCTTATATTTTGACGAAACGGAGAAAAACGACGTCAAAGTTTGGTCACTATTATAGGCCAAGAATTCTTAACTGGGATGTTTTGCAGGATGATACTATCATTTTTATATACCCGCTAATGACCTGTTTTGAAAAAGAAAATGTTATTTCGACAAAGAAAAGTATAAAATATAGAAAACAACAAAAAATTATGCAAAAATGCATGTTACAGCAAAATAATTCCAACGGACAAAGTCAACGTCATTGTAATAATGCTCTAACTTAAAGATAAGGCAGTTTCCTAATCGCGTCCTGAGTATTATATTGCTCTATCATACATTTTGGTATAATATTGCTGTAACATGACGGAGTTTATAATGACAGCATTTCACGCAGTATTTATTTACTACACAACAATTATATCGAATTATATAGCTTTATTTTGGTTATTTATGCATGATACGTGTGTAGTATATTACCTTGCCAGTACAGTGTACCGTTGTTGAAGCTCAGAATGGTCCCGAGTATGTATGATAGAGCATTTTACCAGTAATTACTATTCAGTGCAATTTTGCTGTAACATTACGAAAGCAGGTCTGTGATTGGATGCTAATGATAGAGCAATATAATACCAACTATGTTTAGAAAATTTACAGCTTCGTAAGATAGAGCAATTAAATATTGCCTTATATCTTCGAAACGGCTGCTTAAACCTGCTTGCCTTTTTGTCTAATGATAGAGCAAACGTTGCACTGAAGAAATTGATGCCAAACTCAATTTTTTCAAAAAATCATGATAGAGCATTATAATTCTCAGGCGACGATATAGGAACTGTCTGATTTTACCATATTTGATCAAGTGAATATTATGCATTGCTTGGCAATTACTGAACATTCACTTGACTGTAGGAAAATCTAACACCTTTGCAGTTGACATGCATCACCGTAGACAGACGTCATTATTTATTAATGAGCGACCAAAATCAGATAACCACCAAATTTATTATTGTTATTATTTTCACCCGAGTACTGTCAGTGTAATCTGTCAATAATCAAACAATTACGCTAGGAACTGTTAAGGGTATCTAGAAATCAGGCCTCGTCATCATCATCATCATCATCATCATCATCATCATCATCATCATCATCATCATCATCATCATCATCATCATCATCATCATCATCATTATCATCATCATCTTCTTCTAAAGCGCCAGTGTGTAAGGCACAATACTTAAACTCATGGCACACCAAAATAAAGTCGTATTAGAATAAATGAGCATAAAACCGAACTTAAGTACACACATGTATCTCAAATATTTTGCAGAAAGCCTATTAATAAGCTATCCAGAAAAAAATACACGTCAATAAACTTCACAACTGTAATGTACACACGGCTTAAGAATATTCTTTGATGTTGCTTTTTGGCAACTGTCTCTTCCATTCAGGCAGGAAAAAGTAAGCAAACCGCAAAACAGTTCATTATATCAGTGAATAATCATGACCAATGAAATTGATATAATATAAAAGGCAATAATAAAATAATTATGTGCAGAAATCTATTATAAGCGCATGACTTTCAATATATCAAATAACTACTGTAGCTGGAAAGAACACGAATCGCAGATAGAAAGAGAACTATTGCCTAAATATTTACTTTATGTTAATATTGTGCATAGTTCGAGAATTCGTGACTTTTGGTTTTAAAATTCGTAAAAATTAGCGAATTTTTGGTCTATTTTAAAATTCGTAAAAATTCGTAAAAATTCGCTGGGATATTGTTGGGCCTTTTTTACATTGACAGTGGATTTTGCAAAAACAGCGTAAGCAACAACAACAAATGTGATGACTTCATGATTTGTTGTGTTAAGCTTCTGTTTAGAATTTAATGTAAAAAAACAGTAAAATTCAAATATAAAAGTTTATTACGTAACGAGTTAACTCAGTTAAAATCTAATTTTTTAAAGATGAAAGAACATGGACCGGAGTGGAAGTATGTAGTAATTTTGGAGGAGAAGGAAAGGATAGTCCAAAAATACAGTGTTGTTTTTGTGACAAGGAATTTGTTGGTTATTCTGCCCGAATTCAGGAGCATCTGCATGGCGAAAATACAGAAACCAGAGTCGAGTGGGAGCAGTGGGCTGTTCCTGACTCAGAATCAGAGGACGATGAAGTAGAAGACACAGCTCGGTGAACGTTGCCAACCCTTTTTAAACATGTTTGATTGCAAGCTGTGTTAGAGGTTGACTGGTGACACTGGAGCTGCATGGGGCACTGGTGGTTTCTCGTTCTGCTGACTGACACACAGTCGCACACCCCAACTATGATAGAAATCGAAGTTCAAGACTCCAAGTAGCACCTATTGTGTTGCTAGTCAGCTATCTTTTACGGCTGATTGATTGCCTATGACATTGACATTTACTTGCTTAAAAAGTTCAAAAGTAAACAAATAATTAAATTCGTTGCCATGGCAAAAAATTCTATTATTTTATTATTTTACGAATTTTTACGAATTTTAAAACTTCAGTTTTAAAATTCGTTAAAATTCGTGATTTTTTAAAATTCTTAAAATTCGTAAAATGCGAATTCTCGAACTATGATATTGTGGGAATAAAACTTAAAATTTTAGGTCTTATCTATGTAGGTGAGATATCTGTTTGAATAAAACTAGTCATTTGATCTTCAAATGGTCTTCACAAATTGACAAAAAACAGTACGAAAGAAAATTAATGTAATACAATAATGAAAAATTCATTGATAAAGCAGCATCTCATAGAAGTGAAAAATTACGTTCATTAAGAGGTTGCAAAAGGAATTCAAGCCAAACTGGTTTTATATACGGAATGGAAAGTTTACAAATCTTGGTACATGTACATGGAATTAAATTTTATTGTAGCAATTAAAATTCTAGTTTAATATACGAAGCACAACATGGAAAGCTATGTTGAATACGCTGAAACCGCACGACAGAAAATATGCCAAATTTCAATTGAGAATCCCTTGCATCTAAAGTGAACCGGTGTACATTTCAGCAATAGTATTTACACACTTCCTCATAGCATAGACACACTTAGCTCAGATAGTGAATGACAACGGACACATAGCTGCAACAGTCTTTCCTAAGAGGATACAAAGTTAAAGATCAATAAAGAATCTTTGAGTTCTTTTGATGCAAGGTTACGAAAGTTAAACACAAACACGTATGTCGACAAAATGACAAAAGGTCACCGGTTCATTTCCATAGTAAAGTTTAGTGTGATATACTTCATTCGAATGCATGAAGTATTTGGCACTTAATGATGTTGCAATTATGGCAAACAATATAAAACAGTGAAACTAATCAGATGAAGCAAACTAACAATATAATAACGGACACGAACAACAGATTGATACAAAGCATGCATTAAAGACAAAACACCTAAAGAGCCTATCTACTCAAAGCCTCTACCAGATCCTCGCAAAATGGCCAACTAGGCTACATAAGAAAAAGAGTCAATATAAACAAGAACAAATGCAGTGAAAAGCAGCAAGACTAAAAGCCAGTAAATCTAAGATTGAAATGATCAACTTTCGCTCACCCAAGAGTATATATGTATGTACATTGTATGCATCTAAGTACTTAATAGAGCGCCTTTTGAGTTCTTCCAAAGAGCACTGCACACGTTGCAATCTGACTAAACAAAATTAATGCATTTTTAGTCAGTTTTCAGATTTTTTGCTGCTCAGGCCGGAATGTACATAAGAGCACGTAAATGCAATGGAAGAATGTTGCACGAAGATGGTCTAATACATAAGTCACGATGAGCTCGAATTACATTGTCTGCCAATAAACACTGGTAGAAAAAAATCCATAATGAGCGCAATGCATTCAATGCATCGAATAATTACTGCAGCTTGAAAGAACACGAATCCCAGATAATAGCAGATTTAAACGAATCATAAAATAAAATATATAAAGGATTTCCTTTTTAGTGTTATCAAAAATACTTCGATGATGAATGCACCTATTGGAATAACAGCTGTTGACGCTTATGCAACCTAATTGTATGCAAATAAAAGCTAATAAGACCTTTACTTTTAACAGACAAATATTGCACGTTTCTTGTTAGTTTCTAACATGCAGAACAAGTAAACTCAGATTCCATAATAGTACTCAGATTCTCAGAATAGTAAAATAACTACACTCGTGCATACATATATACAAATATGGCCCCTCCATACTCTGCTGTTCTACCTCATGTTCGCAGCGCCGTTGCACTCTCCGCTCAGCTGCGGAAGCTGAGTTTATTGTTCCCGCGCGCGGACAGCCATGCGGTAGCAGCGCTTCTCTGTGGCCGGCCCCGTGACCAGGAATGGGCTCCCTACCACACTCCGCCAAACTGGTGATTTCACCTCATTTCTTACTGTCGTCAAAACTGCGTTATTCGACCGTGGTTGGGCTGGGAGTGCTCCTGAGTAGTCATCTTGAAGGGCGCTATATAAAACTGCTGTAGTAATAATAATAATAATAATAATATGTACTAGTATCTTCTTCTTCTTTTTCTCTCTTCCGTCAGGTGTGTGCCGACGATGAGGTTTTTACAAGATGGCTCCACTTCTTCCTGTATCTGATAGTATCTAGGGCCGTTCTCATGTCCATGTCTTGTTCTTTAAGATCTTTCATCACGTTTTCCATCCATGTCTTTGTTTGTCTTCCTCGACTCCGTGTTCCCTCCACGTGGCAATGTAATGCCCTTGCGGGTAATCTCTTATCGTCCATTCTTTTTACATGCCAAACCATGTTAGTTTTCTTTTTCTGATCTTGTCTACCAGTTTTTCTCTCTCCCAACTCCTTCCGGATTACCTCGTTTCGAATTCTGTCTCGTCTGGTCCCCCTGATAATCTTCTTAGCCGTCCCATTTCCGCCACTAGAATCCTTCTTTCGTCCTCCTTCCGTAAGCACCAACACTCAGATCCATCCATCAGTACTGGGATCACAAATGTCGTGTACAGTTTTATTTTGGTTCTTGTTGATATGCTGCTCGTCTTCCACATACTACTCAATCTGCCAAACATCGCTGCCGTTAGCCCAATCCTGCGTTTCCTGTCCTTTGTACACTGGCCATCTTCCGTTATTAGTCCTCCCAGGTACACAAACTCTGTGACTTGCTCCAACTTCTCTCCATCCAGTTTCACGTTCAGCTCTTTATGTTGTTTTCCGATAGCCATTGTCTTTGGTTTTTGCACATTAATTCTGAGTCCAAACCTTGTGCTACTGTCACTTATCCTGGCTGTCAGTTCCTGCAGTTGGCGTGGCGACTCTGCAATCAAGTCAATATCATCAGCAAAACGGAGATTGTTAAGTAACTGTCCGTTTAGTGTCACTCCAGCTTCAAAAGAATTCAGTGCACAGCTCATCATCAAACAGATCTGGTGACAGGCCGCGTCCTTGTCTTACACCTACTGTGATCTTAAACCACTCTGTTAGTTCTCCATCCACTCGCACTAACTGGTATACATACATGCAACTAGCAATTGTTCATGACAGCTTACATCAAAGTTAATTTTTGTATACGAACTGATACAGAACGAGGGTGCAAATAGCATGACAACCACCTGAGAGCAAAACTACAAACTAAGGAGGTAAAGGTCATATCATAATCAACGGTATCAGAAGCGGCAGAGAGATGACGTAAAATGACAGTAATTGAAATTTCCTTTGTATACGAAGCTGATTTTTATGTGAGTGTGAACGCCTAAAAAGTGCGGTAGCGGAGGCATAGCATTTACAATATGCCGACTAGAAGGGGGACAAGCGTTTATGTGATGACTCCAAACTACATTTTCCAGGATTTACTTCTAAAGGTGAGACGGAAATGTAAATGAGAAGTCGTCAACAATTTTTATATAGTCTGCGCAGCCCTCTGGATGCAGCCGCATCAAAGTTGTAACGTGACTTAAAAGAGCGTGCAACAACTTTCTTGGACTCAGAGAGAATGCGTATGTCCATGATTTCAGATCAAGTTCAATTTATAAAGATAACAAGCTATAGGTAGCTATCTGTGCTTGGAATGATGGCTGTGGCGGTAAGGATGTCAACTTTCAAGGTTGAAAAATCCAAATTCCTAGGACTACAACTGATAAAAGGTTATGTGAAGAGCGGTTTATGATGGTAGATAACCTGCACAGTAATGACAATGCTTATGTTATCACAAAAACGCTTGTCCCTTCTAATCGGCATATCTATCATCATCTCTCTGTAATCAATCACGAATTGTGCTGAGCTTGAGATTTCTATGCTTTGCAATTGAAAATCAAGATTCGACCGCTGTCATAAGTGCATGCCTTTTCTTTGTAGTTGTTGTCAGCGACAAATAATATTCCTCTCTCGTCATCGAGGCAAAGTCTAATCGGAAACCTTAACTTACTTTGATCTGCCGACACAAGTACTCTTTTAAATTCTAAGGTGGGACTCAATAGCAACACTCTTTTGTTCTTCGTATCGGCCACCAGTATGTTCCGTGAACTATCTTCAAGCAAGTGGACAGGACGGTTCATATGCTCTTCTTTGATATCTGACCCTTTCTTTCCTCCAAATGATTTTATTATCTTCCCATCAGCATGTGCAACGCAAACTCTTTGCAACGGATCATCGCCAATACCGTGGCTAAATATGAAATGCACACTCGTTGTTTTAATTGCATGCCATGGATGGCTTATGTTATCGCCTGGCGACAGTCTGATTTCTGTGATCAATTCTCCATCTGGTGAATATTCTTTGATTTTGTTTCCATTAAACAAGCTCACAACGACATTACCTTCTCTGGTAACTGACAAGTGACCTGCATCTTCTCGAATGGACCATCTCACTAAAGGGGTTTTGCCTGCATTTGCATCAATTCGTAAGATGACCATTTCATTGTCAGAGCCACCATCGCAAATATACAGACTGCTGTTTCTACTGCAAGATGCTATGTCCAGTGGGTTGGACATCTCAGCAATAGGCCATCTGTGTTCGGGATTGAAGGTAACTTTATCATAAACCTCAATTTCAGAACTTTTCTGGGTTACAACGAATAATGTTTTGTTTAAAATAGTCATTCCAAAGATTGGTCTCGTTTCCCTTTTAGAATCCGCTTTAAAGTAAGTGATTTCAATTACCGAAACCAACTTTGGTTTATGGCTGTAGCTGGCAATTGCTGAAAAATAAAGAAAAAAAACAGTTGTAGTAGAGGTTTTCACAAAATGGAAAATATCAGCCAAAATAAGAGACCGAATGTGAGAAAAAAATGCATTAAAAACTCAGTGAAGGTAGAGGTGGTGTTGTTTTCCCCCTCTTCGTCTCGTCCTCCTCGTCTTTCCTTTTTCGTCTTTTAATAAGCATCCCTATATCATAAAAAGCATCAATCGATGGCGCTGAGCAACTGTGTAAAGAACTTGCTCATGGTCCCTACACAGAACCGTCGTAGCAGAACCAGAGACTTGAACCCACATACTCAGCGTTTCTAAAATGAGCTCTCAAACCAACAGGCAACCGTGCCGTGTCACACATTAGCTTAAATTACCTTAATTGCTTGTTCGCATCAAAATTAGGTTACCTAAAGGATACAGTCGCGCTTCCAATTCACGTTTCTCTTCCCCCAAATCTTTGATTTTCTTCTCCAGTTGAACAATTTTTGTTCTTTTCTCTTCGTTGCCTTGTCGGTACTCGAGTGTCTTCTGTTTTAGCTGTTCATCTGCGCAATTCATTTTAAAATTCAGTGCAACAAACCAGTTTAAATAGTGCTCTCTCATAGTTCAACCTATTGTGCTTTAATACAGCACAATTATAGGGGCGTTATTTAAACAACCTATATAACATTTATTTATTTTTATGCATCTAAATAATTTCTGTTAGAACAGTTGTTTCAGAACTAACACTTCAAGGTTCATTTTATTTATTTGTAACAACGACGATTTGTATAGCACTGTAAATAGCGAACTGCTTCTGATGTTCTTTACACGGATGATGAGGAAGATGGCGCCAGCATCTTGGTTTGAACTGAACTAATTCGATCCACCCAGTCGACTGTCAGCACATTACAGTGTCATTGTACTAGACAATGCTAACAGATTACATTTTGTTTTGTGAAATGATAATTGAATGACGCAATAGTCTGAATAGATCGCTTTTCTGCAAGAAAACTAAGCTACTATACGCAGAAACTTAGCAAAAAGTTTCCTATGCGATTTCACAAATATACTTTATTGTCTATTTATTCCGTTGTTGTGTGGTCCTTTGTTCTGCATAAAGTAGGCCTAAATTTTATATCTTTATAAGTAACTTGGAGGAAGTTAAAAACGCCTAAAAAGATTAGCCTATAACTGCAACATACCTTGTTTGTTTGGATCAGTGTTTTCTGTGACTGAAACAAATGCACCGATTATATTTATTACTTGCATTTGCGTTTAAAATTCACCACGGTTATTCGAATGACATAAAATTTCGCTGAGAGTTCTGTGATTCGCCATAGTAATTGCTTGATTTAAGTAATAGGACGTGAAAGGTTATTGATAACAACTTTAACACTCATTGGTTTATCTAAGTGATCATAAATAATAATATATCTAATTGCATAAATGAAAGTAATTAACCCACTGACATATTAATTAAACACGCTAGTCAAATATCAGAACTGACATGCCTGACACAATATAACTAAAAGGGAAATACATCATCGAACAAGACAAAACTGATGCACTTTGTCAAATGCTATGAATTGACACAATTCTGAGTCACAGTTGCTTTTAACTACCAGCGATAACGACAAATAGGCTACATAATTTATCAAAACGTGCATTACTGAAAGACATCATATTCATGTAGAAGTAAATTTAAGACCAAGTAGGTAAACCATTACTTACATAAATATATTGATTTATTTAATCAGTCAATCAACCAATCAACTCATCCGTTAATCCATCCATCCACAAAACTAATCTCTTCATCCACCCAAAATATTCATTGAGTGCGCCTCCAAGATATCTACCAATAGGCGGCGGTTCATCAACAATTCATTTCAGCGTGTCTCAATTCTTTAGGTAGAGTTAGTGGAATTTTGTTTGGCCAAATCGTTAGAAGTAGAACAAGACTAACTGAAGTCGTCATTAGTTATAGTGATGACTTTAACAGTGATTTCTATAAGAAAAAGAAATATATGTACCATCAGCCTTGAGAGGAACATCTTCCTCGGTTATTGGCTGTGCTTCTACATCGGAATGCTCTATAGGCCTATCTCTTCCTTTTACTGTAAAGAAAACACAACAAACTAATTTTCATTAAAATAACGACATTCACATCAGAATTAATGTTTCTAAACATAAACTTTGGTTAAAGTAAACCTGATGATTAAAATATGACTGCATCTAATCCCGACTGAACCTTACTCATGACACTGCCAAACGCAAATTTTCTAAACAAGCAAATGATATAATAGTTGAAATTGAATTGACCATTTAGAGAGACGCTATTCTTATTTTACGCGTGTTTGTCATAGTCTGGAAACAACAACTAATACGATACCTAGTCGATTGAATATCTTGTGCCGCACTTGTAGGTAGATTCCTAGAACTACACTTGCCGCAATGAAGATCGGAATCAGGAGGAGCCATATGACCAAGATGTACGGCTTCGTGTTTTTGCAGGCTGTGGCTGTTGATGAAATTATCAAATTCAATCAAGCAATCAATCAATCAATCAATCAATCAATCAATCAATCAATCAATCAATGTGTTCATTGCATCAAATGATACCCAAGTACAAAGCCTTTTACAAATCGAAAGCCAATGGTAATTATTAAAGTAATACATATTGCATCGACATCCTTGACTGAGCTATTGAATGAAAGTGATATTGATAGTTTTATATTTAAACGTAAGCATTATAAAATTGTGATTGTAATTGTAATCGAACATTTATATAGCGCCACTCAAATCAGCGGCGCTTTCGACCCGCATCACTGCCAGAACCGGCAAAAAGAAAGTTTTCCAAGCGTATAAGGAACTGAAGGGGAGAGAGGACATGAAGCTGTTGGCGGTGGGATTGGGAAGATTGTTCTAGGCTGAAGAACCCACATCGGCAAAGCAAAAACGTCATTCCGTACATAAAAATAATTTATGAACGAGTGTAAGACTGAAAGTTTCTAATGATAGATGTAATTACTTAGATATTGTGACCGCTGAGTTGAAACTTGTTGTTCTGAATAAACTTGCTTATAGTCGTCCGCAGGAACTTTCTAGAACCTGCTTACTTACACATGTATTAAGTATATGGGTAATAATAAACTGTATGAAAATTTCCGTAAAGCTTAGTGCTCGATAAGATGACAAGAGTTAAGTTCGGCAACGCATATCGTGAGTTAGAAGTGGAATATAATAACAGTATTAAAGACCTTCATACTAAAGCATTAATAAAATTAAGAAGACATTGTAGCCGATTGGTTAGAGCGTTCAAATCAAATCAAAATATATATTCGTTTCGTTTATTTCTCATACCACTTGACATAACGCAGTTGGCTTATAATCGTCAATAGATAGTAGGATATTTAGATAGTCTTTCAACAGTCCCGCCTTTTCCCGTTGCTATCATCAGTTTCGTTAGAAAACCCGCGATATGAAGATTATGTCATTCTTATTTGGGAAGGATGATCCAGAGGGAGCAGATGGCAGTAGGCGGGTCGGCTCTTGGGGAAGTACGGTCGACGAGCATGCTGTGGGTTTGTAGCTAATGCTGAGAATATCCGGTCATCTGCCAAGCGGGCGAGATCATCTGTTTTCTGGATGAACATGGGGAGGTATTGTTGGCCTTGCAACGCGGAGAGTACAGGTTCGGGTTTCCACTGACACTGATACTGCGTAGTGACCTTGAGCAGGTTGTGGCTTCAATCACAATTACTCAGCTCCTTCGATTGGTGCTTGGTAGTTAGCTAGCGGCGCTTAAGAAATGCGTAATGAAAATAACAAATAACATAATAGTAGGCCTATCGTAACTCCGCCAATGCGCGAACTATGGTAATGCCATTCCCAAACAGGGACGTCATTTGGGTGAGGGGGCATTTGCATTTGCCTTTTGCTTCTTTTTTTACCTCTTTATTGACGTCTTTTCCTCCCCCCCCCCCTGAAAAAAGGTGAAATGACGTCCCTGTTCCCAAATAAGACGGGAGGGCAACTGCAACCACAACATGTTAAAATCTAGAGATCATTCAATAAATAGTAGGCAAGGTTCTGCCCAGTATCAATAGGGACCTATAGCTAATAGAACTACTCACAGGTTCCAATTATTGTAAAGGAGCCTGATGTGCAATTGTGTGGCGACAGCCTTGATCTCATCGTTCGGCAATGGAAAGAAAAGCCGTCCTTAATCGAGTCACCTTTCAACGTCAGATTAGATAGAGAACGATTGCCTGAGGATGAGAAACTGGCTCCATCAATGAGAGGTTGGTCTGATCCGTCCTTGAACCATTTCAACACGGGGGCATCATCGCCATAATAAGTTGCACTGCAAGTCAACTGCAGATCTCTCAATGGAATGTTGCATGTGTTTGGACCAATCACTTCGTTCGTCTTCTGGTTTGATTGACAAAGAGGACTTTGGTCTGTACAAAACAGTAATAAAAATAGAAAGTAGATGTTTCTAAACTAATTTATGATATATGCCAATTCGATGAGTGCACTTAAAAGAAGGTATTTCAATGTTTGATGACAATACAATTTAACGAAATCTAACACAATTGAGTTAAAGCAGAATGCACAGCAAATAATTTCAACGGAATAGCTTAGTCGATAAAAGATTTACTAGATTCACAAAGTCTTGAGCACATTCCTAATATCCTCGCAGATTATAGTAATTTCCAAACAAACTTTCAAAATTTTGCTTTGAAGATACAATTCATTATACACTATCTTCTGCATGTACCTATGATCACGTTTAACTATCTTAATTTTATGTATGTGCTTGAAGTTCTGTAAAAACACTCGCTAAGCGTTAGCCTGTCTGCTTTCAAAGTTATTTTAAATTCTTAACATGAGATAGCAGAAAACTACTGAAACGGTTCTGACTATAGAAAGCTTACTACTTAACCCAGCTCATTTTAACAGCAACGGAGTTAATTACTGACTCATGCAATGTACGGCTTTGGAGTAATTGCTTAACTAACCTAGAACAATGAGTCGAGCAGAAGCCTTGGCTCCACGCCCTACATCATCCTGACATTCATAGCTTCCAGCATCTTGAACTTGAACAGATCTAATGACCAAATTAAATGTTCCTGTGGCTTGGTTCTTTTCGATTGTGAATCTGTCCTTGTATTGATTATAGAACTGATCATAGCCATAGACAAAATTCCGATCTCCGCTATGTCCGACAGGAAAGTGGAACCATTGACTGTCTTGTGATACAACAGAAGTTGAACAGTTGAAATAAGTTAGATCGTCAACCAAAGCCTCTGTGTCGGTCGGCTTCACTACCAGCTCCGCAACAGCTAAGTAGGAAACCAGAACATAATTTTATTTAATTTAAGGGATCAAAATCCGTTCAGTTGTTCCAAATAAACACTAATAACAACTACCACAACAACTTCGGCCATGCAAAACTACTCATGTTAGTCATGCAATGACATTTTGAATTTTTTGTCTAAAAACTAAAGGTGAAGATTAATTGTATGTAATACGATAACTAGTTTATATCTGTTTTAATGTATTACGACAATAGACAACTGCCTCAGGCCACGGTAATTTATTATGAACAATGTCATGTAAATGAAAAACAACATTGAACCTGACCTGAATTATCCTGTAATAGTGGAAACCTCTCAGGTGTATAGATTGTAATTACAAATACAAATTGCTTTTATGGTTTTATAGATGATCTTACTTATCTGGGAAAAGATAAGGACGGTTGCTATCGCGATTAACTTAAGTCTAACTCTGAACGCCATGATGTGGTTAATCTACAGCAGAAAAACAGTAAACACAGAGCTAAGAAAACCACGGCAACCACAAAATGCAAAACAAACATAAGTCCTTTACAGGGGTGGACTGGCCCGCCGGGACACCGGGAAAAATCCCGGTGGGCCGCCAGGTTCGATGATATTTGGCCCGCTTCTAAGTTCTTAGACACAATATCTAAAATCGGTTATATAATTTATTATAATTTTTTATGGTATTTATGACTGCGTTATTTTTTATTCGCTAGAAGGCACAGGGCTGACGACAGAAATTCAGGGTCCCATAGGCAGAGCAGTCACGGGCCCCTAAACTATCTTTAGGCTTTATGAGAAAATTGAAGAAAACAAATTGAAATAAAGAAGTGGGGATAGGCCTACGACCGTACGATACTATGTTTATTTATACAACTACGATTTTATTCAGTAATACTATTTTAAAAAACATAAATCATAAACTTTGTAAAACTGATTATAATATTTTTCATAAATTGGTTGCAAGACCGGACGGCTGGGCCCCTAAAACTCCCCGGGCCCCTGGGCATTTGCCCTCCTCCCCGCCTCCTATGGGCGGGCCTGAGAAGACAGACTTATATAATTAACAGTTGAATCTTAAAACGAGGTGCTGCTTTCGCTAAGTTTGTTTTTGACGAAGATCCTTTTATTATTATTGGTTAATAAATTAATGAAAAATTTACGGTTATGAGTGATTTAAATTTGAAACGTAAATGTAGCCTAAAGATGGTGCGGAAAAGGTAAGAGATAAGAAACTAAAAATTCTTGCTAAAGATGGAGCCAAGTGCCAAAACCTAGTCGATTTACTTAAAATTACTCAAGGCAAAGAGACCGTCACTAAGTGTTCGACGATTAGGTAGAGGACAGCGTCAATGAAGATTATCCACATGAACTCTGGGACGACCAAGTTGGGCATAAGAGTGACGAACTTACGAAATGCAAATCTTGCAAAAAAGTCCTGTTTGCTACTTTTCTGTGTTACATCAATACAGTTCTTTGGTCAGACTTACAGGCACCTGTTTCGTGCATATAAACTCTTATGGGCCATCCATATAGTACGTACGCATGGAGGGTGGAGGGGGGTTAACCCAAATGCATGTGCTTGCGTATGCTTGCGTATGCTTGCGTATGAGGAGGGTCAACTGATAATGTACGTACGCATAGGAAACGGGGGGACCTATAATTTGTCTATATTGGCCTTCAAATTGATTGGCCTTCAAGTGAGCCAGAGTTCAGTCTTTTCAGCTATCAGGTACTACCAGAGGAAGTTTGACTGTGGGAGAGGTGTCACTTGTATGCCACCTTACGGTCCTTACCTCTACACGCTATTATTAAACTATCACACAGGTCAGCAGTGAGTTCATGGATCACTCGTCCTTCAATCTGGCCTAAAGTGCAGAAAGCCTCTGCCTGGACCTGTCGGACTGAAACAGTCTGCAGCTGGTCTTTGAGGGCGAGGCGCGTCACGCGTGCGTACGCAGCAGTGATATTTCAGTTAACTGAAATAGAAACTGAAACGAAAATTATGAATTTCCGTTTAACGAAAACTGAAACTGAAACGGAAATTATTTTCAAAACGGAAACTGAATAGAAATGGAAATTAAAATGTCAAAACGGAATAGAAATAGAAACGATAATTAATTCCGAACGGAAATTGTTGAAAATAAGTAAAAATTTTCTGCATTTGTATTGGGTTTTAGTTGGGCTAAATCGTTGACTACGTTACTCTATAGGTTTGGGCGGACCATTTATTCTGGTTATTACCGATATCCTGTCATCGAAATCTATGTTGTCTGTTGCAAAGTTTTCCATTGAGAATGAGTTTATCGCGACTTTTGGCTGGACGCAAGCGCGAAAGCAGTCTGGCAGTATTTTGTTTATGATGAGAAAACGAAAAAGTGTTTAGTGAAAGTTGGATCAGACGTTAACAATAAACCTGTAGAGTTTAGAGACTGTAGCTTGTCAGCAAGAATTCGACTAATCTAAAGGTAAAATATCTATCATATAATAGTTCGAAACTTGAGTTTATGCCCATCTTTATCAAATTTTCCCATCTTTAATTGATTAGCAATTAACTATTGAAGCCACTATTCTATGTAACCGTAATTGTGATCTCTAAACTTATAAAGTGCCACTGGAAGGCCAAGCGCAGGGCACCAACCTATTACGAGCGCTATTCACGTCCACCATGCGCTTCTTTTTCTTTAAATTTTTATGAGTTTTACCCATCTTCTTTCTGCGTCCACCATGCGCTTCTTCTTAAAAGTTTAAATTTCTCTACGCTAATTGCAAAGGGACTTCGCGCTCGTCTGTTGTTTTTGATCTGACCTTTGCTGGTGGTATGCCAATATTCGATTTTTTACCTGGTGGTACAATAAAAATGCAGTTTGAGAACCGCTGTTGTGTGTCAACGCAAATATAGACTATCTATGTAGAAACTGACACTGAAATTTTCCAGAACTGAAACGAAAACGGAAATTATTTGAAAACTGAAACTGTAGGCCCTAATAGAAACGGAAATTATTTTAAAACTGAAACTTGAACTGAAATAGAAATTACGAACCCAAAACTTAATAAAAACTGAAACTGTAATTATTTTCAAAACTGAAATATCACTGGTACGCAGGTGGGGGGTGGAAAAAAGGACGTGTGCGTACAGGGCGGGGAAGGGTCCAATTTTTCCAGATTTTTGCGTACGTACTATATGGATGGCCCCTTACTGACTGTCCTATACCTAAGTAACGTGTGAGAGATCTATCTCAAAACTGAAGTACATTAAAAATCGGTTGCTAAGCTCGTTGTCTTCTACAAATCTTGAAGCATTTTGCTCATGTCGGTAGAAACCGATGTTTTACATGTAAGTGAACTATATAATAACACAATTATAGATCATGTGTCTGATTAAAGAAGTTGCTTATAATACAATAACCATCATTTGGGTGGGTCATGAGATAAATATTTATAACTTTAAATGCATTCTTGATATTTTATGTCTAATGTAGATTAGGTTTGCGATTCATCGTTGTGTTATGACTATCCCGTTGTAAAGTTACCTGTTACCTTGGCTGAAAACAAATCCCCAAGAAAAATAAATGTCGGATAGGGCCGCTTTTAATTTTTTTCCCGGGCCGCTTTGACACTCCAGTCCACCACTGGTCCTTTAGAATATGACTGTAATCGTAATAGCAGATTTGCATAGCAATGATTCAAGAGAGACTCACCAGAGGCGCTTTCAGCCAAAAAAAATTATAAAAAACCCAGAATTGAACGGAATAGATTCATTTGAGACCACAGACCTGTGGTGCCTTTAACATTCCCTGATATATATATATATATATATATATATATATATATATATATATATATATATATATATATATATATTCAATTCAATTCAATTCAATAAATCTTTATTGTCGTTAATGACAGCGATTTACAGGATCAAGTATTGCGTATATAGCTAGTAAATATATTACTTCTTAGAGTACTAAGAATGCAGTTACGCAAGTTCAACTTATGAAACCAACAACAGAATATTTTGCATATGTACGTCAAAAACCAAAACTGAGAATATATTTTGCTTATACGTTAAACCAAAACTAAGAAGCAGTACATATACTGCCACTAGCGACAAAGGGAAACTCCAAAGGGACGTGAGTCCCACTAACGGAGACACCCAACTGGACGAATACTACACCAGAAAGATGACAGGCCTAGGCTCTCCTAATCACACAAAGAAAACACACAAAAACTTAAAAAGGAGAGCAACTTAATGAAACGAAAATCTTAACTATCCTTAATTACACGGGTCAGTCCCCAGCGTGGCGTCTGCAAGCTCTCCTTGACCTGAAACATTGGATATCTTAATACTATTCTAAATATAAAGAGGATACCCTAGGATATAAAGAGATTCATCTCAGGATACAAGAAATTGTCGTAAGCTTTTTTTAAATTCATATTTGCTTTTAGAGGATTGAATTTCAGGAGGTATTGAATTCCAGATGCGCGGACCAGCAGATTTAATACTGAACAATCTAGTGTTCGTGCGCGCATTGACTGGGCGAAATAGCGAGGCACTTCTTGTATAATGCTCATGCAATGTAGAGGCGCGTGCAAAGTATCCAGCGAATGAAGCAGGAAGTAAGTTATGTATATACATGTAGAACAGAACCCCAACTTGGAAGATTCTAACCTGTTTTAACTCCAGGAGATTAAGGTCCTGGAATATAGGTAACGAGTGAGTCCTATTTGAGGCCCTAGCAATTAATCTAATCGCCTTTTTCTGCAATACAAGTAATTTTTGAAGGCGTGAGTCATAGTTAGAGGCCCATATAAGGTTACAGTAACTTAGATATGGAAGGATCAATGAATAGTACAAGCTTAATCTAATATCCTTAGGAAGTATTTGAGCCACTCTAGAGACAATTCCAATGTTCTTTGCAACTTTTAAGGCAATATAATTGATATGAGGTTTCCAGGTAAGATGCTGGTCAATAATAACACCAAGAAATTTAGTGGATTCTACTTTTGCAATGGGATCGCCGTTAAATGATATAGTACCTACTGTCGGGTTAATTTTTCGGTGGGATTTAAAAACAATAAAATTTGTTTTGTCAACATTGAGGGTTAATTTATTTACAGAGAACCAATCATGAATTTTAGTCAGTTCGTTGTTAACTATTTCAATAAGGGATGCCCAAGAACTACTGGTACAGAAAATATTCGTGTCATCCGCGAATAGAATTAAATATAGTGAAGATGAGACTTTAGCCAGGTCATTAATGTACAATAAAAAGAGGAGCGGTCCTAAATTAGATCCCTGCGGTACTCCGGAGGTGATTCGACCGGGAGCTGATAGTGATCCGTTGCAGCTGACCCTTTGCGTGCGACCCTCTAAATAATTTTTGAACCATTTAAGTGGAGTTCCCCTTATTCCGTAGTTGTTTAATTTTTTTATCAATATATTATGATCGACAGTGTCGAATGCTTTTGCCAAATCCACAAAAATTCCCACCGAGTAGTCATTGTTGTCTATTGCATTCGAAATTTTATCTTCCATCTCTAGCAAAGCCATGAATGTAGAATGGCCTGATTGAAATCCATGTTGCGATGGATGTATCAAATTTGCATTAGTTATATAGGAATTGAGTCTGTTATACATAATCTTTTCCAAGAATTTGGCAAAGAACGGCAAAATCGAGATAGGCCTATAATTAGCAAGTTCATGCTTGTCTCCTTTCTTAAATACCGGTATAACTTTAGCCTCTTTAAGTAGGTCAGGTACAACCCCATTTGCTAAAGAACAATTTATGATTGCTGCTATAGGATGGGCAACCAGCGGTAAATGGGATAAAGCCAGGTATGGGTCTATATCATCCAATCCTTTAGTGTGGGTTCTTTTTATACCCTTCCCAACACTTATTATCTCCTCGGGCGAAGTTAATATCATTCCCATAGAAGATAAGTTGGGGGGAGGAAGATAAGATTCGTGGGAATGGGGGGAAGTAGGTATATTACTGGCCAGCATCACAGGGAGATTGATAAAATAATCATTAAATTTGTTGGCTATTAACTCAGGATCATCTATTTTCTTATCATTAATTATTAATAGTTCAATTTCATTACGATTATCTTCTAGCTGTAGAGCAGATCTAATTAATTTCCAGGTGGATTTTAAATCTCCTTGGTGCTTGAGGAACTCTGCCGCATAGTAATGTTTTTCAGCTCCAATCCTTACAGTTTTAAACTTGTTTCTGTAGGCAACGAATTTATTTTTATTTGAAGTGCTGGGATTTTTTAAATATTTAATATATAAGAGATTTTTTTTCCTGCATGATTTTAATAGCCCTGTGGTCATCCACGGGTATGATTGCTTGGCCTTCTTACACTTAGGCTCACTTCTACAAGGAAACGCAGCTTTATAGGCCTTGGTGTAGTCGCCGATGAAACTTTCATACGCTTCATTAGGTAATCCTCTATGGCAGTGCTGGTAAACAAGGTTCCAATCCTCACTTAACAAATCCCGAGAAAACTTTTCTAGTCCATTTGGGGTAACAATTCTTTTTTCCAGATAACCACTTTCCTTGGAGTATTTATTTTCATAGGAGAATTGAGCCATGATGGGCAAGTGATCTGAGAGATCTGAAATGATGATGGCCGCTTGCTGGCGCTTGGACCAAGCTGTACAAAAGATATTGTCAATCAAGGTTTTAGTGCTAGTAGTGATTCTAGTTGGTCTTGTGATTAGCGGGAGATAGTGATAAGAAATTAGACTATTATAGAAGAGATATATATATATATATATATATATATCTAACATGGAAGACTCACATTAACCACATCTCATCGAAAATAGCTAAAAACATAGGAATATTATCCAGAATTTCATATCTCCTCCCTAAGCCAGTTAGATCAAACCTGTATTATTCATTAATTTACCCATACCTAAATTACTGTAATTTAATCTGGACCTCTAATTATGAATCCCGCCTCCAAAAACTAGTAATTTTACAAAAGAAAGCAGTCAGACTAATTCAGGGAGCCCGAAGACGCGAACATACCTCCCATATATTCAAGACCTGGAACCTACTAGATTTAAAGCAGATAGGTTTCGCACAAGTAGGAGACTTCCTTTACCGTTATGAGCACAATCTACTACCTGCCTCATTCATGGGATACTTCATTCTCACCTCCCAAATCCATGACCATTTTACTAGGAAAGCCACTTCGTATCGACCAGAAAAAGCGCGCACTAACACGCGAGAATTTTGCATTAAAACAGCTGGACCACTACTTTGGGATACCATTCCAATAGAAATCCGCTCCTCTTCTACTCGATATCAGTTTAAAAAACGTTTACGGTAATTTATTATGCAATCCTAGAATTCGCCTTGACTAGACTCCTCCTCATATAAGTTCTGTTATAATTTGGGAGCGCAGGCTCCGCGCACTGGCCCTTGAGTTCCTTAGTTAAGGTTTAGATAAGATTAGTTAAGCTTTGTTTCATTTCTTTCTACTGCACTGAGCATCCCTATCCCGTTTAACGCCCAGACTATTCTTGTCTTTTTCTACTCGCGTCGGGAAGGATTACTTATATATGCCATACACTGAATTATGTTACTTGATCTGTCGGGTGTCCCCGCATAGCGGGATAATTATCCCTTTGGGGCCACCCATTGCTTCCATCACCGAATGTTCTCTCTCACCTTATTTAATGAAACAGTATTAAATGTACCTGAATTGTTATTCTTATGTAATTGTTATTTACTGATTGGTTGCAATAAAAAGATATTGATTGATTGATTGATATATATATATATATATATATATATACATATATACATATATACATATAATACAATATAATTTAGGTTATTATGAATCAAAATTGACAAACCGCAACTTCTTACAGAAAGAGTATGCTACAAAAACATTTGTCTAGATTAGCCTACGAAAGGTAGAATACTACTTAGTTGATGGAACATAATTATCGGAACAAAAAGCAAATTGATCAGCAATTTTATCGGGTATAGAAGGGCGACATAAGGAAGTATAAACGCAGCCTTGGACAACTTCTTTTTCTATGATCCTGGAGAGTATAAATACAATTGAGATTAGTCTAAATTCTGCGGCTGTCTTTGGTGTAGCAACTTTTGGGATAGGTACAGGCCCGAATTAAGCCCTCGGGGGGCCCTCGCCAAATTTTCCGGGGGCCTTAATCCCCTATCCATTCCCTCACCATACCCCTTCTTCGATCCCTTCGCAAATGTTAATGCTTGTTTATTATTGACTATATAACTTAAACTTAATAAATAATTAGGCCTATGTAACTTAATAAAAACCAAAAACATGGCACTTTATTATAGGCTCACTTTCTAAGACAAAGCTGCTGTTTTCAGCAGTTCGTGACTGTCAGTATCAGGATCAGTCACGGTGCCAAACAAAGATTAAAAGTGAATGAAAGTTAGCTGTCATCAATTTCAATGATTCATACAATTAATTTAACTAACAGACTGCAAAGTGACGTCATACAACTAAGTCAATACAGTAGATATTGTTCAGTTTAACGGTTTCAAATTTTATTATCTGCAGACTTTAGGTTATCATTTTTCTACTCTTGGCAGTGGCAAACTAGTCAAGAATGTCACGGAAAGAAACATTTTCTAAGAGATCACTCTCAACAGTGAGAAGTTCCAGAGCAGTTAGGCGTTTGCTGTCATCGTAGGCTACTCAATACATCTGCCACTGACGGGTCCAAAACAGAAATGTGTGTTGTTACCGCTAAAGCAGCGCAGGATACAGTACCAGAGTCACAAATTTCATACACTCCTGATTCAGTGCAAGGCGCACAGCTACCACCAACATTTCGATCATGCCCTTCGTCTAGTTCATTTGATGTGACTGTCTTTTGGAGTGTTGGCCTAGGCCTACGAAAAATTTCTCCAGTTTCGGAATAGAGGCAATGCTATTTCTTTCCCTGTCAGTACGCTCTTTAGATACTCGCCTTTTTTCAGCACCGGAAAGTTGAAATATTTTATTCTTTGGCATTGTTCACTATTCGTGAATATAATTATATAATATCCTGCACGGTTGTTTATTTGTTTTGAGACGAAGACGAAATTATCGATAACGATGAGTCATGACGAGTACAGAGAATGATTTATATTTAAAAATATGGTATACCAATGAATAATAATAACTGGTATAGATATGGGGGCCGTTGGGATATGGGATCGCCATCATAAGAATCAATCACCAATTCACAACTGACTCCTGATGTAAAGTTACACTGCCCTAGTGCCCTTGAAGAGAAAAGCCAGCTGAATAAATGTGAAAATGCACATTAACAAAATTCTTCTTGTTCACCAGAGGGCCCTCTGACGACGGGGCCCCCACCATGGCATAAATGGCATACTGGTTAATCCGGCCCTGGATAGGTATGATTACAGCTATTACTTTCTCATAGATTATTTTGCTAAGAGTAGGCACGTGAACGGAAATAAAGAGACGAGTAAATTAGTCAGACTATGAATGTAAATTAAAAAGTAATCTAGATCTGCCCTGTGCCATAATGAATTTAGGAGAGGAGTCAGTTTCTGACTCCTAAGCCATGGATTCCGTAATGGGCGAACCCCAAGGTTCTGTAGAAATTCCCAGTGCATGGCTAATCTAATCTGATCTCATAAAAAATCTAATTTAATCTCTTAATGTAACCTGATCCAACATAACCTTACCTAATCTAGTCTAACATAAGCATACAACCTAACCTTACCTAATCTAGTCTAACATAAGCATACAACCTAACCTTACCTAATCTAGTCTAACATAAGCATACAACCTAACCTTACCTAATCTAGTCTAACATAAGCATACAACCTAACCTTACCTAATCTAGTCTAACATAAGCATACAACCTAACCTTACCTAATCTAGTCTAACATAAGCATACAACCTAACCTTACCTAATCTAGTCTAACATAAGCATACAACCTAACCTTACCTAATCTAGTCTAACATAAGCATACAACCTAACCTTACCTAATCTAGTCTAACATAAGCATACAACCTAACCTTACCTAATCTAGTCTAACATAAGCATACAACCTAACCTTACCTAATCTAGTCTAACATAAGCATACAACCTAACCTTACCTAATCTAGTCTAACATAAGCATACAACCTAACCTTACCTAATCTAGTCTAACATAAGCATACAACCTAACCTTACCTAATCTAGTCTAACATAAGCATACAACCTAACCTTACCTAATCTAGTCTAACATAAGCATACAACCTAACCTTACCTAATCTAGTCTAACATAAGCATACAACCTAACCTTACCTAATCTAGTCTAACATAAGCATACAACCTAACCTTACCTAATCTAGTCTAACATAAGCATACAACCTAACCTTACCTAATCTAGTCTAACATAAGCATACAACCTAACCTTACCTAATCTAGTCTAACATAAGCATACAACCTAACCTTACCTAATCTAGTCTAACATAAGCATACAACCTAACCTTACCTAATCTAGTCTAACATAAGCATACAACCTAACCTTACCTAATCTAGTCTAACATAAGCATACAACCTAACCTTACCTAATCTAGTCTAACATAAGCATACCTAATCAAATCTCATCTCATATAATAAAATCTAATTAAATGTTTTAATACAACCAAGTCTAACGTTACCTAATCTATCCTAGCATAGACTAATCTCACCTCATAACCTAAGCGAACACTGCGTAACCTAATCTCACATAATCTATCTAATCTCTTAACCTATCTTAACCTAACATAAACCAAACCCAGCCAAACATAACCTAAACCTGACCTAACTAAACTTAACCTAATCTATAAACTTCTATAGTGAAGAAGAATTTGTGGTTCCGTGCGCTTCTCAGACCATCCTTCATCGTGTGGACTGTTAAAACGCAGACATGAAGCAACGGGTAGACAAGGCGTTGGCCTATAGCGTAACATTGGCGGCCATGTCTTTGCTAGCCGTGGTTATAGACCTATTATGCGATGAGTACGAAGCTACGAAGTGCGTCCAAAGTCATTATCTAGCTGCAACAAATGTCAATCTACAATAAATGAAGTACTTCCGGAATTTGAGCCTTTGTCGCACATTAACGCTAATCGACTTACTTGAGTACATAGACGAAGATAAAAAGCCAATCCGCTGCATCATGAGACTGTACTTTGGACAAACGTCGAAACTAGGTCAGCGTTTGCACGCAGCACAGAATGACTGAGCTCGACAAAATTTATGACAGGCTTAAAAAAATTTGACGCACACCCCTCCTATCTCCGCCCGTCCACACTCTTCCCTTGTCTGCCACTCATAGTCATACACCGAAAATGACTCAGAGTGGCTCATAAAAGTACAGTATAACACATGCATATGATATCATATGATATTATTTCTATAAACTGTATACGGTAAAAAATAAAACAAGTGAAATTGTCAAAAATATCGATGCGATGCCTAATCCTTGTTTGGATTTGATTTTGGTGGGTGGACGCACGTGCGTCCAGTGCGTCACGCTGGCGGCGCCCCTGACAGAGGTTATACACATGCACACGGCAAGGCATGTTTTGGTGAATTGGAAGTGATGGGACAAATACTTGGTGAGCTGAGATGATGTAGGCCTACACGTCTACTTAATTTTTGACGTACGCGAACGGTACGAGTACGTTATAAGGCTATAGTTATATTGAGGTTCTTTGTGAATTAGGCCTATGAGATAAACTTGTGGCACGCGTACGCATACGTAACGTTTTCCGGTAAGTAACGTACGGTCGCACTTTGGGCCTCGGTGTAAGGACCGTGCTAACCCGATGTTAAAATCTCTTAAATAGGCCACCAAGGTAATATACCTGAATTTCAATACTGGAATATCATAGAAGATACTCCTTTATGGTTATCGCCGAAGCTACTGTGTCTGTGTACAATGGCAAAATTGAAACTGAAAAATTAACTCATACTGTTGATATCACGTGCGTGGAATTAATCATTTCAAAGTATTATCGCCCAGGTGGTAAAATATACAGTTTAGTTAGGACCTCAGGACCGATTAGTATGTATTGGTATAGCACATAATAGTTACAGTATTTATCTTAATTATTATTAATTAATGAATGAACGACTTCTGTCGCGCTGGTGTTTAATGCACAAGGCTGCTCTCGATGGCGCACCAGAACCAAGCTTATTCAGGTCAGTATCCAGAAGCTCAGTCCGCCAAGACAGAGAGGCAGCCTGTGGTAGATAAGCAATTTTTAAGCAATTGAGAACAGAAGAGGTAACAAAATTACGCTGGTCATCACCCACAGACTCACGTTACGAGGGGTGCATCCTTTATCAGGATGGCTTCATTGACAACCCAAACCCACCTATTACTACATGACACTGCATCAGTCAACACCATCTTGTACCAGGGTGAATTTTTAGAGAATAATTGATGAAACCTCTGTTTAGTTTTGTTCAAGCCATGCCTACGTTATTAGGACTACACACTTTTCCTTCAATTGTCTCTAGGTCCTGCCCACAGATGTAAATGTAAATGTACGCGTTTTTCTAACTATCTTATGGCCTCGACCCTGCACAAATTTCAATGAATTCATACGGTTGAGATTCTTCACTACAAAAGTCTTATCCTGCTTCCAAGTGAAAATCGTAAATTACTCATAGGCCTATATTGTTCTACATAACGATGAGGACGTTTAACCGAACATAACATAACATAGCATTACACAACAAAACATCACATAAAATAACAAAACATGACTTAACATAACATAACATGACATGGCATAACAGGGATGTTTAAGTGGTTCAGAAGACATGCAGCCATTTACTGCCTCGGCAATTTTTGGCTAATTGCCGGAGAACTGAGTGTATTCTGTCAGTAAGAAAACCGAACTACAGTGTAGAGTACTTCCACAGAACTTATAATGGCGAGGCTAGGACGCTAAACCACACTTCAGATCTATGGCTATCTCTCTGGGTGGTCCTCAAGCTTTCTGTATCTGTGTAGTAACTAGGCTATATTTTCGCAAAACGCTTTGGGCGTACCCTAGGTAAGTGAAAGTACCGCATTGTGTCTCATGCAGTACTGCATGTGTGCATGCACATCTTGCGTACGCATAGGCCTACTGCTCAGAACGTCGTTGCATTATGTACACGCAGGCATCTGTGGAGCTAGACAACATGGCTATAAATAATGCAAGTGAACATAATGAGGCCGGCTGAAACCACGCTGCTTTCCAGAAGAATTGGAATTTCCAAGATTAACCACCTTTCTATAAACATGGCACCCGTTGTGGCATCATCCGATTGCGCACTATGATAAGTACTTAAGTAAGTAAGTATATTCAATATTAAACCGTTTTTTAGAAGAGCCGCACTCGGATGCACAAACACCTATTACATGTACAAAATCAGCAAGATGGTCTTCTGTAGCGTTATCGTTTTTTCCGAAGATATCCAGGTTTTTATTTTAGAGATTTTTAACGTCAGACTTGCACGACTATACATTGCACTCTCAAACTGACACTTGTTGTAACCTGGAATAATGAAAGCAGAGTTGCTTTTGTAATGCAGTAAAAGTTAATTAAAACGAGAGTTCATTCATAAGTATCAAAATCGCCTGATTATTCCACGAGTAATGCTGACACTGTAATGTAAAGTAAATCTCCGAAATTTCTCAGCGCCACACAAAATCCACCTTCACGGAGACCTGCTTAATTTCTGACGCTATACCAAATCAAGTACGCCAAAGCGTACCTTATGTTTTGTGTTTTCGCTTCCGGGTCAAAATCCGGGAAGGTCAAGCAGAAAAGATGGGGCTACGGTGGAAATTGTTGGTGTTGGTGGTCATGGGATGGTGTAGGGTAGAATGAGAATAGGATTATAGTGGCAGTGAGGCGGGATATTTTAAATGCTTTGCCTATATACTAGTAGCCCTATAGCCTAAAGGCGATACAGAAAATCCCGAACTGCTGTCGATAATTAAATGGTCTACATCACTTCAGATTCATGACTGTCTACAGGATTTCACTTCAGAGACTACTTTTCTTCTTGCACTTGTTAGTAGTATCTTGAGCTAACCCCCAGAGGCAGTATGTATGAAGAGCTAGCGACTTCAGTCTCCTTAGCCTCAGCATATATGAAGGCAAGTGTTCGGTCCTGTCCACCGCCGCCTGATCAGACCACTGACAGTATATAGGTAGTATACTCTTGATAGCTGAGTTGGTCAGTGAAACCCAAATCTCGAAACAAATTCTGCGCTTGCGGGATTTGAACCCCGATCTTTAGATTAATAGCTGAGCACCTTAACCATTAGGTGGCCAGCTTCCCCACCGCTCTAACTATTGTCAACCCACACATAGAACGAAGTCTAATTCACATAGCGTGTAGCCTGCAACCAGTATATCGTTCCATCTGCAATTGTACAAATATAATATATTTATATATATATCATAAATAGTATATATAAGTAGTAGGCCTATAATAATAAGGTAGTATATTTATAGTAAGCATGATGTTGGGCCTACACGTCTACTTCTAAAGCCATTGGCTTAACTGATGAGAAGAAAGACAACAAGAAGAATTGTTAGGCTTATTTTTCAAGAATAAACGACATACAGCATATAGCGGTGGGTTTAAGCTTGAGTTTAAACAGACCTTTAATTCTAAGCGACCAAAAAACATTTAGACCATTGAATCTAGAGAAAAATATACCTAAATGTTCGTGGCGTTAGCAATCACTGAGTTTGAAGTAAGTGAGCCTAAAGGACGCTATAATCTGATTGAAATCATATAACTTTTTCTACCCAATTTAGTTAGAATAAAAATCAATCAATCAATCAAATCCTTTATTGAAGCAGTTTGAAAACAAAGCAGTATAACATAACAGTATCGGCATTTGCAACAAAAGGAGACTCAGAAGGGATAAAAAATCCCGCTATGTAGGAAAATTAAATGCCATATGCAAAAACTGCCAACTTATTTAAGAGTATTACCATATATTACTATAATAACGATGTAGATAATGCAGTAAAATAACTGTTCAGATATAGTTAATAATAATAATGACATAACAAACAGGTGCACAACCTCGCGGCGCTTCTTTGAGGAAATGTAGTGCACTTTTGCAGCTCGTCGTTAAAGTGTTAAAAGATGCTATATTATTATAGAAAGCGTGTGGACGTATATTTTTTGTTCAGGAGACATTATTCTCTGTTAGAACCACTTCATGAATTTCTAAATCCTTAAGTTTACAGCAATATACCAAGTAGCTAGCATAGTAAACCTCTGCAAACTAAACACTCCAACAATTTTCAGGTGTTCTCCGTGTAAAGATGTGTAGAAGTCAGTGCTGTGCAGTTGGGTTATAATGCTTACGAAGTACACCACGTAGTTGGAGAAAGTCTCCTCCAGTGACAGTCTCAGACAAGTAGAGGAACCAATGAGTTGACATAGTGTTCTAAGTCATGCATGTATTGTAAAAGCAGCTTACGTATACCGCGCAAAGAATACTCATGTATGAGCTTACATTTCCTCTAAGTTATTACCAGGCCATTTTGCTTCAATCTTCCGACTCACTGTCAGACTTCCATACTAGAGTAGTGGTGATCGAAGCTCTTTCCCCGTAACAAATTAGGTAATGTTATATACAAAGATACGGCCATCGTCCCAAGTGTTTTGATTGGGGTTGTAATGGTTTAGTGCCACAAACAACCAATCTCCTGCCTCGTTCAAGCTAAGTCTCACTGGACTGAGATTTCTTCTCATTTCAATTAGTTTTCGCTGAAACTTCATGTTAGAGCTCAACAGGAAAATTCGATTTTCTTTTGTATCGGCTACCAACACGAATTTATCACGATACTCAGCTAAGCACATTGGATAGTTCATTTTGAACATAAGCGTTGGCAGTTCTTCAATTGCTTTCAAGACTACTCCGTTGACATCTACAACACAAACTCTGTGTCGATCTTCCTCAGTCTTCTTGTGACTTACTGCAAAATTTGTTCCGGTCAGTTTAATTGCATGCCATAGAAATCTGAAGCCGTCACCAGGGGATAATCTGATGGTATTCACCTTCTCCCCATCTCGTGAATATTCGATGATTATCCGTTTCATAGCAAAACATACAATGAGGTTGGAGTCGAAGGTTGATAAACGACCGTTGTCACTTTCCGTTGACCATTTCTTTCCTCTTCTTCCACTCAGATCAAGTTTCAGAATCTCACTTTTAGACGTCGAGTCTGCTCTGTCGATAACGTAGAGACTCTTGTCTGGATGAGATGAAGCAATGTCCATCGGACTAACCAATAGCAAATTCTCCATGACTCCTTCAAAATTGAACGTCTTTGCGTCATAGACCTCAATCTCGGAACTCTTTCTACTGACGACGTATAGATTGTTTTCTAACAAAGTTATTCCAGTGACTGAGCTTTTGTTTCTTTTCGATGCCTTTGTGGTTATCACTTCAACTAATTTAGGCGTGCTTTTGATGGACGTTCTACTGTCTGTAAACGCAGCAATTTCCAAACAATGACGAACTGAATCATTTGTGTCGTTGAATTTATAGGAATTTTAATATATACATTACTTGTACATATAGGCCTAAGCTGTTTATAATAATTTCAATTATTTAGAAGATAATAACGGTTTAGTTTAGTCCAATAAAATTAAACTAAATGAGTTCTGTCTTATTATGTCAGCTTCGAGATCAATCTCAAACTCAAAAATATTGAAACATTTTGCATTTAGTTACAACATCTATTTCCTTGAAAGTGATATAATTCTAGTGAAAAGTTTCTGTATATGGGTCAGAATTTATGTATACATAACTAAGCTGTCTAGACGTCTTTATATTTACCATTGCGATACAAAAGCTGTTCCAGTTCATTGACTTTAACATTCAGGCGTTTATTTTCGGCTTTTATTTCTTCCATGGCTACTTCACCTGCAACTTCATGTAAAGTATAATCGAAATTGAGTTTGGAATTAAATATCCGATAGACTACAGATCAACCGATTAACTTATCACACCAATTAGTTAACAACTGATCGGTCGATACAATGATATACGTCATGTTAGCTGCATTAACAAAATAAAGAAGGTTAGAAAAATTTTACCGATGTCCCAAATAAGTAGGCCCCTAAGTCGCGCATTTTCGATGCAGTTTCATGATTTTACTTGATTTTTTATTTTTAACTCCAAAACAAATATAGCGATTTAAAGCAAACTTAAAAATTCAAAACGCGAAGGCTTTTCAACTGGTTTCTGAAGTTGTGTATTGTTTCTGCTGGTTTGGCAATAACCGTCTTAGTGTAGGCCAGTGTGATTCTCCTTACAGATTTTATTTTAGTTACAGTTACAGTTATAGTTAATGGTTTTTCATTTTAGTTATAGTTACAGTTATAGTTAATATTATTTTTTAGTTACAGTTATAGTTATCGTTAACGAAATCATTTTGCTTTCGTTAACGAAAACATTTTCGTTACCGTTATCGTTAATGAAAATCACACTGAATTATGAAGACGCGTTACACAATAATTTGCTTAGAGCTTTGACGAATGGGTCCATTCAGCTTCATGAATACATAGCGCTCCATATTCACCGACATCCAAGGCGAACATAGGAATCATTTTGCTTTCGTCAACGGCTGTATTTTCACGTTCTCACGTTAGTTGATATTGCACTTTTTTTTATCGTATTAACGAAAATAGCAATGAATTTTCGTTAGTGTTATTTTCGTTATAGTTATAGTTATAGTTAATGATATTTTTTAGTTATAGTTATAGTTATCGTTAACGAAATCATTTTTTGTTCGTTAACGAACATTTTCGTTATCGTTAACGTTAACGAGAATCACACTGGTGTAGGCTCGAACCGGTAGGCCTACTCTTTGCGTTACAAGGCAAACGCCTTAACCAATCGGTAATCGTCTCCCACGGTTATTTATGTAGGCCTACTAGCAGTACGAGCTGCAAGATTTTGATTAAATAACAAAGGCAATATTCAGAGTAATAAAGTAAAGCGCGAGAGCTACTTTGAATATAAGTCGAATCCAAACAAGGACATATAAGAACTCATTAAATGATATTAGTAATACCTTGCAGGGCATATTTTAACTGTATGACTAGTGGGACAAATGTCCCAGTAGTCTTGGGATTTGTCCCAGTAGTCAGGCTGATTTGTCCCAGGCAATGTATGTGTAAAGTATAACTAGTGGGACAAATGTTGCAAGAATTTAAAGATTTGTCCCAGTAGTAAAATGAGAAAGGTATGACATTATTGTTGAATGACCCCTTATTATTGGTTGGGAGACCTGAGAAAAGTTTGTGGAAATTAATTCCTAAAAAAGTTCTTCGACCAGACCATTTTGTCCCAGTAGTCAAAATTCCTTAAAATATGCACTGATACCTTGTGAATCTTTCACTTCTTCTTCGTCTTGTGTGGAACGCCGTCGTCGGTTCTTAGTTGGTTCTGTAAACAATTCGATTTCTGATTAGCTGTTTACATTGAAACTTAAAAATTTTGTGGACCTCAGAAACAGTTGGACTGGATATCATTGCATTATTTACATTTACTGATGGCGTATTAGAAATGTTACAGCTGTAAGTGTTGTAGCATCGGGTTCCATTAGCATGATAACCGCTGGACGACTGACTTTTTGCAGCAATCATTCACATTCAGTCTTTCAAAAATAACCCTGTACTCACTACTCATTCTAAAAATCAAGGTCTCGTGTAATAAATTCATAAATGCAATACTACAAATTATAGGTAATCTCCAGCATTAAAAGAAGAAGAAGAGGAAGAAGAAGGAGGCGGATGACGAGGAGGAGAAAAAGGAGAAGGAGAAGATGATGATGATGATGATGATGATGATGATGATGATGATGATGATGAGCAGTCCCTTAAGTAAACCCCTGGGTAGCCATGGGTACGAAGTGTTAACGACTTCATTTTCTTAGCCTCAGGATATAAGTGAAGTGTGAGTTGCCAGTCTCCTCGTTTGATGTGTGACTTTCCCACCGACAGTCAGTGTACTCATTATAGAGCTAGATTAATGCAGTTAATTAATTGATTGGTTGTTTTGTCTTCAATCGTCTTCGATCCGAGGATTTCCTGCTCCACGGATAATTTCTTTCCATCTGCTTATGGTTCTCATCTCCCTCAATCCATTATCGAACGACAAATCAGTCCGTGACTTTATGTTATCACTCCATGTCATTAAGGTCTTCCTTGAGCTCTTAATTCTGGAACTGTGCCTTGGATAATATCCTTCTCCAGGCAATCTCCACTCTTTCGAAGTTCATGCCCGAAATACGAAACAAACAAATTAGTTGGCTTCTGCTTATAAAATCTTATAGGCTACGGAGGTAGAAAGCATGTGTAGAATGTCAAACCAAAAGGCCATAAAAATGCCTTAAAACAAGCTTTGGTAAAGAAAATTTAGAAACTAACCAAATTCTTTACAAGTTAGCGAGTAGGCCTATTTCTAAGCAGTACATAAATGTCTTACCTGTTAAGTCTGTCCATCGCCCTCGCATGTGCCACCCGCATGTAAAGCTGGCCAAAATTGCCAGTGGGATTAAAATAAGGAGAATATGGATCATGACGCCGACTGACTTCTAAGCTGCGTCTTCCTCTGAAAACAATAAATTTTCATCCTCGGCCAGAATGACGTGGCTAACTTCTAGCTTAAAATGTTTCAATATCTGGTTTTTCAGCACTAGAGAGTTTCCATTCATTTACCCAAAAAGAAAAGGACTCGCTTGGTGTGGCACAACTGTTCAAATTTAGCCTTCGATGCTTGAACACCTGGCTACTCAATACACTGTAGTTTCGTTTCGGTTTACCGAAAACCAGGAATATTGATATTCCATTTAGTGTGACACTACTAAGAAAAGCATGACGTGAATTAAGGCACAAAGCCAATTTTCGTTTCTATTAACCGAAAAGCAGGAAAGTGGAAATTCCACTTAAGAAAGTTGAGCTTCCAGTTATGAGACCACTGAGCAGCTATCCCTTAGGCTCTGAAGAAGCGCCTTTATTTCACAAGGGTCCTCAGCAACTATTAAGAAGCCATGCCCTGTATTCTATTTCTACTGTTTCTACTAGCTAATTTGTCAAAGATTCTTTCAGAAACTCACGTTTTGAATGCCTAAAACCACTAAGAAAGATTAGTTAATCTTAAAAGAGTACAACGTAGCGGTAGGACTTGTATTACAGCTGGTTGCAAACTCCATCCTTTTGGAGCAATGTAATACGTCATCAGCTTTTAAATGAGTTTGGCTTCTCAGCAAGAGTCGTAACCATCTGACTACAGTTTACTTACTGTTATACCTTATCGCGATGTAGATATAGAAACACAGAGATACACACACACACACACGCAGACAGAGGAACGAAGACAGAGAAAAGGATATAGTAATAGCTTCATATACCGAGATCAGGCTAGAGATCAAGCTAGACAGAGCAGAGAAATAGAGATATAGGCCTACAGGTAGAAACATAGTATTATAATTATACATGTACAGTATTATACATAGTACATAGAAACATAGTATTATACATGTACAGTCGACCCGTGCGGCAATATTGCAGAGGAACTCACCTGGCTGAAATTTTCCGCTCTATATTTTAATTAAAACGCATCTCTTCTAAGCATAGTTGAACAATGCAGACAAAGACCTAGTTACATAGCAAATAAGATGACCCAGTAACATCAATTAAGTCTTCGTGACTGCACTGTTAGCCTACTTTCAATGGATTTTTGGCTTTGGAATACAGTTATGTCTGGAAGCGACCATCTCTAGTAATGCCTCGTGAAATGCAGTTACTCCGCTATAAAAGTTTTCTCATGAGACTAGATTAATTATTTTTGGCATGTGACTTTCAACTTTTGTGGAATAGATTTTCACATAAATCCGTTTCAGAATTGTATACAAGGCCTACATCTTATCATGACCGTTCTGCCTATAATAAAATATTATTTTGAGGTATTCGGAGCACAGAATATAAGTGCTTAGCTGGAATCTGGTATTAAATAATCGCTAATAATTATGCAGGCTTATTTCAACAGTCTAGTCATATGATGTATGATAATACTATAACAACTGGTGAAGTGCTTCGTATGTCCGGATGAAAACTAATTGCCAACTGTACAGCTCGTGTGAGACCTCGAACCTCTGACACATTGACAAAATAAAAGACATGAACAACTCTCAGTAGATTTTTGGAAAATATTTCACATTACACTCCACTAACAAGTTTATAACAAAGAACCGATTGAATTGTCAAAAACACTACCGTTCTGAAATCCATTACACGAAAATTAAGTGACCCTAGTATAAATGGTACTCACCTTTCGATGCTTATTATTAAGCTTATGTGACTGTAATAGTTACTGTTCTTTGGTGTTCATAAATTATGAACACTAAGCTGAAAGCTGAAAATGAATCGAATATCAAGTCTGAGGCTTTGGACGCATAAGTTTGACTGCACTAAGAATTGTCGGCTTACAATAATAGCTACAGTGCTTTCTAATCGCGTTACAAATATGGAGCTAACAAGTGATACATCGGTATGCAAATGTAACCTAATTGCAGACTATTGTGCGCCACCACTATCTGCTTTACCTACGTTGAACTGCAGTAGCATCCATCTTGTGGTGAGTTGCTTTATTTAGAATGGAGAAATTCTTCACAATAAAATACTAGAGAATACTTTCACATCCTGGATACCAAATGTTAAAAGGAAAAGGAAAAATACAGGGTTTTCAGTGTACTATAAATAGCCAGAAATGAAGAATGAATATTTGAACTGTGTTGCTTACGATGGACATTTGCAACAGACCGTTTTAAAACTAATTTGAAACGTACGGTTTTCCCCATGCAGATACCGATCACTGCCAAAACTGCACTTAATGCAATATCACAAGGCAAATAATAATAATATGCTGAATTGCTGATAGAAGCAATTCCTGCATGGGCGTCATTATCATAAATGATTTACTTGTTGACCGCATTAAATTACATAATTGCACCACTTGAGAACATCCCAGGTCCTCTTGACTAATTCTATCATTATTATTTCCATTTGGGGTATGGCATTATACGGTAATCTAGAGAATAGGGTAGTAGCATGTAAAGTAGGGTAGGGTTTCTAGGACTGGGTGAGGATAAGTAGGTAATTTTGAGTATGGATATGACATTGTGTATGTAGGCCTATGTATCAGGACGCTTAATATAGTGCATTTTAAGTAGGCTACCTCACTAGAACGATGCGAGGTGGATAGGGCAGAATACATAGAATGAGGTAGAGTTTGTTATGCAAGAGTAAGGTATGGTGAGGTAGGATAGGTGAGGTAGCCTAGGATTAGATCACAGTTAACAGTGACTTGTCGAATTCAAACTTTCTTTTTCAAGTATCCCATGAAGCTGCTGATGAAGGTACGTGCGTGGAAAACAGCAATGGACAGAGAAAGATGTTAAGATCAGAAAATGACGGCACTCGTAAATTTGAGATCCAAATTGATCCTATACAAATCTATCCTATTCTATCTAATCCTGTCATAACATCTTATCATCTCGTATCCTATCATCTCCTGTTCTTCTATCCTATCCTTCCCCTTGTATCCCGTCGTATCCTGTTCTCTCTTGTTTTACAGTACAGGTCAGAAATGATTTTTTCGTTCAGAGGTTTCTCCCAAGTGGATTGCCTGTGGGTAGCCTAGACTTAAGTATAGAATTAGTCTTCAGCCAGCGGTACAGCATCGCCTCATATTGTGGGTCGGTAGGGAATATGTCACCTAACATGATTAACTGGAGCGAAAGGGTAGGCCATCTGCGGCTGTAAACCAAAAAGTCGGGAAGTACCAGCGAGGTTACCGATCTAGTTCCCAATCCACCAGCTTTGATGGGCAGTGAGATTCTAACCTCTCCTAACTTAACCCATACTGTCATAGCCTATATCATATCTTATTTTATTTCATCCAGTGCTTTCTTCTGGGAAAAAAAGTTGCGGAATGGAACAATAGGTTCCGGAACGCAATAATTATGGGCGGGCTAAAATCCCGAGAAAAACGGGATTGGGGGTTCGGTTAAACACTGAAAACAGTTCAAAACACTGAAATTAAATTAAAATAACTAAATTATTGTTTTTATTATTAAAATAAATAAATTGTTTTTTAGTACCTGAAAAAGGTGCTTGAACGTCGTTCCGGCGCGTTCCGCCTGAAAAAAGCACTGACTTCATCCCATCCCATCCCTCTCTAAGTTACTTAAGTCCAGTTTATGCTGCCGTGGTTGGGCTGGGAGCGCTTCTGAGTAGGTAACTTGAGGCGGCGCTATATTGAATTTTTAAAATGAAATGAATGAATGAATCGCATCCTATCTTATCATATTACATCCTGCTCCTACTGCTCTCGTATCCTATCCTATCCTATCGTAATTTTTTTATCTTATCCTGTCATATCTTATTCCATTCTACCTGATCTTATCCTGTCCTGGCCTATCGCACTAATCCAACCATTTTATCGTACAGTTCAATACCTTACCCTCACCTTCTTCTTTTTTTTCTCTCTCTCTCTTTTCTCTCTCTCTCTTTCTCTCTCTCTCTCTTCTCTCTCTCTCTCTCTCTCTCTCTCTCTCTCTCTCTCTCTCTCTCTCTCTCTCTCTATATATATATATATATATATATATATATATATATATATATATATATATATCTCTCTCTCTCTCTCTCTCTCTCTCTCTCTCTAAGCATTTATTGGCTTGTTCTTTTATAATGATCAACAATCCAAACAACCAAGCAAGTCATTAGTCGAACGGTATTTAATCTGAAACATAATTAATAAAATAAAACAGAACATAAATTTATAAATCTAATATTTATTATTAAATTACGTCACGTGTGACAGTATTATATAGTGATTAACTTCATTTAATTATAGCTAAAAAAAGCAATAGACACTGTGGCTAAATTAGCATACTTATAGTGACAAGTTAAATAATTATAAATAACACCAAATTCAAAAAGTATTTGCAGGTATTAGCAAACTCAACACAATGTTACCCAAAGTATGGCTACGGGAGTATATTTGCAATATTTTGACGTGTATTCTCGCACCTAAGTTCAAATAATCGCAAAGCTAATCAACTGTTCATAAAAGACATGCAAACGCTACTGTGAAAATGAGCAAGCGAAACCTCTACATTTGTAAAGTGCTAACTAAAACCTAAGCGCAAGCACCAGCTTATTCACAAGTGCTGCGTCGTGTCAGATGGATTATCCAACGATATCCCTTACACAGCCATGTAACCCTTTCCTAAATTTCAATCAGCATTACTCTCCTGTGTGCATCCGGCTGCGGTTTGCCAACCAGTTTATTGAATAAACGAATATATATATATATATATATATATATATATATATATATATATATATTCGTTTATTCAATAAACTTTTGTTCACAGCGCTTTTTAAAAGCCCAGATACATACATTCCAAGGTGAGGTCAAAGTCCGGTTGCCAGAAGATAAGAAGGGGACAGTTACAATGGTATTCATGACAAATAGAAACAGTATAAAATTTCAGTTTCTGTGTACTTCTCTGAGCCCAATTTGCTCAGATGGCAGACGCCGTTGAGCATATCTTGCTTCTAAAACAGAATCACAATTTGTAGCTTGGTTAAATAGGAGGTCAATAAAGTCTTATTAATTTATATGAAGGGGTCGGGAAAGACAAAAGTCACAAGGTAGGCTACGAATACTAATGAGAGAAAAGTGAGTTGTTTGTGTCGTCCTAATAAGGAAGTCACAACTTACTGTAAGTGAGCTAATAAGTTTGTCACCTTCCTTGTTGCGCGGGTGCTCGATGTCTGGTCTGTTTGATTGGATTCTCCCTGCTTGGTCAGAAGTGCTGCTGATGAGTTTTTCCTGAACTTGCGCTTTGAAAGTTTTCAATTATGTGATGTTACGACTTGCACCTCTGTCTGTCTGTCTGTCTCTGTCTGTCTGTCTATATGTGTCTGTGTCTGTCGACTTGCCACCCTCTCTCTCCCTCTCTTCTCCCTTTCGCCAGGTGTGTGCCGACGATGAATTTTGTACAAGATGGTCCATATCGTTCTGTTTCGAGGGTCGTTCTCATGTCCTTGTGTTGTTCTTAAAGATCTTGTCTCACGCTTTCCATCGACGTCTTAGTTTGTCTTCCTCGACTCGTGTTCCATCCACGTGGCAATATAATGCCATTGCAGGTAACCTCTTGTTGTCCATTCTTTTTACACGCCGAAACCATGTTAGTCTTCTTTTCTCATCTTATTTACTAGTGTTTTTCCCGTCTGTCTCAACTCCCGGTGGATTGCCTCATTACGAATTCTTTTTAGCCTATTTCCGCCACTAGAATCCTTATCTCGTCCTCCTTCCGTAAGAAACAACACTCAGATACATAAATCAGTACTACCTATCCGTCCAGATCCTGCATAGTGCTCTATAAAGTTTTCGGCAAATACCCCAAAAAGTTTTAATTGATCACGACTTGTGGACGTCAAGAAAGGAAATCTAATTACAAAGGTTGTTTCAAAAAGGATTTTCCACGTCAGTCTAAATTTTAAATTATAAATGTGTAGAAAGTGAATAAATTAACTGATATTGGAACAGTATTAATTGATTCAGAGCACTTAATTGAAGCGCTAGGTTAGAAAACTACCTATCCGCCCAGATCCTGATTCTCGGCAATCAGTTAGCGGGCCTATACGAGCCTCTGCCACCAAGTAGTAAAATTTGGTATTGACATAAGGTAGGAATGTAAATGTAAGCGTCAAGTCCCGCGACGTTCTAGTAATATGTCGAAGAGAGCATAATAAGTGTCTTCCCTACATTTCACTCTGGGACATGGGAACTCAACTATTTAAAACGAAGATTCAAAAATTGATGCGCTAGGTTAGGAAAACTACCTATCCTGTGATGCCTACCTGCTAGTTTGAGACAAAACAAAGCAGTTGCACTGGTGGATAATAGCAGAAGAAACAAGGACCATAGGCAGATGATGACAATCCTGTGTAGTTCACTGCTACCATCTCCGTCAGATGTTTCTGGTTGAAAGATAAGCAATTTATTAGTACTAGAATTCTAAATAATATAAATCCAGTATAAGCATATAATCAAAGGCGCCAGACACAAATTCAATTGCACATGGTAGTATCTAGCGTTTCACGACACCTTTACAGTTACCACAGTCGTTGACGTCTAACTTTTTACTTCTAATTTCAAACAATTAAGCCACAGCATCAGCTAAATACATGTTCTTCATAGTGAAAATTACCTGTTTTAATCTGTGGTGTATAGCAGTGGTCCTCAACCTTTTTTCGGTGAGGAGCCGCACCGCGAACTTTAGAAACGTTTGGGAGCCGCATTGCGTATTTTAACAAGTTTTGGGAGCCGCCATGGTTTTAGGTAGAATTACGGAGCACAACAAAATCATTATAATTATATAGACCGGCCAAAAAATTTACGTCATAGAATTTTGACCTCAAGCAACACGGAAAGTCTATTTTTATAGCGCAATTTTATGTTGTCACATAGGAAATGTCATTTCAGAGAACCCTTGGAGAGCCGCCACAAAACTTTTCGCGAGCCGCGAGTTGGTGACCACTGGTGTATAGAAATCAACTGCAAGTCATTTACTGCAAATATAAATCAAAGTTGATGAAAGTACTCAAAATTTACGAAGTCAGACGCAATCGTAATCGTAAATTCCAAATTTCTAAAGCGCCAATTTAAAGCTGAGCGCTTGGCACCAGTTTATTAAAGAGCGCTGCGTCAAGTCAGAAGGATGTACACTGTAGTGTACAGCGTTACTAAGTGAAGAGAGAAAAATGGAGAACCAATACCGCTTGACTTACCAATAGTTTATGTCTAAGCTGTTTCTGGTATCTGAATCCCTGTCGCCTATTGCAACTGTTATCGTTTGTTTTTGTGCTGCAGCACGATTTACTTAGCCACATATCTGACAACTCTCATTGAAAGAGGTACCTACGATCGCAGTAGACATACTCTCTGCACATTCAACTGGTTATTGTTTCGTTTTGTGCGCCACAGAACTTTTCGCGAGCCGCTGCTATGCTATGGAATTTCCTACTTATCTTTATTGAAACATTCTCACACGGTAATACCATATAATTATACATTAGGATATAGGCTAAGCAAGATACTGTTTACTAACTTGATCCTACTACAGTGACTCTTCCGGAGTTGCAAGATATCTTGGAAGTTGATCTTCTGGTTCGGCATTCGTAGAATGAACCATTCGAAATTTCATCAGTTGTCATTGTTAGATTATAAATAACGCTTTTGTTAATTGTTTCATGGGTCACACCTTTAGTTATAGATTCGTTATTCTCATTCAATCCCCAATGCAAGATCGGAGCTTCATTTCCGTTGTATTGAACCATGCAGGTCAAGATCAGTTGGTCTGGTTCAATGCCGCATGAATTTGGTCCAATGACTTTCTGTACATTGATGTTTGATTGGCACATCAGATCTGTATCTGCAATTTAATGGCAGCAATATAATAAACTCTGGTAAAAGGAAAACAATGCTCTATAAAATGTACGAGGAAAAATGTATTCCGTGGTTTTGTGAAAACACTTGTCTATTCGTTGAAATTTATGCGCATTTTAGCGTTGTGGCCTGCGTTGTAATAGATATAGAAGTATTAAGGAATTCAGATAATTAAGTGGCACAGCACACGGTCTTCATTTGAGGCGGTTTGAAAGTCGTTGGTCTTCACATTCAACATATAAAAGAACACCGCTTAAGCAGAAGACTGAAGCAGAAGAGTAACTGATGAACTCCGCCACTGCACGTATTCTGGTAGTGTCAGCTCCAAGCCTACAAACACGAGGAGGGCGACAATATGTAGGCCCTACACAGCGTCGTTAAGAAGAAACTCCTACTACTTAGTAATTGAAAACAAACGTGCTGCCAATAGTTCTCAATGAAATCATTGACATCCAGAGCTGGCCAAGTAACAATCGCAATTTCATCGTGAAAGAAAATAACTATTTCCGATACAGAACAAAACCCAGTAAGCGAAAATTCTAACCTAGAATAATAAGATCAGCGGATTTTTTTATTCCGTGTCCGAAATCGTCTTGGCAATCGAATTGTCCTGCGTCATCAGCCACGATAGACGTTATAACGAGATTGTATTCGCCAGTTGCGGCGTTCTGATCCACTGCGAATCTACCCACATATGGGGGGTAGATTTGGCTGTAGCCATAGACAAAACTTCTTTCAGTAGAGGAGGCTGGACGGTGGAACCAATGGATTTCCTTGGAAGTGAGGGATGTTGAACAGTTGAAGTAAGTCGAACCGCCTAACTGAACCTCTCCATTGCTTGGGGCGGCGACAATATATGAGATACCTAAAATAAAGCAAAACATGCTAATGTAGGTATCAGGGATGTATGTGCTGAGTATATTTGTGTGTGTGTGTGTGTGTGTGTGTGTGTGTGTGTGTGTGTGTGTGTGTGTGTGTGTGTGTGTGTGTGTGTGTGTGTGTGTGTGTGTGTGTGTGTGTGTGTGTGTGTGTGTGTGTGTGTGTGTGTGTGTGTGTGTGTGTGTGTGTGTGTGTGTGTGTGTGTGTGTGTGTGTGTGTGTGTGTGTGTGTGTGTGTGTGTGTGTGTGTGTGTGTGTGTGTGTGTGTGTGTGTGTGTGTGTGTGTGTGTGTGTGTGTGTGTGTGTGTGTGTGTGTGTGTGTGTGTGTGTAGAGCCATACTAACTAAGCGTCTTTTTTCAAATGTGTGGTGACTAAAATCTAGTTATATGAACACTGTTTGCCTAGTGGTAAACTGGTTGCTTTTAATTACTTTAACATTATTTTGTTAAGAATAATGTCAATCAATATTGGGCCACTAGTCTAAGATCTGTCGTCCATGTCACCAACAGATTTTCAGGCATACGGTGGACAGAAATTGCATGACAGAAGCATTGGGTACAACTGACTTTGTTTTAATAGCTTACCTACTAAAGCATAAGCTGTGGCAGGATGTAACTGATGAAGATGACATATGGAACCCAACTGAAGGCAACTCTATGCTTAATAAGAAGATTAAGGCTAACTATAGAATTACACACATCCATGTTTCAAAATAACCAAGTTTCAAAATTACCATGTTTCAAAATAACCATGTTTCAAATAACCATGTTTCAAAATAACCATGTTTCAAAATAACCATGTTTCAAATTATCATGTTTCAAAGTAACCATGTTTCAAAATAACCATGTTTCAAAATAATCATGTTTCAGAATGACCATGTTTCAAAATACCCATGTTACAAAAGAACCATGACAGTGTGTGATTTTCCAATTATTTGAAATATTCAACCATTTGCAACGACCTAGACGAGCATAACCGAAAGTCATGCTCATAATATTATGCGTAATATAATATTATGCATATTATGCCAGATAATTAATTAAGCGTTGCTGTAGTAGTGTAGTACCTCTTGCAAGTCCTTTGCTTTCTACCATAAGTGGTGTTAAAGTTCATAAGGCTCAAGAATTTCACCAATAAACTGATCAACCATCTATGGACAAAGTCTAGGTTAAATTTCATTATGAACAACATGCTCTTTATAGCTCAAGTTGCTAAAACCGTCGATGCTACATATATTGCGGGCTCCCTAGCAGATGCCGATATACCAACTATTGATATGCCAACTACTGAAGTTCCGATCAGCGTTTGCAATTGCTGTCAGTTGACAAAAAGGTTCAACAACTGACATTTTGCATAGATATGGCTACTTACATAGAGCTGTTAGGAACATCAAAAGTGCGATAATCTCCAAAGCCATATTGGTTTAGTAAAAATCAAAAGGAGTAGAATATAATCAATCAAGCAGTCAATCTTTATTGAACCATGAACAGTGCAAGAGACATCAAAGAAAAGCGTTAAACCAAACATTGTTAGAATGAGGGAAAGTAACAACAAGGAAACCGTAAGAATACAAGTAAATATTAGAAAACAGGTAGCCTAAGCTATAAATTGAACAGCAATGGCACTGGCATTGATCACCGTGGTACACTGTCGCTTTTAAATCAACAAAACTTTTGTAATGGTATTGCCATTTTGCTCCGACTTTGCGAATTTGTAATTTCACTATGGTTGAATTTTCATTTTAGAACAGTCAGTAAGCAAAACGATAGTCTTGTCCATTCCATTTAATCGTGATCTTGTGTTCTCAGGTCAGCAATGTCTTGGAAGAATTTTCCTCGAAGAGGCGCTACATAAGTGTTCGTTTGCTAATACGACTGAAATATGAAATCACCTTACCCGTTCTGAAACAGAGCAAGAAAACTACAATCGATGCATTTCTGTTAACAGTTTGTAATGCCATGATTTCTCTCGAGGTCTTCTCCTAGATTAAAACATAAAAGTAATTGAACAGTTTTTACCAATATCGAAAATCTAAAAGCATTCCACGTTATACTACACTTAATATTTGCATAAACCGGATGTTGAGAGAAAATGGCACTATCAGTTCAATTTCTTTAAACCCGAGAGACCAGTGAAACAATTGTAATTGATAACAAAAGTTAATTAAATTTTAGTTGCTTAAATAACAGCAGCCAAAATAGGCCTACAGTTCTTCGTGTGATTTAAATTAACATTGTGGTGTTAATGCGTCGTAAAGCCATGAACTTGTGACTTGGGTCAAGATAATGTCAACCATACGATATATTGCTATAAAATCAGGTAAGAACACATATTAAAATCAGGTAAGAACACATAGATTTCTTTAATCAACATCTACTTCTGAATATCCCTATTTTCGACTGCCATTCAAGCAGATCTGCTTTCTAAACTACCATATGCGCAGCATATTTACTTATATACTTAAACTTACTCGCACTAATGTTCTACCTCTCTGAAAAACCACTGTTCATGTAAATGAAATTACGTTAAATCTGGCAAGACTGATTTAGTCCACGAATTTATGAATTCCAATAACTGTTTCTGAATCCAGTCGCTTTCAGAAGTGTTTAAACAGTTATCAAGGGACCGTGGAATTCTCCTCCCTTACAATTTTCTCTGACCTTTTTTTATCACAAAGCTTCTCTCCTCGCTTTGCACCTTATTACGATCTCATCAGACTGCTTCGTACATGTGGCATTTCCGTTTACAACAATTATCCTTTTAAATACGTATAAGTGGTCCTACTCTTTCAATTCATTGGGAGCAACAAACATACTCTGCTTACTTTATGTGCGAACTTGTTTAGATCAGTTAGAGCAGCCATGGTGTTTTTGGAGGCTCTTGAAAGGCGCTAGATTTGAATTTGGTTACACTCACTACAAATAATATTTAGATTTAAACGATGTCTTATCCCGACTAGTGTCTTTCACACCTTTACGCATCATTCCTCTCTTACGACTATACCGTCGTATAGTGTCTATGCATTGTAGCTGTTCTGCTCTAACCTAGTACAAATATCCAACCAATTACCCAGTCTCAAGTAATGGACGTGAAGGATGTCCATCACCTACCTTCTAGATCTTCAGAGAACTCTTATAAGCGTTGTTGATTTTGCATGTATTTGTCTTTGTGCGTCCTGCAAAACGAAAGCGCTAACGCTGATGAAAAAATAGATGATGCATATATGCTACTTTTGACACTCAATTGGTGCACGACCACCTTCTCGTGAATCACCTTCTCGTCTTAAATATGAGCTGCCACTCTATAGATTAGATTTTGTATACCTGGTTAATAGCAACTCCGTCCTTTTGGAACAATGTTTTACACAGGCCTAATCGACTTTTAGACGAGTGGGCTTCTGAACAACGATCACAGTCACTTAACTACAGTTTACCTGTTGTTATATCTTATCGCGAAGTCTTTTCTGAGACACGGAGACAAACACACAGCCACATAGAAAGATAAACGAAGACACAGACAAAGGCAGATAGATATAGCCTATGTTCATATGCATATTGCAATACGGAGAGAAAGACGACGAAAAGAGACATGCGCGGAGAAATAGAGGTACAGATTGAAACATAATATTATAGAGTGGCAGAAAACATTAATTCAAATCTAAGACTTGCGGAAGTTTTGCAACGGAACTCACCTAATAATCACGTAGATGAATAATGCATATGGAGACCAAGAGTTCCTAATAACAACGCAATTAGGTAACCTAGTTAGATTAGTTAGTTCCTAGTTACATAGCAAATTAGATGGCACAGTTAGGCCTAAATCAATTGGTTCATAGTTACGTATCGGTGGACATACGCCACAACCGCCCAAGAAGAAGTACCTAGCTTCTTCTGGGAGAATCTCAAATATTGTGGCAGACTTTGAGAATCGCAACATCATAGACTTCTTGAGAGCAATTGCTATGAACATTAATTTCTGAACACAGTCGCCTGTTGTTGGGTGAACAGTTAAAACATTTGCTATGAACACTAGTGGTCTTTTTCAGTTACGTTTTTACCTTTATATTTTTTACTTAGAGTAACAACAACAATCGTTTTGAAATAATGTTTTATCATTATATTGGTGAGTTTTTGGTTGTTGATATAAAATAGTAAATGAAATGTTTATGCTACGTAATTAATCGACGGGGGAAGGAAATGTCCGGGGGGAATTTTCCTAGGGGGGTGAATTTCGGGGGAATTGTCCGGGGGAAATCTCCGGGGGATCTTTCCTGGGGGATCTCTCCTAGACTCCAAAACAGAGCCCTAGGGTAGGCCAAACGGAGCAGGAACCCAGGGTGACCTAGCAGACCCAAAGGCCACATTGCAAGAGTGGTCCTGGAGGTATGAGGTAAGCCAGTCAAGAAAATTTCCAGAGAGACCATAGATGGTAGAGAGGCGTGTCAAAAGAATAGTATGATCAACTGTATCGAATGCAGAGTATGGAAGAATAAGGTATGGTAGGATAGGATATGGTGAGGTAGCACTTAACAGTGACTTGTCGAACTAAAACTTTCTTTTTCAAGTATCGTGGAAAACAGCCATGGGCAGAGAAAGGTGTTAAGATCAGAAAGTGATGCCAATCGTAAATTTTGGCTCGAAATTAATCCTATACAAATCTATCCCATTCTATCTAATCCTGTCATAACATCTTATCTTCTCGTGTTCTCAGGGCCGCCGACAAAAATTCCGGGCCCCTAGGCAGAGCAGTCGCGGGCCCCTAGTCAGAACAGTCACGGGCCCCTAGGCAGAGCAGTTACGGGCCTCTAAACTATCTTTAGGCTTTATATAAATATAATATCGTACGGTCGTACGAAAAAATAAAAAAATTACAAATTGAAATAATAAAAGTGCGTGTACGACCGTACAATATTATATTTATATATACAACAATGATTTTATTCAGATGCTTGAAGTGTAAACTGATTGTAGTTAGCGTCAGATAATACATTCTCTTTTGTCCTATCGTAGCATGTTCTATCCTATGCGATCCTACCTACCTAGCTTACTCTATCCCATCCTATCTTATCCCATCCTGTCTCTACTATTTGTTACATGATCATATTTACATTGATGCAGTGAACATTTAGAATAATCATAAACAACATCACATTTAAAAAGTAGTTGCAGGCTTTTGCAACCTCAACACAATGTATTCCAAAATGTAGCTACAGGGGTATACTTGCAATACTTTTTTTGGCTTTTATCATTAATCAAAGCTAATAACAAATATGCATGCCAAAAATACACCGTTTCGAAATGCATTTTGATTAAAATGACCTGCAGATCCACAATATTGCTAAAAAAAACTCATGCAGAATTAATTCATCGTGTCAGTGAGTGAGCTATTTTGATTCGCGGAATTAATTTATATAGGCCTAAGGTTTCCTTACTTTTAATTTGATGGAAACAGTTTTTCCAATATCTCGCCGACAATCAGCTTACTGCATCGTTGTAGATTGTTTCTGGTAAGGATTGGGTAAGGCGTTTGCAATGTCGATCATAATCTCAACAGCTGTAGGTGAAGCGTATTTTATTTCATGGGATTCATTACTCGTTAATTCGAATATGTCAAGTTGAATCTGGGGCGCATGGCAGCTGTGCCAGGAAAACATGTCGAGGGTCGTAACACGAAGTCTGATTAGTAGGCTCGAACTCTCAATTGTTGGATTATAAATCTGGGACTCTATCAATAGACTAGCAAGCCGCACAACACATCATAATTGTGAGTTAACCAGATTTCACTGTTAGGTCCGACATCTAGATTTGCCCTTGACTGAATGCTTAACTTTTGAGATGTCACAGACTTTGAAGATAATCCTGTAGCAGATATGAGTGCAGCAGACTTCCAGCTTTCAGATGCGATTCTAAACGTGCTTGAATACTGTACACGTTGTCGATAGGAATTTGATTTAAACATTCGTTAATAATAAAGATCTGCTAACTATACATTCGTTAGAAGAACACAAGATAAGCACGTTATGGTAGAGATTTGAGACACCTTTTATATGGACAAGTCTGCATATCATTTCGGTTTCTTGAGTATCTGTCATAACTATCGGTTCGGTAAACTTCTTTCTTGCGGACTTCATTTTGTCATGTTATAAATCAAAATGCCTCCAGCTTTCCATGTATCTGGTTTAGAGTTTTCACCAGAGTTTACAGCTACGAATACCCTATCCCTTGCTTCATTAAGACATAACCTTACAGGGACTTGATTTTTGGCGGTTTCAATAAGTATTCCTTCATATTTCATTTTTGGACTCAGACAGAAAACTCGGTTGTGTTTCGAATCGGCAACTAACACAGATTCATCATGTTGCCCGACTAAACATATCGGATCATAGGCTTTATAGAGAAACTTTGGCAAATCTTCAAAAGCCCTTACAACGTTGCCGTTTAAGTCCACGACACACACACTCTGTCCACCATCTACTTTGCTGTGACTAACCGCAAAATGAGTTCCCGTTAATTTGACTGCATGCCATAGGTTTTTAAAGCCGGTCGCTGGTGATAGTCGAACGGTATTTTCTATTTTGCCTTCAGGTGTATATTCGATTATTACGCGCTTTGAAGAAAGACATACAATGAGGTTGGATTCATAGACTGACAGACGACCGTAATCTTCCTCAGATGCCCAAATCTTTCCTTCTTCTAGAGCAATATAAACTTTTATAATTTCACTCGATGACTCGTCGACTCTGTTGAAAATATATAAACAATTTTCTTCTTTAGAGGCTGCAATGTCTAGCGGATTTTTGAACGGTTTATGTTCAATAAAGTGTTCGAAAACGAATGTCTTTGAATCGTAGACTTCAACGACTGGACAGTGCTTCTTAACAACAAACAGATTGTTTTCTAAGATGGCCATTCCAGTTATTGGCGTATTATGTCTCCTGGTGTCTTTTGTAAGTATCGTGTGGGCCAAATTAGCTGCAACTTTGTTGCCTTTATCATCTAAAGAACATCAAATACGAACATTAAAAGCAACAAATTATACACTGCATTTGGTGAAAACAGAAAATAGTTTTGTGAAGAGGCTTATCAAACATAGTCATTGGAAAGTTGGAAATGGCATATTTTGACATGAACATTTCTTTTCTACCTACATTTGGCTTTGCATTTAGTGGTTATTAGAACCAGTGATATTTTGCTTCGCTGATTAGAACAGTCTTAAAAAATCGATTATTAGTTATTTGACAGACCTTCATTTTGCTTAAAATCATTGCAGGCTAAGCTTTAGTTTAAGACGACTTAAAGACAACAAAGCTCGAATAAGTCTTTCTAGTGTTGTGCTTATGCAACTGTAATGCGCAACACAGGTACAAAACTTATCTTTCAAATGAATTTGATAGCTGTTATATTGACGTAGCTCGTAGCTAGACACGTCATTCTTACCTGAGCTGTACATCAGTTGCTCAAGCTCATTTACTTTTGCTAGCAGACGTTTATTTTCATTCGTCAGTTTCTCTATCGTTTCCTTATCTGAAACTGTATCTGAAATATTACTAACGATGTAAATAAATCTTTCATATAAAGGAACAATCTAGGCATCCGGCTTTGAATAGTAGATCCAATTAACTAGCAAATAATGTTGCATTGCCGTGCAAGTGAAGGTGCAATTTTCCAAATTATAGAATTATAAGCTAGGAACCTAATTTCAGTAAAGAAGTCACCTACAAATTAACCAGAATATTTATAAACAACGTAATATTTCAGAAACTCTGCATTTCAATGAACTTGAACGCACTTCATTGGGGGTAAGCGGGCTACAAAGGAATCCTTAATATTTAGAAACATTATAATGTTTCAGTTACCCTGTGTTTCCATGAGCTCCATTTCTTTGCCTGTGTCCGGATGATGTTGATTCTTTGTTGATTCTAATACAGAATCGCAATTTCAATCTTAAGTTTCTATGCGTTTCAGCATACAGCAATCTTCAACTTAAGGGCATTTGCTACTGGAATCACATTATTATTTTTTCATTATCATTTTACTTTTTTATTTCTTTAATTCACAAAAAATACAAATTCATATATAGAGTAATTGAATTTGTTATTATTATTATAATTATAATAATAATTTTATTTTTATTATTATTATCATTATTATTATTATTAATGTCGATAATTTAGAAATAAACACTGGCGTCTTGATGAGATAAAAGCTGTCATAGCAAACACTCACATGTGTCATAAAACGCATTTGCAAGAAGATGATGATTTCATACATTATTTTGGTTTAACCTGCCTATATATAAGTTAAGGTCCCGTGTCTCTCAGTGCAGCTGCATGAAGTGCACTTTTTCTTTCCAAGATCCTGATCATTGCCAATGCATCGCAGATATGATTTCCTTTTCTTAACAAGGTCGATACGAATTATTATTGCGCTTAACGACAAAGGTATGCATGTACAAATAACTTGGCTATGGTCGCTATACGGAGTTCCCTCTAGGTCACACACTCCGGGCGGTAAATGACTAGACCACTGTGTCCTATATTAGTTAACGAGTTTATTTAACCTGTTTGTTTTGTTCTGTGGCCTCGTTGAATCCGTCCAAGTATGAAACCAACGAGCAGTGAGATTATGATGACCCCTAAACTGACCAGAGCGCAGATGACGATGACATACGCTTGACTAACTGTTTAAACAAATCATGACTTAAAGACACATTATTTAGTTACACAAGTTCAAGTGTTGCACATATGGTGAACAGTTTCTTCTGTGATTTTAAAGATATGGCAAATGATTAACTTAATGACAAACTTTGAGTTTTTGCATACCTTTTGCAATAGCGAGTAATAGGTTTCATAAACAGAACCATTGTTCACAAATTCGCCTAGCCATTGCGAATGTAATTCGTATGTAAATAATTCGAAAGTGTGTCCTGGCAACAGAAGTGGCGTGGTAGGCAGGTTTTTGTTGCCGGACATTATTTTGCATCACATCGGCTTACATTACTTCATACTACTAACGTACAATTTCTTGACCCTTTGTAGATGGATTGTATAAATACAATTGTCTTTGTATAAATTAAGCAATAAACACTAATTTGAAACCCAATGAAACTCTTCATTAATATAAATAGAGGCCTACTGCAGCTACTTTTATAAAAAGTTAATGACAATTCAATTCTAAATGATTATCGAGATTTTGTTTGAAAATAAATTCATACACTGCTGCAGAAGAACATACTTACAGCCTTTAACATTGACTACATCTGATGTGCAGCCGTATTGCGATGTTGTTGATCTTGTCGTCACACATTGATACGACGAACCATCAATGTGAGAACTGACTTCCATCTTTAGGTAATAGATGGCGCGATTACTAGAGATGTTTTGAGCTAATCCTTCTCCGATAAGATTGTCTGATGCAACTTCTTTCCATTGCATTATTGGAGGTTGGTTGCCATGAAACTGAACTATACAGGTTAGGTGCATTTCCTCAGGTTCAAAGCCACAGATGTTTGGTCCAATGATTCCTTCTAACTTCATGTTAGACTGACAAGTCGGATTCTCATCTATAAGCAAACCATAGCCTCTTCCAGATTTGATATGAATTTTAAAATGACATGACGAATTGTGAATTTCACAAAATGCGATGAACATATTATGTCTAGCGTCCCATATTATTCGTTCTGATGTATGTTGAAAAATATGTAAGTCATAAGGCAATAGCTTTGACAGTCACTTTAAGAACACGACTGTGGTCTAATCACAATATTCATTTTAATCATCTGCATTATAATAAACACGTATTTATATATTTTCTCTGCAAGCCATGCTAGTCGTAATTTTCAAAGTCATCATTATCATTAATCTGCGATAAACAACAATAAAACAATAATAATGATAATAGTTATAACAATAAAAATAATAATTATAACAACTAAATTCGCAGAAAACATACATATTAATAAGTAAGATCCTAAACTACTCTTAGGTCATGTTTTATTATTCTTAATGAATGCACTCGTTTCAAATAAATAGGCTTATAAAGATATGAGTTAGAAATCTTTAAAGAACAGAAACGAGTTTCACCCAAAACAGTCAGTTGTGCAGAATCTTTGTCTCCTCTTCCCGTGTCATCCTGACACTCATATCTTCCAGCATCATCGATCGTAACAGAAGAGATGACAAGATTGTAAGCCCCAGTTGCAGCATTCTTTTCCATCTTGAATCGACCCAGGTAGGGCGAATAGAACTGATCATAGTCGAACACGAGGCTCCTGTCCTTAGTATCTCCCACACCAACGGACTCCCATCAATGTACAATAGACGACACCATGTTCAGGGATCCTGGGATGCATTGCATCCAGAATGAGGAACAACGATAGGCGCTTAAAAGATCCGAAAGTTTTAAAAAGCGTCCTTTCTAGTTTCAGGTTTTCTGCAGTATAAAAAATATTATCATCAAGTGAAGACTGCTTAGAATAATAACATGTGAAAATCATAATACTCTCATTACAAAAGTGTAGAAGCACGCCAAATAGTCCTAATTATCACTAATGAATGCGAAAACATCAACTGGCGTTAATTATCAATAAATAAAAACTAAACTTTCCTTGCAATTTCGTTTTGCATTAAAATAATTAAAAATTAGTCAAGCGTTATGCCTCAGTGTATTCAATGGCTTACCAATGAGGCACACCGCGATGAGTAGTAGGCCTAATACTGGCGCATATGTCATGGTGATCTTTCATTTGGTAGTTTCTAAACCAATAATGCACACCCCATGTCAGCAACTTTCCGCATTTTTACTTGAAAATGCATTAGAACTCAATATCAAATATATCAGCAGAAAATTCTGAATTCAATCGGGGGTGTTCACATGGCGGACGATAATTATACTTACATGCAGTGTTAACAGTCATCGTGGAGCTCACTCGATTTACTCAACTAACTCAACATATCGACCTACTTCTGGACAACCCCTCTGATACGACTTACCTCACGTGAATAATCCAGTGTCTTGCGCTTAGCTTTAGTGTAGCACTTTAGAAATGTGGACTTTACGATTACGATCAGAAACAAAGAGAACATGAAATAAAAAGACCTTGTAAGTCCTATTAAATTTAAGCAAAAATCTATTAACTAGGCGTTTATAGAAATCATCAATTTTGATATACGTAGGCCTACACTAAGAGATCGAATAAAAAATTTGTGAGTTTCCATTTCCGAATGTGTCGGAATCAGGCAATTTAGGCCTACTCAACGTCATTTTATTGAGTTCTTGAGCTAGGCCTATTTTTTTGCGAAGATCAACGACAGTTTCTCAAAGTTAAGTACACATACATCTGATGAGGAGGTCAAAAGTCTTCATGTGTTTAGAAAAACATGTGAAAGTCCACTTACTAAGTAACTCTAAGCATTTGCGCTGACAAAACACGTCTTTAAATAGCCTGCTTAAATGTTATTACAGTCTTTTAAACGAGAGATGCAGCCATGTGGATTGTGTTGTTTTAGCGACTGCAATTTCTAGGTCAGGGCATTTGAAAGGTGAGTTCCCAGTCCTCTCCCTCGCCATTTGATCCTCGTACCGACAGTGTATTCATTTAAGCTGATTTTGCTAGGGTGACAAAGGTGAGACAGACATCTCACAACAAATTCTGTCCTGACTGGGGTCAGGGCCGGATTAACCAGTATGCTCAATATGCTTTAGCATGGGGCCCCCCGCTTAGAGGGGGCCCCCCGACGGAGTCGGAATACTGCAGGAGAAACACAGGAATTTATAAACCACCAAATAATTATTTGTTCACAAGAAAGAGCCATATTAGTTTCAGTTTAAGCAAGAATTTTCACTAAGTAAATTGCAATTTGAAATGTCAGCCGTCCAACCAACTGCTGTGTACGGTAGGCCTACACTCTTTTGGCTCAACTTCTTTTAGTCAATATAAATCTATGCTGACGTCATTTTTGGTTCCATTCCGACGCGATTTGTTCCCTGGCATCAACATAGCAGCGAGCTCATCTTGCAAGGTAGAAACAAGTTTCGTGCTGAAACTCATTGGTTATTGTATACAAGTTGTTTACGTCGCTAAGACAGTGAATTGACGCTTACAATGAAGTTCGTTATGTATTCCAAGTTGTAACAGATTAGAGCCTGGCATAATTTGAGAATTTTCCATCAGGCTGACAACGACATAAACAGGAGAGTTGTAGTCTGACATATTCCCTGAGGAAATGGTTCAACTTGCTGATTTTGCCAACTCAAGAGAACCTTCTGGAAACATTCCCTAATTATATTTCTGTTGCTCTATTGCTGTCAGTGATGAGCTCCAGCTGAGGTGAACACTGTTTAAGTAAGATGAGACTTGCTAACAAATAAGGGCTCGTCCATAAATGACGTCACACTATTTTGGCACAAACTTGAGCCCCACCTTCTCTATTTTCACATTTTGCATGAACTTCTATATACATTAGGCACAGAAGTTCATGCATAGCTTCACATAAGTCTTACTCCTCCGGGTCCTTCCTCCATCTGGACGTGACGTCATTTATGGGCAGCCCTAAACCGCAAACTTCTATGATCCTCAAACGTCTAACAACACTGGAACTTCTTTGTGTTGAGATTGATGTTCTTAACTTGATTTCATTTGATGACCTTAGTACACAGTTTGCAGCTACGAAAAGTCCCAAGTGTTTCTGAGCTATTAACAATGAAGAAACAGAATCGAATTTTTATTATAATTTTACGCCAACTGTATGTTGTCAATATAATTATAGTAACAAAATGCAAATCGTTAAAGTTGTGTTGTATGTATTGACTACTAATTAAGCAGCACGCCACACAGCATTGACCTTTCTTCCCTTCTTCACTATGCAAGTTGATTGTCATGTAGCCTATGCTCAATACCACAAGGGCCCCCGTGTCTAATAAGCATGGGGCCCCCGAGTGGTTAATCCGGCCCTGACTGGGGTTTGATCCCCGATCTCTCGACCTACAATCGAGCACGTTTATAACTAAACTATAACGCACCCGAAATTAAACATACGACAATTATAGACATTGCATATACTTCCAGTGAGGCACCCGGAGTCCGTTTGTCTAAGTCAGAGATCAACATCAACATAGAAAAAAAGAGAGGCAAGAAGAGGAGCAGACTACAAATTTCGTGTAAGATAAGATAAGAACATCGATTGCCTTTGACAGATTGTCAACTTGCCCTAATGAACACCATTAGGCCTATTATTCATTAGTTGTCAGATGCCCTATTGAACGCCCTAATAAAAATGTTCAAATAACGAAGTAACCTACATAAGCAAACACTGTACACACAGCAGAACGAGTGAGGGAGAGATGAAACACGCAATAGAGTTTCGGCTAGACCTATATTCAATCTTCTTCTAAACGGATACATGATGTTTAAACGCTGTGTGCGACATAGGCTTGTTAGTTTGCTAGTTTGCCCTCACTTGCATGTCTTGGACATGTAATGCTGGTTGTCTTGAGCTCTACTGAAAGAATCCCGATCGAACAATAATTGATGTTTACTCAAAGTTTAAATTTCAACATTTTCGACTTCCTGGATGTTTCGCATGTGTTTTCAAAAGCAGTTGAAAAGTCCACTTACAATAAAACTATTAGTAAGGCTGAGGTAAAGTAAGCTATGGTTTGATAGGTACGGTAGCATTAGGTAGGGATGAATACGATAAGTGGTAAGGTAGGGTGTGGAATGGTGGGGCAGGGTGAGAAAAGCTAGGATAAGGTCACCGTTGACGTGGCTTGTCAAAGTGAAGCTTTCTTTTTCAAACATTCCATGAAGCTATTAACTGTAATGCGTTGAAAACAGCTTTAGGACGAGAAAGGTGTTGGGTTCAAAAGACAAATCCTCTCTCACACTGCTTGATCCAAATTGATCCTATCAAATCCTATCTCGTCCCATCTTATCCTATCCAATTTTGTTATATTTTATCCTATCTTCTCATATCCTATCATTTCCCATCGTCTGTACTTCTATCCTATCATTTTCACTCCTTTAGTATCCTATCATATAATATCATTTCCTATTGTGTCCCACCGTATCCTTTTCTCGTGTGCTATCGTATCATTCCGTATCTATCCTATCCTGCCTTATTCTAGCTTATCCTATCTATCATATTTCATCCCGTCCTATCTTACCCTATTAAATCTTATCCTGTTCTGTCCCATCCACTCCTCTCTTATCCTATCATACCTTGTCTTATCATATCCTATCTATTCCATCTTATCCTCTCCTATTCCATCGCACTACTCCAATAGCTTGTTCTTTTATAATGATCAACAAGCCAAACATCAGCCAAGCAAGTCGTTAGTTGAACCGTCATTCAGATAAAACATATTATTAAACACGAAGCATAAATTTAATCATTTAATATTGATTTAATTATTAACTGTATGTATTGAAAGCTAATAAAGCAAAATACACTTTGGCTACATGATCGTACTTAGAGTGACAATTTGAGTAATTATAAATAGCCTACCATCACAGTTAAAAAGCGTTTGCAGAAGCTTACAATCTCAACACAATGCTATCCAAAATATGGCTACACGCAGTATGCTTGCAATATTTTTGGCGCGCGTTATCAAACTTAAATTCAAATCATCGCAAAACTAATGAAAAGCTAATAACAAAAACGTGCAAAATGTATCAAACGTTACTGAGTAGACGAGTAATCGAAACCTTAACATTTCTAAAGCGCTAACTTAAGCTTAGCGCAAGGCTCCCGCTTATACAGAACGATGTCTCTCACAAAGCCATGTTCACAGCGCTTTTGAGAGATTCCTACAAATGCTCTCGATAAAATCCCAGACACATACATACAATCATACATACATGCATACATTCCAAACGGAGGTCGAAGTCCGGTTGCCAGGAGATTAGAAGGAGACAGAGCAGCTGCTAAGGCGTATCCCATCTGGGATGACAAAGACTGGAACGTGGAAGTGAGCAGTATTGCATCAAAGTATAAGGTAGGCAAAACAACGCATTGGTTCAACATACATTTGATTAGCCATAGCTGAACTGATCTGCAGATGCATAATACTTATCAACATCTAATACATGCTTTGTTCATCGGTCAACGAGTAGGCTATTTTCATTCGCGGTACCGACTTATGCAGGGACTTCTTTTTTAAATTTCATACACTACGGCTTTCCAATATCTCGCTGACATCTGGAATGACAATCAACTCATTACATCGTTGATCGTTGTATTGATTATGCAAGACTGTTCTTGACTTAACAGGATTAAATAGAATGCATTCAACAATCAACACGAAGCCTATCACGTGACACATAGTTCGCAGATGATTCTGTAGCGGGAAGATTTCCGCTGACTAGCAATTCAATTCCTGTTGGAACACTTCAGAGGTTATCCGTGGAGATATGATTATAGCAATTTACTAATATAACGTTAAAATCACACGAAGTAAGCACAAAAGATATAAAATTGTCAAAAATGAAGAAACAATGATTACAATAGCACTAAGCTTTCACATATCTTTTCTTGGACGTCGTCTACAGGCCATTCCAGTTTCATGAGAGTCCATATCACATGCCTGGGAAGGCCTTTTCTCGCAGAACTTCACTTTTTAATGTTGTATATCAAAATGCGTCCATCCTTCCATGTTTCTGGTTTCTTCTGACCACAATTCACTCCAACGAAAAGCCGATCATTTGACTCATTTAGGCATAACCTGACTGGGATATTATCGATGTCGAGAAGTACTCCTTGAAATTTCAGATTTGAACCGAGAAGTAAGACTCGATTGTTGTTCGAATCAGCCACGAACATAGATTTATCACGATCCCCGACTAAACATATTGGAATATCCATCCTAAACATGAATGTTGGCAACTCATCAAACGCCATTGAAACGTTGCCGTTAATGTCGACAACACATACTCTCTGCCGATCGTCCTTTTTGCTGTGACTAACCGCAAAATTTGTTCCAGTTAATTTAATGGCGTGCCACAACTGATGGAAACCTGCGCTTGGTGATAGTCGTACGGTGTTCACTGTTTCGCTCTCGGGTGAATACTCGACTATGATGCGCTTGGTTGAGAAACACACAACGAGGTTGGATTCATAGGTCGACAGACGACCATTATCGTTTTCAGTTTCCCAAAGCTTACCTTTTCCTCCAGCAATGGACACTTTTAGGATTTCACTTTTTGACTGCTCATTTACGCGGTTGATAATATACAAACACAGAATTTCTTTGGAAGATGCAATGTCCAGTGGATCTGTGATTTCCTTAGTTGGAATAAAACGCTCGAAATTAAATGTCTCTGCGTCGAAGACTTCAACGTCTGAAGAGTTCATGCTAACGACAAACAGGTTGTTTCCTAAGATGGCTATTCCGGTTACTGCAGCCTTCTTATTTTCGGAAGCTTTTGTTTTGATCACGTGAGCTGAATCACTCGTAATCCTGTAGCGAGTATTATCTACAGAACGTCGTGCACAAATATAAAAACAGATCTGAACACATCACATTATTAAAAACGACTAGACATAAAAATAGTAAGTAAAACTAGACAACGATAGCTTAAATATAGTGAATTCTAATATAATGGTAGCATACCTGTGCAATTACGAAAATCTGTAGAGAGCAGAAATGAGAACTATGGCTTTGGACTACTGTATTTAATTTAAATTGGTGTAAGGTGAGTTATATTTATACTCGCTTTATTTTACATCGCAACATCCTATAATTTGCAACGTAATTTGTAACACGCAGCTCGGATCCTGATAGGCTACATATAGGCATCTCATATATCATTGGCTAGCAGTTAGATCAGGTGGGAATTGTCCGGGGTTAGGGGTTCAAGCCCCTAGTCTTGCTCAGGACCCCCACAGTTAAGTCTTCATTGAACACCCCAGGGGTCGTTTCCAGCCCCCTCAGTTGTGCTAGTTTGATATAGCATTATTCGGCTATGAGTTCTGACAAGGAGAAAAAATTTCCATGGTGCACCAGGTATGCATTTTTGAATTTCCTCAACAAAGCAATTGATTTTGATTCGAGTCTGATTTGCAAAACTGCTAGCGTTAAAATCAGCTGCTTTCAAATTTCGTTGAAATCAGTTTGCAAAATACAGATAAAACGTTCAACCCCCAATCTATATTCTGCAATTCCACACTGAGTTAGATTCACGAAACTAGTAGACGAAAGATTCTTACCTGTGCTGTACAAGAGTTTCTCAAGTTCAGTTACTTTTTCGGTCAGACGTTTAATTTCAGTTTCCAGTTTTTCCTTGGGTTCCTTATCTGAAACGTTATGAAAACGTGATCAATGACGTAGACTGAAATCTGCCATGAGAAAAAACAATCTAGAACTATAATTGGGCTTCGATTAGCAATTTATTACGAACTAGTTCTGCATACTGGTGCCTCAAAAGGTAAGTTTTTTAACCATAGAAAAAACAATGGGTTTATTTTAGATAGAGCAAGCTATATGTAAATCTGGACTAGAAACCATCTGATATCAGAGTTACCTTGTGCATAATTCAGCGGGATTTGTTCGGCCGGCCGAAACTGTTGATTGTTTGTTGATGCTGTAACATATGTAACATTCTCCTCTTAAGTATTTTTACATTGTAGCATAACATGCTATTATTAATGCTGTTATAATGAATAATAATTAATCTGGGTCTATTGTATTTGCTAAACTACTGATTTAAATATAAAAGAACTACAGTGTTGCATAGGCTAATATGTATTCGCATTTATAATTTGATATCACCAGCAACTAATTGCAAGTTAGTCGAAATTTTAGTAATCGTTGTCGTAATCGTATTCTCCAAACTTCTAAAGCGCCACTCGAAGGCCAAGCGCAGGTCACCAGCCTATTCACGAGCGCTACGTCAAATCAGAGGGGTTCCAGAGAGTAATCCAAGAGACGTCCGAGTCCAGTTTCCAGAAGGCCAAATCAAATCAGAGGGGTTTTCCATAGAACAGTCCAAAAGAGGTCCGAGTCCGGTTTCCAGAAGGCCAAAAAGATAACGACATGAGAAACGTCTCGAATTAACCCTTAAGTGACATTGACATTATATTTCTGGTCGGGAAAAAACACCAGGTAGGCTTACAACTTCATGGTTCGACAAGTTATTTGAGAAAATAAAGCTCCATCTTAGTAGGCCTAATATAGAACTGACGACTTGTATGGCGATAAGTGGGGTTAAATAATTATAAAGGTCGTTTGGAGAGGATTAAGTCACATATGATTATAAAACGTTTGTTCCAATTATGCATAGGAGGTGAAACTTTCATTGATTGGTTTCAAATGATAGACAATTGCTAAACTTCGTTTTTAAGAGGATGGGCCTACATTTTCCGTACAGCACAAAGTTTTTAAAGCAAACGACAGCGTACATCTTATTATCTTATAGTGATTCAAGTGGTTTCATAAGGTAATAACTGTCATTTACACAAAACAGTGCAGGTTTCATGAACGTTTATCGCATAGGAAAGTGAACTTTATGACAGGATATGTTTGCTACAACATTCGCCTTCACGTGCTCTCATGCAATGAAGCATACTAGAAGGTGACACATTCGTGGACTAATATTGACTTGCTTTCATGCGTGGCAAGAGCTGAATTCCTCGATAGAAAGTCAATTAAGTTAAGTACCTCAGAAATATAATGTGCTTCAAAATTATAAGACACTTCTGTGTATATGCCTATAAAAGGCATCCAAATTTCGCTTGGTCGAACTGCCGTGTTTTACATTTAGTTATTATTTTGAGTGTTAATTTTGTCATTAAAGTGGAACTGATTATTTATTCCTGTAACTGTTTATTATTTTAAGTGGACTTTTTTCTTTTTAGCAAAGAGCCTATACAAGCCCATGTTTCGCATCGCGGGAATGATTTTATTTTCTCAGTATTTAAAGGCTTTTACCAAATTTAACTGCTCGATGACAGAGGCATGTGTGCCCAAACCACTTACTTATGATTATTACACGGAGTCCCTTCAGTAGGCTCGAACTCGCAACTATAGGTCACCGACCCAGCGCGCTAAATTCATACAGCATCATATCGTACCTGAACCAGCTCTCGGTGTCTTTCGGCGACGTTGCCAAATCTGTCCAACTGTCCAACCAACGATCACTGATATTATTATGATACATACACCGACCACGATAATGACTACAATGGCAGACGCTCGATTAACTGTTAAAACAAAGACATTTAATTTAAGGCATCATATTTAATGAAAAAACTATTTACGCTTGTTATGTGACGCAAGGAAGTAGTTTAATTATAAATTTCAAAGAGTTTAACTGAAATTTTGTTACGAAAAGTTAGGCCAAAATATTGCAAACAGTAAACAAACAAGCTTAAATAATCTTGGTAGCTACAAGTTTACAGAACGCAGGCTGAAACAAACATTGTAGACTAATAATACACAATTTTTCAACTTATCGGAGACAAATCGGTATTACAGTACAACGACACAGCTCATGAGGGATGTTGTAATAACCAGAAGTTCTATAAAATTAAATACATCTTTGTACGAACTAAGCTGTAAGCCAATGAACCTGTGAATCAAACTTCTTACAATTTTAAATATTGAGGGTAGGGTTAAAAAAATTAAAAACATACATTAATTAATAAGAATTTTTTAGACATATTATCACCCATATTTCTAACGGGATTACCACTGCATTAATCTGAAATTGCCATAGACGTAGAGTGACAGAAACATAATATTATGTACGAAACCTACATTTTCAATTAGCTCAATGAACATGGAATTGGGGCGATCCTGGTAGCGAATGATTTCTTACATTTGCGTTTATCCAGTCTACACCAGAATATGACTTTCTGTGTTGTTTCACCGGCGATGAGAAATTAATGGGACAATTCTAAATCTGAACACCAGGCTATGAATAAGTAGGCCCTACTGATTGTTTGCTTCGGTCATTGGAAATCGCTCCAAATGAACATACTTACAGCCCGTAACGTTGACGGTACCAGATGTGCAACTGTATTGCGATGTCGTTGATCTAGTCGTCACACATTGATACGACGAACCATCCATATGCGAATTGACTTCCATCCGTAGGTAATAAATGGCGCGATTATTAGAGACGTTTCGAGCCACGCCTTCTGCAATAGATTTGTCTGATGCAACTTCTTTCCATTGCATTATTGGGGGTTGGTTGCCATGATATTGAACTGCACAAGTTAAGTGCAATTCTTCTGGTTCAAAGCCACAGATGTTTGGTCCAATGAGACCTTGTGGTTTAGCGTTAGACTGACACATTGGATCTTCGTCTATAAGCAGAACATAAGCAAGCTCTTTAAGAGGTGACGTGAATTTCAAATAACAAACAAAATTATGCATTGCAGTAAAATGAGATGAACACGTGTTTGCGTTCCATGTTATTCGTTTAAATGTATACTGAAAAATGACAGCCATCTTAGTTACACGAACGTTCAAGAAAAGCCTAATCAAAACGTTCACCGTAATCGCCCGCATTGTACTTAAAATGTATTTAAGCGAGTTCCTCTGCATGTACAATTGTACATGTATGTACTGTAGTGTCACACATTGAATTTTAAAGGTTATGTACAGCTGACTGGGATTCAAAAGGCATACCCAGAAAGGACCAGCGTCCTGCTTAAATAGGTCATCCATTAACAGAGGTTAAAATCTATGGCGATAGATGTATAAAGTATAACATAACATAAAATAATATTTTTATTGATCCAACTCAACATCGAGAGGAATGGCGCCGTTGGACATACGAACCTGCCTAAGGGCAGAGAACCAAAGAAGAAGAACTTAAAAGTACATAATTTGTAACAGATTGATCTGGGTAACAGTTCCCAGATTGCTAGAAAAAAAGAAATATATAAATTTAAACAAATGCAGAATACAATACCTGGACCGGTATCCGGACATTCCCCCGGACATTTCCCCCCGGACAATTCCCCCGTAGGACAATTCCCCCCGACTTTTCCCCCGTTGAGACAGTATAGTTGGTCTTGGACAATATCTATCTATCTGTCTGTCTGTCTGTCTGTCTGTCTGTCTGTCTGTCTGTCTATCTATCTATCTATCTATCTATCTATCTATCTATCTATCTATCTATCTATGTATCTATCTATCTATCTATCTATCTATCTATCTATCTATCTATCTATCTATCTATCTATCTATCTATCTATCTATCTATCTATCTATCCATCCATCCATCCATCCATCCATCCATCCATCCATCCATCCATCCATCTATCTATCAATCTATCTATCTATCTATCTACCTTCCTACCTAATTACCTATCTATCTATCCATCCATATATCCATCTATCTATCTGTCTATCGGTCGGTCTATCTGTCTGTCTATTTATTTATCTATCTATCTATCTATCTATCTATCTATCTATCTATCTATCTATCTATCTATCTATCTATCTATCTATCTATCTATCTATCTATCTATCTATCTAACCATCCATCCATCCATCCATCCATCCATCCATCCATCCATCCATCCATCCATCCATCCATCCATCCATCCATCCATCCATCCATCCATCCATCCATCCATCCATCCATCCATCCATCCATCCATCCATCCATCCATCCATCCATCCATCCATCCATCCATCCATCCATCCATCCATCCATCCATCCATCCATCCATCCATCCATCCATCCATCCATCCATCCATCCATCCATCCATCCATCCATCCATCCATCCATCCATCCATCCATCCACCCATCTATCTATCTATCTATCTATCTATCTATCTATCTATCTATCTATCTATCTATCTATCTATGTATCCACCCATCTATCTATCAGTCTGTCTATCTGTCTATCTATCCGTCTGTCTGTCTGTCTGTCTATCTATCTATATATCTATTTGTCTATCGATCTATCTATCTATCCATCCATCCATCCATCCATCCATCCATCCATCCATCTATCTATCTATCTATTTATCTATCTGTCTACATGGATGGATGGATGGATGGATGGACGGACGGATAGATAGAGAGATAGATAGATAGATAGATAGATAGATAGATAGATAGATAGATAGATAGATAGATAGATAGATAGATAGATAGATAGATAGATAGATAGATAGATAGATAGATAGATAGATAGATAGATAGATATTGTCCAAGACCAACTATACTGTCTCAACGGGGGGAAAAGTCCGGGGGGGGAAATGTCCTAAACCCACCTGGGCCAACGTACACATAAGTCCAAAGTTCACGTCAAATCTGACAGGCCCAGGAGTAAACTGCCTATAATGCCACACTCAAAAAAGGAGTGCCTTTGAATATGAAGTAATAAGAAATCAATTCGGATAGTTGAGCTCAATTCAGAGGTCCAGAAGGGATTGGATCCCGCTAAAGAGGGCCCCTATTATAAACGAATTTTTTTAGACAAGATGGCTTTCAGAGGAGGAACAAATTAAAGATTTACTTGTTTTATTGACAAACAGGATAGTAGCATACATAATAAAAAAAAGATAAAAAAAACAGATTGGATCAACTGGATGCCGACAGACAAGCAGGGAAGTTTAGTGTGATGACGACAATCTAGCCCCTCAGCTCGGGGGCAACCAATTGGAAACAACTCCACTAGCAATCAGCCAACTCCTCAAACTATGCTTAAATATATTTATAGATGAACTGGATTTAATATCAAAAGGTAAGTAGTTCCATACCGTGGGACCTCTGCAGACCATAAAAAATTTACGAATATTGGTTCTAGCATATGCAACCCTTACTTTCGAAGCAATTCTGGTAGAGTGTGAGTGGACCTGGGAATTTAAAGTAAAGAACCCAGAGTACTCCACCGGTAACAAGCCGTTAAACGAGCGATACATAAACTCGCCTATTTGGTTTACCATTATTTGATCCAGCGTTAACACACTCAATTGCAAGAACGGAACCTTCGTGTGGGCAAGTATGGGGATGAGGTAAGTACTCGAATAATCCTTTTTTGTAGCAGGATCAATTTATGTGTTCTGGCCCTATAGTTGGACGCCCAAATCATAGCACAGTAGGATAGGTATGGGTAGACCATTGTATACTGTATAGTATAGTGATATTAAAATTTTAGGTAGCAGTAAATTGGAAATCCTCTTAATTATTCCTACATTCTTTGCAATTTTGTGTGAGATATATTCAATGTGGACGTTCCAAGTTAAGTTCTGATCCACGTAGACTCCCAAGAATTTAGCTGAGTCCACTTGAGGTGTCTCCATATGGTCAATTTTACCTATACATTGTCAAATAAATTAAAGGAATTGGGTAAAAAAAATCCTAGAAAGAATAAATACACGTTTTACCCAGAACAGTCAGTTGTGCAGAATCTTTGTCTCCTTTCCCGATGTCATCCTGACACTCATATCTCCCAGCATCCTCGATCGTAACAGAAGAAATGACAAGATTGTACGCTCCAGTTGCAGCATTCTTTTCGATCTGGCATCGACCCAGGTAGGGCGAATAGAACTGATCATAGCCATACACGAAACTTCTATCCTTAGTATCTCCAACTGCGTAGTGGAACCAATGGATTTCTGCTGATGCGAGAGTCGTGGAACAGTTAAAGAAGGTTGTACCACCAATCACAGACTCCGCGTCTTTAGGCTTGACGACGAGATCTGAGTTAACTACAGATAAAATTCAATTCTTGAGTTGCGAGTAGCATTTGATAGAAGAAAGCTTGCATGACTATATAGTAGGCCAGAATCAAAGCCCAGAATTTAGAAGCTAGAAGTAAATGGAGACAAAGCGATTTTGTTGGCAATGTGTTAAGTTGAGTCTGGGCTCATTCCCACAAAAACCTACAGTGAACCTAACAATAGGAATTTGTAGAATTTGCAATTGAATGCAGTCAATATTTAGCGAAATAAATTCGCTGCTCCATACTCACTTGTTTTATTTACGCCGTCTTTGGTTTCATGCTTTTGCGGATTAGGTGCAGTTTTGATAATTAATTTCATGAAATTTGCTTGTTTTGAACGAGTTTTAAGTTAGTTAGGCGTTAGATTTCATGTTACTGTTAGGGATTGCTTCGATTTTATCAGCTAATTTAACCTGTTAAGGTTGTGTAACACTTTCGTTTTAATTAAAGTGAGTTGAGCGATAATGGCGAATCAGGAATCTATACGGCGGAGTTCTGCGAAGATTATTGCATTATTTGCCGTTCTGCTGCTAGTCCTTCGACTAGCGATTTGAACCTGACTACAGTTAGACAGACGAGATGAATGAAAGCCATCTTAGATGCTAGCATTCGGCGGGGTGATAACGATTTGACTCGACACATAGCTTGCAATCCAGGCATCGTTAAGCTTCATGAAGCCTGCAGAATACCGTACAACAGCATTCGACATTGTGAATTGCATAAGCGTAGAGCCTGATTAGTCAGTGTCAGGGTAAGGTTCTCCGTTCATTGATCGAGGTATTTGATTGGAAACGAGACTGTTTTCTCTCCACCAAACCTGCTGCTATTGATCATAACAATCCTAAGCTAAAAGCTGATAATATACGTGTTGCAGAAACAAAAGCTTTGTTTATGACAGTTGAGAGAGCCTGTGAGAAGCGCAAAGATGATTGGACTTTTGAGGTGGTTGGACGTTTAAACACATCTGGTGACGCTATTGCTGCAGAAGCGCGATATCACACAAAGTGTCACAAATAGCGGAAAGCCAGTCATCAGTTGAGCAGGATAATGCTAAGAAGGCAGACCGTGGCCGGCGACCGAATAAGGATATGATGCAAATATTTCAGACAGTGTGTCAGTCAATGAAGGCAAACTTTGGTGAATTGTACAGAGTTGGCGAGGTTTGGACAAATCAAACTATGGTGCTTTCAGTGAGATTCTGATTAAGAGAATATACCTAGGGTGAGTGTTGAGAACCTTGTGCTGGGCAGGGGAATAAAGGTTTTGCGTCCTACCCTTCCAAATAGACAGTAATTGTCTTAAATTGTTTTCAAACTATTTGTTGAATTGCCAGTGTCGACAGACCTCGTTCTTGTTTGGCACAGTGGGTTTTTTCATGAAGAATCTAAACCACGTACAAATTGGGGTGGTTTCATGCAAAATTTAAACATGGGTGAGTATCAGCCACTGGCTGATATTCATATGTTGCCCATCATTGGTCTGAACCCAGGCGACAAGTCTTGTATCCTGTCTACTTTGTCTTTTGTGGCTGATCAAGCAGCCGAGTTCAACTCTGTCACACCATGTATACGCTAGGCCTATTACTTTTGACCGACCACTGTTTATCAAGGCTGTGGAGGTAATTGAATCCCGCAAACTGAACATGGTTTGTAGGCTTGGTGGGTTTCATATTATCATGAACTATCTTGGTACTAGGCTCAGTCATAGCAGGTTCTGGCATTGCCGAGGTTATGGGAAGTTGCCATGGTCCTTAACACGGTTCGTAACATGCTAGCATGGAAAGCATATATTGTATTTTGTATTCAAACATTTATAATGGAAAGCATATAATGGAAAGCATATTATGGAAAGCATATAATTGTGCAGTCCATGGGCACTTCATGCTGGATTCTGCTTTGTATGTCATGCCTATGCACGGCTTGATCAATGGTGATTCTGACTAGTGCAGTGCTGTGAGTCAAGCCAGAGTTGTTGACCTAAAACAGTGTATGATGGTGTTATGTCAGAGGTTTTGTCCGTAAACTTATGAAAACCTTCATTCAAATGACAGATGTTAATATGATAGTATGTTTGTACAGACAGCACTGACATAAATTATGTTTAAAGTATTCTAATTTAATCCGTACCCACTGTGACTGCGGTGTGTCAGTCTAATCTAGTAATAAACGAAAATATCTAGAAGTAGATGCCTTGGTGCATGCTGCCTTACGCCATCAACGAAAATTTATATGTAATTAATGTTTCTTTCCTGGCATCACCCTATGGTTTCAATGTCAAACTTTTAAACAGTCTTGATTAATCTACCCAAATAGCTAATCAAAACAGCTGAAGAATGACACCAAGAACACCTTCCTAGCTCTGATATAGGTGAGATACAGGCGTGAAAGGTATGAGGTCGAGCGGGACGGGTCAAAGTTCACCGACCCGTATCTCGGAATGTAATTGACCCAAAAACATTTTTTCCAAGGTTTAGACATGTCTTATGTGACCCAACAAGTGGGCAAAATTTCATGTAAATCTGAGTCGGTCTTGTCAATTTTAGTTGCAAATTTGGTTGATTTGACATTGAATCGTCCATATTTCCATTTTTGTATGTTCATAATATGTCGATTTGGTAAGCCATTAGATCCAGCACTTTAATTCCATTACCATTCGATTACCTGACCCTATAAATATAGAAACAGACACTAGGATCATGCAAATATGCCAACTTTACACAGAGTTACAGCCTTAAATATGTCATTTTCATAAGTGGGCTATTTTGGGGCTATTTTGTGCTCTATCTAATTTTCGTAGTAAGGTACACAATGCAGGTTTTGGTATGTTTTGCTACATGTTATTGCCTAACTAAAATCCATAAAACTGGCTTGTCTCCAATTACTTCTAGCTTTTTTATATCAAGCTGACTAAAACATAGGCGCCCTCTGTGCCAGTCCGAACGATGTTCAATGTCTTTAAGCGCAGAAAGTGCATCAGTTAGCAAGCAGTGCTCAGATAAGTTGAAAATTCCCGCACACAGGTAGAACCCCAAACAACGGATTCCCACTCAGAAACAACAGACGAGGAACGATGACAGTCGTTTAGCAGATGTGAAAGAGTGAGAAATGCATCACTGACCGTGAAAGCAGTTTGGAAATATAATAACGTGTGAACACCAAATCATTCTAAATATAAGTAGCCTATATGTGAACGCACATCAACTGGTAGTTGTTATCATTAAGTGATAAGATATGAAAAAATGAAAAACATATCAACTAGTGATAATTATCAATAAACAACTAAGCTTTCCTTACAATTTCATTTTGCATTACAGTCATTTAAAAAATTGGTCAAACGTTATGCTTCAATTCAGTAAAATATCCTACCATCGCGACAGACCATGAGAACGAATAATGCTTTGAGAAATGCTGAACTTCCTGTTGCAGATTCCATGGTTGTCATTCATTCCTCTTTTCTGAATCAAAGAACAGCCCATGTCAGCAATTATCTGACTAGTAACTGAAAATCTGTTTAAAACTCGGAAACAATCAATGTCATTCGAAAAAGAAAGGAATTAAGTCATCTACTATATAGTTTCCCACATCTGTATGTCCATCATAAAATAAACGCTTGCTGTTAACTATGTCTAACAGGCCCTTACAGACCTTTGGCCGACGTTCCAAAGGGCAGTATCGGCAGAACTCTCCCTCACGGCTTCACGCTCTCATTATGGCACACGATTGAGGGGGAGGAGAAGCAAAGACGAGGCGAAAACTCATTAGCCTAAACATAGATTGGTCACGTACAATAGAGGGTAAATTCTGTATTGTTCGTAAATAGTCCTTGAAAATTTCTTCTAACAGTCCAAACCACGTCATAAAACTGAAAAATGCTATATTATTCGGTAAATTGTTCTTCAAAATTTCGTTGTCCCTTGAATGAAGAAAGTCCCTAAGACCGACGATTACGTTTAAATCGTGAGCGACCGCCCGACAAAGCCAAGAAACTCTCGACCGTCTTTTCGTTATTCCAATAAACAATGTTTTCTCTTCCTATCAATCCATTCATTTTCTTTTTAAACCCGTCAACCCTGGTTGGGTGCATGGCAGCGATTGGCTGGGCTTGACCTGGCCTCGCTCGCTGCTGAATTCCCCTCATTCTCCTTCTCCCCTACTGTGCGCGACCTTGGCGTCATACTCGATCAGGAGCTTACTTTCCTGCCGCAGCTTCGTCGCTTAACCCGCGACTGCTTTTACCAACTGCGCCAGCTCCGTACCATTGCTCGTGTTCTATCTCCATCTGTAATTTCCACCCTGGTCCATGCCTTCATCACAGCCCGGGTAGACTATTGCTCCTCTCTCTATATTGGCCTGCCTGCGGTGCGCTTGGCCTGCCTTGAGCGCGTCATGCGTGCTGCTGCCCGACTCATTGGTCGGCTGTCCAAGTTTGACCACGTGTCTGACTTCATGCTTTGTGACCTACATTGGTTACCTGTTGCTCTGCGCATCCAGTATCGGATTGCCTCCTTGGTCTGGCGCTGCCAGTTGGGTCTTGCACCGACCTATCTTAGGTCCCTCTGCCAACCTGTCAGCCAGACCCGCGGTCGACTACTTCGTTCTGCAGAGAGGGGGAACTCGCGGTCCCATTTGCTCGTACTGCAACTATGCAAAATCGAGCCTTTCTGGTGGTTGGCCCAGCGGTATGGAATGCCTTACCACTGGCGCTGCGTCTCCTTCCTAAAATCCAATCTGAGTATTTCTATACTGCCTTAAAAACTGCTTTGTTCGTTCGTGCTGGAGTCGGGAGCGCCTCTGAGTAGCCCCCTTGAGGGGGCGCTATATAAATGCCCAAATGAATGAATGAATGAATGAATGAACCCGTCATATGACGAGCAAATACTCTAGTTTGTGATACGAGTGCAACACTTCCAATTTAAGTAAGGGTAGACTGAAACGCCTATTGGCCTAATCTCGCTATCAGAAGAAATCCAATCTGCCAAAGTCATTTTCTGCTCCAGTTGTACCCCTATAGAAAGAGTTCGCTAACCGCAAACAATGAAGAGGACTGGCTCTACGCCCTAATTTGTCGATGCAGGATAAAACTTTGGTTTTCTCTTGGGGTATTCTCAAGAGATTGTTTCGCATCCTCTTTCTCGAAACAGGCATAACAGGATGTTATACGTCAGAAAAGCCGGAAAGCTACAGGTAGCACGACAAATGTAGTAGGCCTACGTATATTTAAAGCTCCAATGTGGCTCAGACAACATCCTGATTGCCAATGCTGCAGTTAGAATATGGCCAATGGAAATTTGCTAAAAATCCCATTTACCAATTCAGATTGATTCATTAGCTTGCCGATAGAAACGCTGTACAAGGAAGTCAGTTCGCATATTGGTCGTGACTTTATCTGATATTTGTACATAGGTTCAGTACGACTCGTGCACAGAGACCTACAAGTCAATTGGTTGAACAGACACACACGAACACACAAACCCACCCAGTCACACACCGACACACAACCGGATACACGCGGTGCCGTCTTCGTATGTGTATACTTGAGTTTTGATTGCGCCTTGATATTTGACCTTACCCTGGATCTTACATTAATCTCGTCGCTCTTCCATCAATTTAGCATCTGGTCATAGCGTCATAAAATTCCCCCAACCGTCCAACACATCTGGCCAAGAATTCGAGTATAAATTAGACACAAAGCGTAGATTTGAAACCTAACCTCTCGTGTGACAGTCCAGCACGTTAACCACTTGACTAACACGCAACCGTATGCTGAATACAAGACTACCGTGCCAGTATGCCCACACAGACTTTGAATTCTATTTCGAGTCTAATGATCTGCTAAGACAATATATCTAACATACATGACATTTTGTATACTATTATTGCAAATCTCAATCATTCACTAATTCGATGACTAAATTTACCAAGGGCATTTTCAAGCAGCTCACTCTGTGAGAAAGAAGCAGTTTCAATCATTGATTGCTCGGGATATATTAGAAGGAAAGTCATAATTAAAATCTGCGTGATGACATTACTGAAGGTTATCATACTTATTCACAGCATTAACAGACATTGATAACTTTGATCGATCAGAAAAAGGAACATGGAATTACAAAAGAATACACTCGATATATTAAATTTAGCAAAAATCGGTTAATTAGACCAAAATAATATGGATTTACTTATACTATTTTATAAATCGAAACGAACAACTAGAAAATATGTGAACTTACTTGTTCCTATGTGTCGTAATTCGACAGTTAGCCTACTCATCGTCATTTGACAATTGCTATTTTTACAAGACGGGGATTCCCAAAGTCACTGCATTTTGTAGACCTCAGCATGTGATGTTCTCTCCAACAGTGTAGTCCTATTTATTATAACTGAGCGTGGTTAACGTGCGTTTATCACTTGACTATCACGCAACCCTCTGTTAAAGACAAGACTACCTTGCAAGTATGCCTATCTGGAGCCCACATAGGACCCATATTTCCATATGGGACACTTATAGAGACGTTATGGGCCCCATCTTATGCTCATGAATATGCTGGCAGTGAATATATTTGCATATATTTTGCATACATTTCCAGTGAAGCATCGACAGAGAAGCGGTCAAAGAGGCAAACAAGGACGCAATCAATTTTAATGTAGGATACGAACGACAGATTGTCAAATACCCTGATATAAATGACTATACAATTACAAAGTAACCTACATTAGCATACATACAAACAGGCAATGCGGGGTGGGAGAGATGAAACACGTCGTAACACGAAATAGAATATGGATAGGCCTCATTGTCTACATTATACAATCTTATTATAAGCGGACACATGATATTTAAATCAACAATTATCGCTCTGGGCTGCATAAACATTATGACGCTGGTTTTCTTGAGCTCTGTTAAAAAAACAGTATGGACATAAATAAATGCTTAGTTAAAGTCTAAATGCCAGCCGTTGTGATTAAATAAGGGTTGACGTAGGTTTCCAGCAGTGCTGCTAGCTGTGGACGTGTTTATACGTACGCATATAATTAATAACAACCGTAGAGCCTGCACACTTAGTTTATTGTTGATCAACGATAGTGTATATGAACAAAGGTCGATGAAGCCGGCCCCGTATACGTTCCCTATCTTTATTGTGTAACACTGTAACTCAATGTACCCGTTGGAATGAGCGCCAAGCCATTTTGGGTATCTAAAAATAAAGATCCTAACATTCAGTGTTTTGCAAATCTGTATAGTGCTGAGAATGTAGGCCTATCATATCTGCATTGTACACATTACAGAAGACCCTCGGCGTAATGATGTGTTAAACCATGGAGCCAACGAGGGAGTGTTTACCAAACTGACCCAGTTAGCTACATCGGTAAGAGCGTAGGCTGCGTCAAATACTCCTCTGTGAAAGAGAGCGTGCGAATCGTGGTTCGCTTCCCGAAGGTGGCTTGTTTCAGAGATTTAAATCTCGGGCTAGCACGGTCCCAACAAGGGGACCAATAAATGGCGTGGCACCCATTCAAACGAGCAGCGGTGATGAAGGATCTCACCCGATCAATTCATTAAAAAATGAACACGGTCAAGGCCATATTATCAGTCTTGGTGTCCTCGAGACCAAGGTCTTGGTCTCGAGTGCACTCGAGTTCGTTTTTAAAAGTCTTGGTCTTGGTCTTGGTCTTGAGACCAAAGGTCTTGGTCTTGGCCTTGGTCTTGAGGTTCAAGGTCTTGGTCTTGAGGTTCAAAGTCTTGGTCTTGGTTTTGCAAGACCAAGACCAAGACTTTTGTCAATATGAACGGTCATTAATTTTAACAAACGGCAAGAATTTTTTTTAAATTATCAAAAATTACTCATACAGTTATTGCTTTAGTATTTACACGGTGTGAATGAGGCTTCACTGTTGTTTTGGACAATTATTTTGACATCCGGTTATTTACCATGGAATGATTTCAAAACAGACTCACGATTAATTTGTACATTTACACCCGGTTCTTGAAAAAGCTGCTTTGTGTGCTATAGCGATTTCAGCACTTGTAGACCTTTTTTTCACATGGCAGAATTTTTATGAGGCCCCACAGGTCACGTCTTGGTCAGAAAATTCTGAGCAAATTGGTTTTTATAAAGTTCAACAGGCATTTGGAATAACATTTCGCATGAAGGACTTCTGTAAATACGATTCGAAATTCTCTGCAGTCTCCATTTAGAGTTGTTTTGCTTGAATAAAAGACTCATGTTTTCATTAAAATAACGAGTAGTCCGACTTTACAATTTTTAGTAAGGAATAGAAGTTTGGATACGACTGTGATTTTTTGGGGTCTTGGTCTCGGTCTTGGTCTTGAGGTTCAAGGTTTTGGTCTTGGTCTTGGTCTTGAGGTTCAAGGTCTTGGTCTTGGTCTTGAGGTTTAAGGTCTTGACAACAAGACTGCATATTATACGGTCGCTAAAGAAAATCGCGTACATTTACATGTTCCTGCATCAATTCATGAGGTCAAACGTTCTTCATGTGTTAATAAACAGTTTAAAATCCACTTACCACGTGACTCTTAGCATTTGCATCGACAACTGACATTGTTGATCAAGCTGGCAGTAGCCTGCTAACTGCCGATGCCTAATAATTTGCGGTAATTACAATAAGGATGTGAAAGAGGATGCCAACTGCGTAAATGCTGTCGATCAGTTATTTTCTCAGTTATTTTCTTGCAATTTGGCAGTTATATTGTTTGCTCAGTTCGTAGCAAATGAGTCTCATTCCAGATCGTTTACATTTCGGCTGTTATCAATTTGTACCGGAACTGAACATCGATGCTGGATTCGGTCCCAAATTACATCAGAGGGCTCTGAGCTCCTCTATCGAGCCAACCAGTTCGATGAACATTGCAACATGTGGAGACCTTTTGGTTCCGCGCTCCCGTACAGCGACTCGCCCACATCGATCCTTCTAACGTATTAGACCGTCTTAGTGGAAGAGTCTTCCATTTCAAATCAGAATTTTACCGCCAAAGTAGCTCAGAAAAAAGGTTCCGCATATCTTAAAACGCATCTTTTTACCTCTGCTAGGTAGCCGTGTTGCAGCGCCGTTGTGAGGCTCTTAAAACGCGATATATAGGTTTTCAGATATATACATAGGGCTTACTGTAGCCTACACTATACTAATTATGCACAAAGCAACACGAAGCAGGACATCTCAATATGACGTTAACTGTCAATTTTCTCTATCCTTCGTAACTGGTATAAATAAGGCTGAGAATATAAATGGAAAAATGTCATCACTGTTTCAATCAAGAACATAATCCTTATACAAGATCGCTGTGTCATGTTAGATGGGTTGTCAAGTGAAGATCAGAGTCAGGTTGGCATAAAGACCAAACAGAGGAGACAGCACCGCTGTTGAATAAGGATGAAACAAATAACACTTACACGTCACGGAATTTACTTGATTGGACTTCTTCATGTGTTTCATACAAAATAAATCAATAATTTGTTCAATCTTGCGAAATATAGTTGGCTTACATTGTTTCTTCTTTTCTAAGTAATACTGAAAACTGAAATGCATCCGTATTTCCACGTTAATTTTTACGATTTATAGCTAAACAGAACGGAAGACCTGTGGAGAGATAGTAAGAGATTTGATTGAGCGAAAAGGAATTTGTTCTGAAGCTTAGGTATTTGGGATATATAGGCCTTTTTTCGAAACTTAATGAACTGAATTTGTATTTTACACGGAACGGAAGGAGCCGATCTATTTGCAGTACACGACAAAATTCGAGGTATCATAAAAAAAACTTGGTTTGTGGGAGAAGAACATTGAAGACTGCATGTAGGCCCTATGGCTGTTTTCAGACATTTGAAACCTTTATAATCGAAAATGATGCAAAACTAGCTGATGGCACTATCACCGAGATCTCCGCACATTTTTACGCGTTGAAAGGGAATTTTGATTGTTACTTCCTTGAAGAAACGAAAAACTGTGAGCAGAAGAACTGGATTGCGAATCTGTTTCAGGTCCACATGTCGACTGGGATATTCGACAAAGGCCGATGAAAAACTCATCGATCTGCCCGAATACACATCGTTAAAACTGAATTTTAACTGCAGGAAATTGGTGGTGGGTCGCGATAGATTGTCGTTCTAAAAAGTTGGGTCGCGGTACAAAAAAGTTTGGGAAGCACTGGTGTAGAGCGTATTTTATGTAAAGTATTCGTTCGTATAGCTGCATATATATAGGCCTAATAATCATCTAGTAGGCCTATCGCAATTCAGTGCTGTTATCCGTCCTGCATCATAGCTGTAATAAGTTTTAGCTTGCTACTTGGCTATAATTAATGATTACAGTAACAGTATTACTGTTTTCCATAACAGAAGTAGGCCTAATTGAACCCAGTGAATCACTTATTTCAATATTTTCTTATGAACAGTACTGACAAAGATTAATGGAAGCTGCACAATAACAACAAATTAAACAATCACATTTACTGTACCATTTTCTGTAGTTCACTAGTGTTTTCGCATCACACATTGACAATTTCAATCACTGTCACTGTCAGTGGGTGGCATTGTGGGCCATGCCATAATATTTTATTCTGCCATATCAATGTCACCTGCTCCAAAATCGTCATCACTTGAGTCTGAATGATCTGTTTCATGATCAGAACTGCCATTGGCATCCTCATCAGACTGAAGTGGCTCATCATCACCAGAGTCGGATAGCAAGTCATCAGGCTTGCTGTCTGAAGCGCCGAGACTGCTCGAGATTGCTGCCACCTTTGCTGGTGGTTGGGAACAGGCTTCGCTATCGATGCCACTGGAATAAACTTACGGCGACTTAACATGACATTGTATGTGTTGACTGTGTCGTTTATCAAGTCTTCACGTTCTTTCTCCAACAACGCTAGGTGGTTTGCACGAATCAACAAGTCTGCATTGTGCTGTGACCCATAGACAGCCTTCGATCAGACAGCATTGAAGTGAGAAAACTGAAGCATGATTCGGCAAACCCGTTACTAACTCCCATCGCCATCACCATTAATGCAGCATGCAGATAGGGGCCTACTTGGCAGTTCCGAACGACGGCAACGTATAGTGCACTGCCAGACATCTGAGACAGATTTGTTGTCATATTAATAGCGCACTATGCGCCTAAGGAATTTTAGTTCAGTGGCCAGTAATAAGTAAACTGAAGTAATCTTAATTAGATAAATAAAATAATGGCCTGGCTCCAGGTTCATCTATCGTCTTGGAGTCTAACTCAAACTCAGCGAGCGACGACCGACTGTCACCGATGGTGAGAAGTCTTCGGCTAGGCGAGCGGTAAATCGCTCGCCGATAGCTTTGCTAGGCGAGCGACCAAGAAGAGCGATCGATCGCTCGCCTTAAATCAGACACACTGGTTATAAACTGCCTTATGCACACAGTCCCCCCCCCAAAGTCCGTCTCACACCTCGCCGTGGTGGGGGGTGCGTAACAGCCGAGTAGGGGATTGCCTGCTGAGGCTATGCCATAAGTGGTGAAGGTTTCTGAAGTACCACCTTGGGCGCTACGCGAGGTGGAAAGGCTCAGCAGGAACCCTGAAACAGCTGGCTAACGTGAGCGGCGTAGAAGGCCACTACTCAAACCGCGAGGAAGGCAACGGGAAACCACCTTGGCTATTTCCCAAGACATGATATGGACAAATCGTCGTCCATGTCACAAACCTGCTCAACAGCAGAAGACTGAGAAGAAGATACACACAGTAATACTTATTAGCACCATGCATCTCCTATTCCTTGCTCTGTATTTAGTGATTTTGTCTTTTAAGAAACCTTTTGTTGGAGAAATTGTTCGCATTCGCCTGAAATGGCGTTTGAATCAATACCAAAAGATAGTGACTCGAAACTGGTTTATAAGATAGTAGTGACACGTAGGGGAAGTTTGGATATATTTAGTAGATACATTTATTGACATTTAATTAGCGTTTTTAGCCCTAAGGAAGTTTTGAATATATTTTGCGACATGGTCTTGAGATGCCCCATTGGAAACCACTTTGAAGTGAAACTTCTTTAGATTACCACTAACATTTTCAGACCTTTTATGTGGAGTTTTGCTACTGTAATTGATATTTAACATAAAATATTTCTCACTCAATGACAATCAACATCAATTCGTTGAATCAACCACTAAAATAGACAAATCACGATCTAAGCAAATTGCCACATTACAACATTAATTTTACCCACTGGATGGGCAACACTTCAAAAGCCTGTGAGACGTTTCTTTTGGAATCTATTGTGAGCCCTTTATTACGCCCGGAGGCAGAAGGAATAAGTCAAATGTCTCGGTAGTACAACATATATGCTGCATAAACCGAATTTCAAACGCACAAACTACGAAAGTTAAACATAAAATTCAAAAGCGTATTCGATGTCGATCTTCCTCGACTTTCTATGACTGATTGCGAAATTTGTTCGAGTTAATTTAAGTAAGTAAGTAGCCTTTATTAGCACATGACAAGCGCACATGCATTACATGTATACAATGATTACGTACATTTTAAAATAAACTATAACAGGCACTGGTTATAAAGTCACATGTGCACATCTAAATATAATTAAAGATACATCGATTGACAAAGCTGCTCTTAAACAATTTAGATTTAACCAGAGGCAGCATGAAAGGATGTCCTCTCTTGAGGAGCGAGTACTTGTCCTCACGAGGAGGTGGCAGGAGCTGATGAATGCAGTGGCGAAAGAACTGCGATTTCTGGAAGAGCTCTTCTGCAGTAGGCCTATGGATCTTCTCATATAATTGCCATCTAATTGCTATTTAATTACGCACTACGGGAAATGAAGCCCGCACCTCGGGATATATTTCTGCAATTTAGTATTTGACAACTAAGCGTTTGTCAGGTACACACGATGAGATTGGATTTGTTGATGGACGAGCGGATTGCTTCTGAGATGACCATTTCTTTGTCATTTGACCATTTGAACCGAGTCTAATGATCCCGCAGTATGAATCATGCTAAAGACAGCTATAACTCGAATTGGTTCTTCGTTTTATAAGAATGCAACTGTGATACGTGAGCAAGGTGCAAGGCTTATCTTTAAGTTGAATTTGAAAGAATAGAATAGATTGATTGAAGTTCGATTAAGGAATCGCGTAAAAGCGAGTTTTCCAGGGGCAGCACATCAACTACTCAAATTAATTTACTTTTGCAAACACACGCGTATTTCCAGTTGCCAGTTTTCTGTGGTTTCCTGTCAATCAATCAATCAATAAAACGTTCTTTAATTGAAGTCATTTGCCTTATACAAGGCTAACAGACAGTGCAGAGTTAGTTAAAATTATTGGCCACAATAGGGCGCCCAGCAGGGACCTAGATCCCTCTTACCTGGGACACCTAGTTTAGCTTTCTGTAATATTTAGTATAGGCAGCTTTGTTAACTAACAACATTAGTCAGCTATACTAAAAAAATATAGAGTCTTAACTAAACAAATAAATCCGTAACTAAAGTCATATCAGAGGTACAAGATAGATTAAATAATTTAATTTTCATTTAAGATGAAGTCGCACGTGTACTTAGCGGCACTTTAAGTAAAACATGACTAACCATGTAAATAAACCTATCATGTGAAATAACAATTTAAAGCTGCGTTTATAATAGTAGTTTATAAGCATAATAATTTTTCGGTACCGTGCAAATAAAAGTGCATTTCCCCAAGTCACTGGAATAAAGGAACAAACTCTTCGTAGATAATTTTAGCTGCAAAAGAATCTTTAAATGTAGAAACAATAAAATATCTTAGTTGCCCTGTATTCCATTGAGCTCAACCTTTTGCTTGTTGATTCTTGCCTGGTTCTAAAACAGAATTTCAATGTTTTGAGTATCACTAGATTTCAAAAACTATACAGTTAGATCTGTAGTTCAATAAAGTAAAATTCAACATTGTACATACAACTTTGGAATCTCTTCTGCTAGAATGACTTAAGTTTTAAAACACTACTTTGCTGATGCTTAACTGTATTCTTACAGATTGACATATAGCGTGTAAAGCTCGTTGAGAAAAACGAGTTTTTGTGTCGTCGTAATAAGGAACTGGCGACTTATAATTATGGCAACAATAAGGTCAGAAAATTACAAAGGTTATACGATACAATACAACACAAATGTAATTTGATAATGCCTCCTTACAAAGTTCACAAGTGTACACTGAAGCCAGGGTAACCATTAATAGCCATAGGTAGACTGGAAGAGGTAAGTTTTCAATTTAAACCGAAAGACAGTCTCGCTAAGAGAGTTGCAAACATGAGGAGGTAGAGAGTTCCAGATGAAGGAACCAGAAACTGTAAATGAACGCCGGCCAAAGATAAGACGTGTACAAGAAAAACCAAAGGCCGCTCCTCTCTTCCTTCACGATTTGCTGCAAAGTATGTTAATTTCCAACAAATCGTGATCGAAGAGAGGAGCGGCCTTTGGTTTTCGAAAACATTGAGTTTCATGTTAATCGAATTAATCTATAAATAACAGGTGATTTCTCTAGAAGAGCAAAGAGCACAGTAGAATGAAACTGTCATTGGTGGCCATTACACATGTGTTTAATTCAGTAATTTAGAAAGAAACATTTGTCTTACATATAATACTGTCTTCAAGTACACGACAATAGGTATCTTAACACATTTCATAAGACTAACTTATCCAACCTTTCTGTTTCATTCTGTGATCTCACTGAATCCGTCCAAACATGAAACCAGCGAGACCTGAGATCATAATGACCCATAAACCGCCAGGGGTACAGATGACGACAGCATACGCTCGATTTGCTAGATTAAAAAATTTATGACACCCATTCAGTAACACAAAATTCATTGTTGTACTTCATATTATAAAGACGTAAAAACTAGTTTTATTAGAGATGCCAACGATGCCAATTGACCTTTGATCTCGAAAATATGGCAAATTAACTTAGGCTACCGACTAAATCGGGATTTTTTTTAGCTTTTAGACACATAATTATTTATTATATATTATTAATATAAAATATGAAACGATTTCTTGACGTTTTACTATATAGACTGTGTAATGTGTAAATATAATTATTCCTGTATGCAAGAAACAAATAAATAAATATGAAACGAAAGCACAAACTGTGAAGTCATTTAAAAATATGAGCCACTTCGATAAAATAATTAACGACACTTTGCTAGGAAGTGTCGAGATTTTGGTCATGCATGCACAGTTGCACACGTCTCTGCATATGAACGTACGTGTACTTACAGCTTCCTACAATGATGGCATCAGATGTGCAACCGTATTGCGAAGTTACTGATCTTGTCGTCTGACATTGATACGACGAACCGTTCATACGAGAAATCACTTTCTTCGGCAGGTAATAGATGGCGCGATTGCCAGAGATGTTGCAAGTCAATCCTTCTGCGATGGGATTGTCTGATCCAACTTCTTTCCATTGCATTATTGGAGGTTGGTAGCCGTGATATTGAACTGCACAGGTTAGGTGCAAATCGTCAGGTGCAAAGCCGCAGATATTTTGTCCAATGAGTCCAATTGGATTCGCATTGGACTCACACACCGGATCTTCGACTATAACCACAACGCAACCTCTGAATTTAAAAATGACATGGTAAACTACGAACTCCACTGACACTGGACGAACATTCATCTTCGTGTCAGATATTATTCGTGTTAATGCGTATGTACTAATTAACCAGGTGCTAATGATAATTATAGTGCTACTACTACTACTACTATTACTACTACTACTACTACTACTACTACTACTACTACTACTACTACTACTACTACTACTACTACTACTACTACTACTACTACTACTACTACTACTACTACTACTACTACTACTACTACTACTACTACTACTACTACTACTACTAATTATTTTTGGCTTTACTGTGTAATTCTTCTCTAGCTCAAGGTTATGTCCCGACACTGCACAAAAGGGCTGTGGTTTTCCCTTCCATTAAGCGCCAAGGCCTTGATCCTAACTCTCCTTCAAACTATCGTCCTATCTCAAACCTCTCTTTTCTTTCAAAGCTTCTGGAAAAATGTGTCTCTTGTCAACTGATCTATTACCTTGACTCTAACTCTCTTATGCCTACTCTTCAGTCTGGGTTCAGGAAATTCTACTCGACAGAATCGCTTATACTGCGCCTTCTAGCTGAAGTATTTCAAGCCTTTGATCGTGGCCAGGTCACTTTACTTGCTCTTTATGATATCAGCGCTGCCTTTGATACTGTAGACCATACCATCCTCTTAGACCGTTTATCTAAATCTTTTGGCATTGCTGACTCTGCTCTTCTTTGGTTTCGCTCATTCCTTACTGATCGCTCTGTTTCTGTTGTTTTTGGACCTACCCGCTCTCCTTGGACCCACATCCCGTATGGACTACCTCAGGGCTCTGTCCTCGCCCCCTTCTGTTCATTTTGTATACCTCGGATCTAGCTGGGGTTCTTGGTCCAATGGGCGTTTTGTCTCACCAATACGCTGATGACACACAGGCATACCTCCATGGTCCAGCCAACTCAGCTGCTCTTATGGTTGAACGCATCCTGGAGGCTTCCTCTGCTCTTGATCTCTGGTTGTCCTCAAATCGCCTTCGTCTTAACTATGATAAAACCAAGTACATTTGGCTTGGCAATCGTGTCCAGCTTGCCAGGATTGATGCTGACTCTCTGCGCCTCAGGTTTCCCAATGTGTGCTTCTCCTCCTCTGTCCGTGATCTTGGATTTGTCCTAGATCCTACTCTTTCTCTATCTGATCATGTCAATAGTGTCTCTCGCTCGTGTTTTTACTATTTACGCCAACTTCGTGCCATTCGCCAGTCTCTTCCGCTGCATGCGATTGTGACCTTGGTTCATGCTCTGATCTGTACTAGGATTGACTACGGAAATGCTGTCTATATTGGCCTGTCCTCTACTAACACATCTAAACTTCAGTCCATCCTTAATGCTGCTGCTCGCCTTATAGGGGGCATCATGAAGTTTGCCCATATCTCTTCCTACATCCGGGACTCCCTTCACTGGCTTCCCATTCACCAACGCATTCAATTTAAGGTCCTTTCCCTCATGCGTAACTGTCTTGTTGGCTCAGCTCCGCTGTATCTCAGGGCTTACTGCACCCCAGTTTCCAGTTTGCCTGGTCGGGCCTCTCTCCGGTCATCTGCCCGTGGCCTCTTGTTAGTCCCTTGGATGCGCACTGCTACTGCCCAGTCCCGTAGTTTTGCGGTTGTGGGCCCTTCCAGTTGGAACAGCCTCCCTCAGGGCTTTAGACTTGTCCTCCTCTCTCTGTCTCCTGCCCAGTCTCGCAAGCGCCTGAAAACATTTCTCTTTGTCAGTGAAGACACTGACACGGGTCGGGAGCGCCTCTGTTTATGAGTGGCGCTATATAAATCCTCGATTACAATTACAATTACAATAGTACTACTAATAATAACAACAATGTTATTATATCGAAGAAAAATTAACAACCATGCTACAAGCACGAAAGAAAACGGGTAAAATAATGAAGCCATCACAATAATCCCCTCTTGAAAATCAACATGCACTGATGCATGCTTCTCTCTGTCTATGTAGCTCCTTTTGGAAACCTTTAATGCAATTAACTGCTATAGTGATTATCTTAATTTTTCTTACATGAAATAAGAAAACAACAATAGTGGTATTTTTTATTCATGCTATTAAATATTATTATCATATAATCTTCATTCATTCATTCATTCATTCTAAGGATTTGATATAGCACATCTTCAAGATACCTGGTACCTACTCAGAGGCGCTCCCAGCTCAGCCACAGCTAAAGAAATGAGACTTGCGGGACTTACAAAAAGCAGGCGAGTTTAACAGTGGCAGCAATCGCAGGTTTAAAGGTAGGCCATTCCAGATGGAAGGCCCTACAACCGAAAAAACCCGACACTGTCTAATAGCAGTGTGAGCACGGGGGCCAAAAGCTCCCCCCCCCCTTACCGAAGAGCGGAGAGATCGACGAGCTGAAAGTTTCGGAGACAGGCCGACAAAGATCAGACAGGTAGGATTGAGCACAGCCTAGAAGGCACCGCCAGACAAGTGCAGCAACCAGATAGGAGATGCGCTGTGAACCAGGAAGCAAGTGAAGGACATCAAGCATAAAGGCAGAAACAGCAGCATGCCTTGGAAGGTGACCAATGAGGCGAGCCGCTGAGCGGAGAACCGTATTACTGTAATATTTATTACTAGCTGGTTTACCCGGCGTTGCCCGGGGTTATAAGTTTCAATCCCTGTAGCGAATAAGCAACAAATTTAGGTATAAGTTTCAATCCCTATAGCGAATAAGCAACAAAAGTTAATGTGAAGTGAAATCCCTACGGCGGCGCCATCTGGCGAATCTTTAGAAATGCGTGCCGGTGACAGAGAATTGGCGGTCAAACACACAGAATCTTCTCGGGCGGCGCCATTTGGCAAATGAAAATAGGTCGACTCGAATTTGTTTGGACCAGGTATAAAGTGGGGGTTTGGGAGAAGTTTTGGCCCGGGACACCATGGAAGCGGTGAAAACGGGGGACGCGAAGCTGCTTAACCCGGCGTTTTGGGTGTTTCAATCCCTCTACCGAATAAGCAACAAAACACTGCTTAACCCGGCGTTGGCCAGGTTTAGTTAAGTGAAAGTTTCAATCCCTCTAGCGAATTCGTACTGTAGCTGCTTAACCCGGCGGCGCCATCTGGCGAGTGAAAATAGGTTGAGTGTAAGTTTTTTTACCAGCTAAAAATGCATTGCCCGGGTAGGTTTTGGCCCGGGAGACCATGGTAGCGGTGAAAACGGTGAACGCGAAGCCTCACACTGGGTGTGTAATGCCCACCCCGAGACAGTAGTGAAGGTTTGGAGTGAAAAGGTCCAAAGCTGTAGAAATGCATCGCGGTCAAAGATCGCTGTGTTATATAGATTGTTGTGATTATTATAATTGGCGAAAAACGAAATTATGAATTTATAAACTGATAAGTTAGAGTTCCAAACTCTGTTTTATAGTACGTTTTTCATATCTGAAATTGCTTTCAAATTAGGGCTATGTAAATTTACAGTTACAATCACAACTAGGCGACTTTTTTAAATCACTCCAAATATAATCTATTATTGATTTATTTATAAATGCTGTTTACTAATTTATCGAATGAATGTAAACACTGTGGTAACTAATATTAGAAAGAACCAGTGCTTTTTTCAGCCGGAACGCGCCGGAACGGCGTTCCGGCACCTTTTTTCAGGTACTAAAAATAATTTATTTATTTTAATAATGAAAACAATAATTTGGTCATTTTAATTTAACTTCAGTGTGTAAACTGCTTTAAGTGTTTATTGAGACCCCTCCCAAACCCCAATCGCAGTTTTCTTGATATTTTGGTCCGTCCATAATTGTTCAGTTCCGGAACCTATTGTTCAGTTCCGGAACCTTTTTTCTGGAAAAAAGCACTGGAAAGAACAATCGTTTTACCCAAAACAATCAGTTGCGCAGAATGCTTGTTTCCTTCAGCAATGCTATCCTGACACTCATATCTTCCGGCATCACCTGCCGTAACAGAAGAGATGACTAGATTGTAGGCTCCAGTTGCATCATCCTTTTCCATCTGGAATCGACCCCCCATGAAGAGAATTTGAAATCCATTATGACCGTACACGAAGCGACTATCGTGGGGTTTTTCTACGGTGTAATGGGACCAATTGACCTCCCTTGAAGCAAGACTTGTTGAACAGTTGAAAAACGTTGTTCCATTAACCACAGCCTCCGCGTCATTCGGTTTCACGATGAGATCTGATTTAACTACAAGGTTCAAATTTTAAAATGTGTGTAGCCACTGAATGAAGAATTGTTAAGTCCCAATTGTGATTATGTTATAATTAGATATTTATGTAGCGCTATTTCCACTGAAACTATCAGGGTTTTTCTAAGCTAGTCTCAACGATGTTAACCGTCGTAAAGACTAGAGAGCCCATCAGTTATCAAGTACTGCTCAGATAACTGAGAAATAACCAATGGTAGGGTTCCGCATACCCGTCGAGCCTAAAAGAACAGACTAATATTCAGCTACTGCAGATGGTGCCATATTCAATGATCCTGGGCTGCGCTCAGTGCGCTGAATCGTGCACGAGAAACCACGGAAGGCGTTCAACACATAAAAAGGCGTTACACTATGCATGTTTATGTTAAGAATCTCTCTAATGTATATACACATATCTTGCCTTCAAATGATATATATATTGATATTTACATATATATATAATGTATTTTGCTCTTTCAATTAAAAATATACACGGTACAGTATGCAGGCCCGCCGAGAGCGGGGAGCAAGGGGGGCAAATGCCCAGGGGCCCGGCGACCTTTTAGGGGCCCGAGCGGGGCCCGGGCCGTGCCCGCAATCAACTTATGAAAAATATTATAATCAGTTATACAAAGTTTCTGATTTATGCCTTTTAAAATATTATATTATCTGACGCTTAACTACAATCAGTTTAACTTCAAGCATCTGAATAGAGTCATAGTTGCATATATATATATATATATATATATATATATATATATATATATATATATATATATATATATATATATATATATATATATATATATATTTAAAATTTGAACTATATATATATATATATATGCACTTTTATTTTTTCAATTTGTGCTCTTTTTTTAATATTCGTACGACCCTACGATGTTATATTTATATAAAACCTAAAGATAGTTTAGAGGCCCGTAACTGCTCTGCCTAGGGGCCCGTGACTGTTCTGTCTAGGGGCCCGCGACTGCTCTGCCTAGGGGCCCGTGACTGCTCTGCCTAGGGGCCCGGAATTTCTGTCGGCGGCCCTGACAGTATGGACGTTTTATTGTAGAGTGTCCACATTGCTGATGGTACCTAGCAACTTTCGACTGAGCGCTTTTGTATTTCTTTTCTTCTTTTCCGTAAGCACTTGTGGGTCATTCTATTTGATCTGAATTTGTGTCTTCAGATCTGGAACGCCTCTACTGAGTTTGAAACAAGTAGCGCTATATAAATCTGTTATTGCATTTGCAATTACAATATCAAACTAATCATCGCTACCGTCATTATCACTACGACAATCATCAGCGTCATCATATATCATCGTTGTCATCATTGTCATCGTCGTCGTTATCGTCATCATCATAATCATTATCCCTATTTTCATCATCTTCATCATCATTATCACCTCCATCACCAAAGAACCATTATCAACACGTTTGCTATTTTTAATTCTAATCATAATCGGCGTCATCAGCATCAACATCATTATTAACACTAAGTGAAACAGCAACAGTTGAATATCTACCATAACACGTGAAAAATGTCAGAAACATTATTCTACAAAGTAATTCTTTCGGAAACACATCAAGCAGTATTAGATATTAAAGTAGCGATAAATATGGCCCTTTCTGTACAATTAATTTTAATTATGACATCTAAACACACAGTGAAGTTTCAGTAAGGTATATTCGCCTACCATCGTGACAGGCCATTAGGACGAGTAACACTGCCAGAAATGATGCGTTTCCAATTACAGATGTCATGGTCATTATTTCTTTGGTGTTCTCTGAGTGGAATAAAGAATAATACATAGGCCTATATGAGAAACATTCCGAACTTGTACTTGACCTGGCTCTAGAACGCAATATAGAATGCTACTTTCAAGTGTAGGAAGCGTCATAGGTGAATGAGTTCCTTATCATTAAAAATGCGAAAGGAAATTAAATTTAGGGCCTAATAATTAGTAACATCAGAGCAATACTTCATGATCAGAACTTACCCAAATATGTAATGGTAATTGAAACATCTACCAGCAATCTCTAGATCACAAGAAATACAATGAAAGCTCTAATATGTTCAACTTGTGCCACCCTTGCTAACTCATCACAGAGTACACTGAACGTACACCTACTACTAAAAAACAGTTCCGTTCAAAGTGGTGGCTTTCTCTCTTCCTCTAATAGCACATATTACGTTATTATAAATCACACAGTCAAATAAAGATCGCTTAGAAAGTGACTCGTGATGAGAAAATAATGTGGGTTGTAAAACTGTAAAACTGTTAATCAAAATCATCTTGATAATGCATCCATTTGGGAAGAATTTGATATAAGTAGTGACCGGGGGTCGAGACAGACTGAGGTAGGAGGATTATCGGGTAGAGCGGGTTGCCTGGATGGTGAATAGATAACGGAGATACTTGGGCTGGGTAGTGGCGGTTCTAGATTTTTGGAACTGGGAAATAACAATTGCTTTAGCCCCTCCTTACACATAAATGTACATGTTCATACTACTGATGTATGGCTAATTAAACTGGGGGGGGCTAAAATTTTATTAGGGAATAAGAAAAGACGAAGGGGCTAACTTTCCAGCTAAGGGCTACAGCCCCATAACCCCCAGTAAAACTGACACTGTGGCTGGGAATACGGTAGGGAGTTGTAGGTTAATGAAAGGATTTTGACGTAGATTCGCTCTATGATTTTTAGCCAGTGGAGTGATTTGATGATGGGAGTGATATGATGATGTTTAATTGTTCTAGTGACAGTCCGAGTTGATGATTTTAGATAAGTTGCAGACGCTTGGTTTGGATGGATTCAAGGTTGAGGTAGACGGAATTGCAGTATTCGAGATTTGAATTTTAGCCACGGAGGTAGCATTTTCGAGGCAGTTTTAAGACCGAGCATAAGCCGGATGCGGCGAAGGTTACGAATGTGCATGAAGCAGGAGCGCAAGAGGTTGTAGGTATGCTTATCATTAGCCTACTCTAAATGCATTTAACTGTCAGCGTATGTTTTATGTAAATATCATTAACAAAACAACCGTAAAACTTCAAGAGTCGGCGTGTTTTTATGATGCCGCATGTGTACGTCGGTCCCTTAGATCTCACCGCACACTAAAATATTACACTTACTACTTCGCTGTAATCGTAATCGTAAATTTGTATAGCGCCACTTCAAGCGAAACTCCTCAATACCAAACCACGATCGAATAGAATGATTTTCAGACGCATGCGTTTGAAACCGAAATGTTAAGAAATACAAAGCTCTCACATCATCATCATGATAACCACTATTGTCATGTAGTCAGTCATCATTGTGGTGGTCATCCTCACCATTGTCATTATAATCATCATCATCATCTTCGACAATATAGTAGGCCTACGCATCATCAGCTTTAACCATCATCATTAACGGCATCGTCGTAATCGCCATCACCGGTGTCACAATCGTCATGATCATCATCGTCATCATCATCGGTAACTGATGCCAGATGTTTACCAGCGATGAGTGCGAATAAATGATCTGCACTGAATAAATGATTTCCATTTTTGTTCGTACCTTTGTGAAGCTTTGTGCTTTTCTCAGGTTTGGTCCAAGTCTGCTTTTGTCTTCTTTTTCGCTGATACTTTGGGAATAGAGCCTTATTATCGTTATCATCATTGTAACTGTAATTTTGATTGTAATTAGTAACTTCTATTGTGCCATTTCCGGTGTCTAATGAAAAAGGTATCAACCGAGGGCACACCAAAACCAAGCAGTTATCAGGTAAATATCCAGAAGATCTGTCCGTCAGACAGGGAGGCAGCCTATTGTAGATAGGCAATTCAAAGTTGAGAACGAAATGACACAAGCGAGTGAACAGAGAGCACAGGCACAGGGAGATGATTCCAAAAGTAGGTGCTGCATCCGGAAAAACCCGTTCACAAGGAGCAGTTCTTGATTTCGGCATGATCTGACAAGATTTAGACGAACCACTTGAATAGTGATAAGTCTGCGGAATAATAACTGATTTCAAGCATTGTGGCTGGCCAGAGCTTAAAGTTCTTATAGACTATGAACCCCAATTTCAAACTAATTCTTTGCTGATCAGGAAGCCAATGCAAACAGTTAAACATATAGGTTATATGTTCATATTTGGATGTATGTGTTATGGCTGTAGCTCTAACTTGTTCTCTGCTGAACAAAATGCAAAAACGGATGCAGACTAACTGTAGATGACAATCTCTCCATTGAACTTCGAATTGCCACTTCGAACATTAAAGCAAACATTCCGGATTGTGTCTTGAGAAGAAGTGTCAGATCTCACATTAATCATTACTATAATATTACACAGCAAGTAAATGGATACATTGTACAGACGCAGTTTTATGTATGTTTAAAGCTGAAGAAACTTGAAACATTTTGTTTTAATTGTAGTGTAGGACTGTATTTATTAGGACAAATATGTTTTGTTCATGAAAATTATTTTCCTTTACTTTAAATTTGAAGTTTAGCCGTAAAATTGCTCCGTAATATTTATTTTGAATAAAATTAATATTGTCTCATTTTCTGGGGAAAATTAGTCTACAAAAATTAGCCCGCGATTGGCATGCGGCCCCAGAGCTGCTCTTAAAATTTGTTAAAAGAAGTTGCCCATGCCTGGCTTACATGTACGTACACCAAATTGCGTTAATGCAATTGGTACAATAAAGAATATACTTACTTACTTAACTCATAAATTAAATGTGCTATTGTTAATTCTGTTAATTAGTTTAATGTTTTAGCCTAATTGATTTAAACTGCAGAAAGTAATTGATATGTTGATACTTTGGTACGCCTGTACCATCAAGCGCACACTACATGAATATCAAACATGGTACCCGCTGATTCGATTCGAGATTCGATTCGAATTCGAACCTTTACCCCGATTCGATTCGAGATTCGATTCGACGGAAAATTTGTGATTCGCAAGTCCGAAGACATACATATGTAGGTGTGTATAGGACAGACACAGGCATGGAGAGATAGAGACAGATAGTGTCATGAGTTGTTTTACAATTGGTTAGTTATGCCTCGTCAGTTATGGCGAGGAGTTTCGAGAAAAAGCAGATCTAGTTTGGTAAGGTTATAGGCAATTCTTTCTGTTTTCAAATCACACATTTAATCTTTCTCTGTCTGAGAAACAAAATGAAACAAAACAAAATAACAATTTAACCAGAAGGTTCTATGAGTTCTCGTCTCTGAGTTACTCTATTTAAGCCTACTACATTTGTTCCCCTGGGTCGATGACCGTTTTCCCTTCCCAGGTCTTCCCCCTTCCCCAACAATATCCGGTACTCACAGTTCGTAGACCATTGTCTTACCGCCGGGAAGCCAACTCATGTGGAAAACGTCAAGCAACCTGAACCGTTCGCAGACAGACCGCATTCCGTCGTAGTAGCCTGGTTGCTTTCGGAGACCAACGGCGTGCTACCGTCGTCGTAGCCCTGTTGCGTTCGGAGACCAACAGCGTGCTGCCGTCGTCGTTGCCCTGTTGCGTTCGGAGACCAACAGCGTGCTGCCTTCGTCGTAGCCCTGTTGCGTTCGGAGACCAACAGCGTGCTGCCTTCGTCGTAGCCCTGTTGCGTTCGGAGACCAACAGCGTGCTGCCGTCGTCGTAGCCCTGTTGCGTTCGGAGACCAACAGCGTGCTGCCTTCGTCGTAGCCCTGTTGCGTTCGGAGACCAACAGCGTGCTGCCGTCGTCGTAGCCCTGTTGCGTTCGGAGACCAACAGCGTGCTGCCGTCGTCGTAGCCCTGTTGCGTTCGGAGACCAACAGCGTGCTGCCGTCGTCGTAGCCCTGTTGCGTTCGGAGACCAACAGCGTGCTGCCGTCGTCGTAGCCCTGTTGCGTTCGGAGACCAACAGCGTGCTGCCTTCGTCGTAGCCCTGTTGCGTTCGGAGACCAACAGCGTGCTGCCGTCGTCGTAGCCCTGTTGCGTTCGGAGACCAACAGCGTGCTGCCTTCGTCGTAGCCCTGTTGCGTTCGGAGACCAACAGCGTGCTGCCTTCGTCGTAGCCCTGTTGCGTTCGGAGACCAACAGCGTGCTGCCGTCGTCGTAGCCCTGTTGCGTTCGGAGACCAACAGCGTGCTGCCTTCGTCGTAGCCCTGTTGCGTTCGGAGACCAACAGCGTGCTTCCGTCGTCGGGTACCTGTTGCGTTCCAAGTCCAACAGCGCTCGTCCGTCGTCGTAGCTCCGTCGCGTTCGGAGACCAGACACCTACTGCCTCGAATCACCGGCCTCTCCTTTCCACGTTTCATTCGTTGCCCATCCCTCTGGACCCCACGGTCACCGATTGTCATCGACCCTCTATATATATATATATCACAGAGCTAGATTCTGTGCGTGTCTATATATGTATGATCTTATGTCAGACTCTCTATTTATATCTGTTCCACGGTCTAGTTTCTAAGTCCCTACCGTAGTCTGTGAAGAGTTTATTTCAATGCAAGGGCAATTCGTGACAATGGCCCTACGCTTAAGACAAAATTATCTAATAATTGTAGTTCTTTACCAGCTAACAGTTACGAACCTTGCCGTAATTGCATCTTAACTAAATCTCCAATCTAAACTATCATTCACAAATTAACTAACGAGTTTTAGCCCAATACCTTAATTAATATTTACAAATTTTGCCCAAATAGCAACTTAACTCGCCCTACGCTTAGGACAAAACTTATCATTGACGACTCGAGGCATTGGCTCAGCGTCAAAGACAGTTATTCGATTCAAATCCTTGGATCCATCAGATTTCTTTACTAATATCATCGGAGCTGCGTAGGCGGCTGTTGATGGTTCAATTATCCCTAGTTTAATCATCTCATCAATTTCTTTGTCCACTTCCTTCCTCATGGCATAAGGCACCGGATATGGTCTTTTTCGTATGGGCACTGTAGATGACAACTGAATTCTATGTTTCACCAGATTGGTTCTACCTGGTACATTGCTGAAAATGTCTTGGAATTCTTTCAAGAGCTTTTCCACTTCACTCCTCTGTTCAGAAGACAGTTCGGAACCAAGCAGTACGTCTTTATAGGTCTCCGTCTGTAGAGAATCAAAAAGTTGAAGAGGCGAGTCTCCTGTATCCTCCATTTCCAACTCAGACTCCTTTTCTACTACTACCGCTGCACCTGCAACTTGCACCGCGTCATCCACTCCCATCGTTGTAGATTTCGTATCAAGTGATCGTTCGTGATAATACTTGAGCATATTCGCATGGAAAGTCCTTGTTCGATTAACTAGCTGAATTAGATAATCTGCTTCTCCAATACATTTCAACACCTCGAATGGCCCTTTCCACTGCATCTGAAGTTTATTGCTTTCCGTCGGCAAGAGCAATAACACTTTATCCCCTGGCGAGAACTTTCTGGGTTTCGCATGTTTGTCGAAGTTTCGCTTATATCTATCTCCCGCACACTGCAAATTCTCTTGTACTACCTCATACGTCTCTTGAAGTCGGTTTCTTAGATCCAGCACGTATTCGTATGTGGTCTTCACTTCGGGTTCTGCAATTTCTTTGGTCCACAGTTCTCTTAAAATAGCCATAGGGCCTCTTACTGACTTTCCATACAGGAGTTCAAAAGGCGAAAATCCCGTACTTTCATTCTTTACTTCTCTGTAGGCAAACATGAGTGGATCCAAATACCTGTCCCAATCACGTATTTTCTCTGCACACATTTTCCTGAGCATCTGCTTAATTACTCCGTTGTATCGTTCCACCAGCCCACAGTTTTGACTGTGATATGGAGTACTGACTAACTGTCTGATAGACAACAGACGACCTACTTCTTTCATCATGGCACTCGTAAATTGAGAACCATTGTCTGTTAAAATTTCCATTGGCACTCCCATTCTGGAAAATATGCTCACTAAAGCTTCAGCAACCGAGCATGTGTCAATTTGTTTCATCGCAATGCATTCTGGATATCGACTAGCACAATCAACCAACGTTAGAATGTACTTATGTCCTCGTTCCGAGCATATTAACGGACCAATCAAGTCGACTACACATCTTTTGAACACCGTATCAATGATAGGCATCTTGATCAGCGGTACCTTCCTCACTCTTCCTTTTGGCACTGTCCTTTGACAAATATCGCACGACCGGCAATATCTGGCGATTTCACTGTAACATCCTGGCCAGAAGAATTGAGTCAAGATTCGCTCTTGAGTCTTGTGAATTCCTAGATGTCCTCCCATGATGGAACTGTGTGCAATTTCCATTACTCTCATTCGTAAACAAACTGGAACCATCAGCTGTTTGACCTCATTGCCACCGTTGTGATTATCCGATTGTAGTATTCGATACAGTAATCCGCGTTCCACTGTAAAACGTACGTTGCGCTCCTCTGCCCCTCCTACTGTCTTTCCTTGTTGGGCATATTCCCAAAACTTCTTCAAAGATAGATCCTCCTCTTGGGCTTTCTTCAAAGAATCTACTGTCATGTTACTTGTTTGAAATTCCGGAACATGTAAAGGTTTCATTAACTCTTTCCCTTTTTCTTTCATGCCTCGCGTTTCTACAGCCGCCCCCACATTACTATGCTCTTCAGCCTTTTTAGCGTCCTTTGTTTTTACTTCCTGTTCCTGTCTTTCCATCTCTCTATCTTCTTCTTTAGGCACTAGCCTTGCTCCCGGTACGTTGCCTATGATGAGATCATACAAAGTCTCTTTCATGCACAGCGCCTTCACCTTCCCTGTAAAATATGTCGATTTGACATCTATCATAGCCGTTGGCACTTTACGTATAGTCTTGTCAATCAGTATGCTGTATTCGTACTTCCCTGTCATCTGATCACCGTCCACCAGGCGTCTAGCAACCACCACTGATGAGCATCCGGTGTCACGAAGCACACTCACCTTCTTATCTCCAACATAACCTACCGTAGTGGTCATATCGAATTCCGACTTCTTCGTCCTACAGGCCTCGGCAATCACGTGTGCTTTACAGCCACACTTTAACTCTACTTCCTCATAATTAGCCAAGTTTTCCAACGCCTGACACGTATTTCCGCATATATCTGATTCCCCATATCTGTTATGATTGTTACTAGTCGTATTCGTTGGTTCCCTTGTCCTTTCAGTATCAGGCTCCAACTCTCTACTTTGCTGCACTTCATCCATCGCCGATTTTCTGTTCCTCATAGCTCCTCTGTTTCTAGTTCTCCAGGAACTCTGTAGTCCGGCCGCTTTCTGGATTGTATTCGGTCGAAACTTGCAGTTTAGAAATAAATGACCGGGCTGATCGCATAGATAGCATCTTCTATCCTTTGACCATCTCTGCTTTTGAAATCCTTCGACCTGTCTTTCGTTTCCCTTATTTGAATCTGTTCTGAAGAATTTTCTCTCTAACTTTCCAGTAGCTTCCCCTTCTGCTGGATATACTGGTTTTGATTTCTCCTGATGAGCTTCCGTGTACTGTTCTGCCAATTTGGCCAGTTCCTGCAAATCTTTTGGCCCCCTCTGTCTCAAAAATATGGCCAGCTCCCGGCTAACCACTGCCAGGTACTGTTCCTTGACCAGCAGACTTTTTAAACCCTCAAAGTCCTGCGAAGTTTTGGCTAGTTCCACCCATCTCATCAAATAACTATCAAGTCTTGTAATGAATTGCAAAGGCGACTCTCCGCTTTCAGGTTTACACTTGTAGAATCGCTTGCGAAAACCCTCCTCAGTCATCTGATATCTCTTGAGTAGAGCGTCCTTCAAGGCACTATAATCATCGTACAACTCAGGCGGAAGACGCGAATATACTTCTAAGGCTCGTCCTTTCAACAGGGCTGCTAAATAGACTGCCCATTCTTGTCGACCCCACCCTCTAATAGCTGCATATTTTTCAAATCTTCGCAAGTATGCATCCATGTCGTCTTTTCCATCCTCAAATGGCGGTAACTTGGGTCCTTTACGAGCATTAATTGTCCTTCCGGAGGTATGCTCGTTTTCTTCATGATCCTCTTCTTCCTCCGAATTACCTAATAAACTACCGCCCTGACTACTACCAGTCGGTTTGGCTGTTCCAAGCTCGATCTTAAGTTTTTCCAACTCCATAGCCTGTTCATGCTGCTGTTTTTGCAATTCTAATGCCTGAGCATGCGCTTCTGCCTTAGCCTTTATCTCCAATTCCATCTTCCGTTGCTCAAAGTCCAATTTGCGCAACTCCGATGCTTGCTCCTCACCTTCCAACCGCTTCTGCAACTCGAGCTTTTGCTTTTCTCGCGTTGTAGCTTCCGCTTCCGACTGCTTTACCAATTCTAATTTCTTCAATTCCCTTTCGGCCCTTCTTTCCTCTCTTTCGTAATTTTTCTCCTGACGTTTCTCCTCTTCAGCCTTGCAGTTCTGCACATAGTTTAGAAGTTCAGCTCCCTTCAATCCACTTCTCTCTGCAAGGACTATCCACTCCTCCATTCTGAAGGCTCACCGCAATCCTGTTTATCCCTCTATACTCCACAGAAGCTGGCGTTTAAAGAGAACAGGTAAACAAAATTACGCAACAGATAAAATTATGTGGTCACTTTCTATAGCCTACTTCGAATTTCTATTGCTGTTCAACCCTATATTTATATCCCGTCTACTTTAGGTCTTCCTATCTGTATACCTACATCGACTAGGCTAAATACTAAACCTACCTTCTGATAAACGGTATACCCGCTTAAGATATTCCAGCAATGACAACTATATTACCATCTCCCACCAGATTACTACCCCACTCAAAACAAACTAACCAATCCCACCGCTGCCACCAAATTGTCATGAGTTGTTTTACAATTGGTTAGTTATGCCTCGTCAGTTATGGCGAGGAGTTTCGAGAAAAAGCAGATCTAGTTTGGTAAGGTTATAGGCAATTCTTTCTGTTTTCAAATCACACATTTAATCTTTCTCTGTCTGAGAAACAAAATGAAACAAAACAAAATAACAATTTAACCAGAAGGTTCTATGAGTTCTCGTCTCTGAGTTACTCTATTTAAGCCTACTACATTTGTTCCCCTGGGTCGATGACCGTTTTCCCTTCCCAGGTCTTCCCCCTTCCCCAACAATATCCGGTACTCACAGTTCGTAGACCATTGTCTTACCGCCGGGAAGCCAACTCATGTGGAAAACGTCAAGCAACCTGAACCGTTCGCAGACAGACCGCATTCCGTCGTAGTAGCCTGGTTGCTTTCGGAGACCAACGGCGTGCTGCCGTCGTCGTAGCCCTGTTGCGTTCGGAGACCAACAGCGTGCTGCCGTCGTCGTAGCCCTGTTGCGTTCGGAGACCAACAGCGTGCTGCCTTCGTCGTAGCCCTGTTGCGTTCGGAGACCAACAGCGTGCTTCCGTCGTCGTAGCCCTGTTGCGTTCGGAGACCAACAGCGTGCTGCCGTCGTCGTAGCCCTGTTGCGTTCGGAGACCAACAGCGTGCTGCCTTCGTCGTAGCCCTGTTGCGTTCGGAGACCAACAGCGTGCTGCCGTCGTCGTAGCCCTGTTGCGTTCGGAGACCAACAGCGTGCTGCCGTCGTCGTAGCCCTGTTGCGTTCGGAGACCAACAGCGTGCTGCCGTCGTCGTAGCCCTGTTGCGTTCGGAGACCAACAGCGTGCTGCCGTCGTCGTAGCCCTGTTGCGTTCGGAGACCAACAGCGTGCTGCCTTCGTCGTAGCCCTGTTGCGTTCGGAGACCAACAGCGTGCTGCCGTCGTCGTAGCCCTGTTGCGTTCGGAGACCAACAGCGTGCTGCCTTCGTCGTAGCCCTGTTGCGTTCGGAGACCAACAGCGTGCTGCCTTCGTCGTAGCCCTGTTGCGTTCGGAGACCAACAGCGTGCTGCCGTCGTCGTAGCCCTGTTGCGTTCGGAGACCAACAGCGTGCTGCCTTCGTCGTAGCCCTGTTGCGTTCGGAGACCAACAGCGTGCTGCCGTCGTCGTAGCCCTGTTGCGTTCGGAGACCAACAGCGTGCTGCCTTCGTCGTAGCCCTGTTGCGTTCGGAGACCAACAGCGTGCTTCCGTCGTCGGGTACCTGTTGCGTTCCAAGTCCAACAGCGCTCGTCCGTCGTCGTAGCTCCGTCGCGTTCGGAGACCAGACACCTACTGCCTCGAATCACCGGCCTCTCCTTTCCACGTTTCATTCGTTGCCCATCCCTCTGGACCCCACGGTCACCGATTGTCATCGACCCTCTATATATATATATATATCACAGAGCTAGATTCTGTGCGTGTCTATATATGTATGATCTTATGTCAGACTCTCTATTTATATCTGTTCCACGGTCTAGTTTCTAAGTCCCTACCGTAGTCTGTGAAGAGTTTATTTCAATGCAAGGGCAATTCGTGACAGATAGACAGAGTGAAAGGGAGTCAGACATACAGACGGACAGACAGACAGACAGTGGGAGAGACGGACAGTCAGACAGACAGACAGTCGGCGAGACAGACAGTCAGAGAGACGGACAGTCAGAGAGACAGACAGGTAGACAGACACAGAGATCGGAAGACAGACAGGCAGAGAGGAATGACAGAGGCAGAGAGCTGTGCTATGCGTAGCAGGAATGCACTAGTGTCGAGACTAGACAGGGGAATGGCACTTGTGGTCAAGCCACGTAGGGTGCAGGTATTCGTGCTTGTGCAAAATATGTAGACCAAGCGACGCCGACCGGAAGGGGATTTAAGAGCAGTGTTAACACTGTAAAGTTGCTCAGTCTGTGGATCGTGCCCTGTCGGTCGGAGTCGCTGGTCGGACGTCGTGCTGCGTGAATAAAACTACTCTTCAACACCCGAGTCGTCTGCATCATTCTTCCGTTGGTCGGTAACCCCGAATTCCGGGCGACCAACGCAGACACTATACATATATATATATATGAATATCATACACTGATACATACATACATGTATATGCATAGATACATATACTATACAAACATACAGACAAACACCATACATACATACATACACATACAGAAATACATAAAGCAGAAGTCAGATGGGAAAGTAAGTTACACAGACGAGTGTTAAGTTTAGACTTGAATGATATCAAAGTTCTTACCTTGTTTTATTATTAATATTATCACCAAAACACTCACGTTACGAAGACAATTCCAAAGACTGTCGAGAGATTATCCCAGTAGCCTACATATGCTAGCCGGATACATTGGTCATATGATGAAAGTAAATATACTGTAGAAGAATATCCTGAATTTTGTGGAAATTACTTGTAGGCAGATTGTTTTAGCTGTTTCGTACGTTTTTATTACCTGTAGATTATTTTTATTTGTTGGTATTGTACTATTGCACTGTAATAGTACAACATAGGCAAAGCTTCTAAGCTGAGTTGTCGTGTTTCAATGTTACTTAATATGGTTTGTCAGTGAGGTTGTGAATAAACGAATTTATAAGCAAATATAAAATATTATAAAAATATAAAGCAATACGTATACTAGGGACACTCGGGAGTTCATGGGCAGCCGACCGACGGGTGCCACGACCCGAGGCCGAGCATGCTACTTGAAGAGTGCAAAACGAATCGAACACAATGAAAACTAATATTAATCATAATATCATCATACCTTCATTGTTTGACAACAATATACGATGTTACGTTTGTGTCTATTGAAAGCTATTTAAAAAATACTTCCATAATAATAAAAGATGAAATTACTTGCACTTGAACAACACGTAAAAGATATAGACTTAATTTCTTTCACTGGATATATAAGTACAGCAAACACATTTATTCAATCTTTTGCCGTATATAATTATGCCGATTGGTTATCGTTTACTTTTCCTTTTTTGGGTAACATTAGAAATTGAAATGTGACCATATTTCCACGAGGAATTGCTCGCTGTATCGTTTTCAGCCACAAAGATTCTACCGTTAGTCTCATCAAGACCTATTCTCACTGGACTTCCCTTAAAGGTGATGAGTTGTTTATCAAATTGTAATGTAGAACTCAATAATGACAACCGGGAGTTCGTTGAACCAGTTACTAAAACAGATTTATCATCTGATAGACATATTGGAACCTTTATTCTTAACATACGAAGTGGCAACTCTTCAAAAGCCTGCAATCTACTATGCACACTCTATGTCGATCTTCGTCAACTTTCTTGTGATTGATTGCCAAATTTCTTCCGGTTAATTGGTTTCCATCTATGAGCAGCTCAAGGTCACTGTCGCCGAATTTATCGAATGCCACCCAGTCAGGCCGCAAATTGATCAATTCTTCATCGATTGTTAAACGTGCCTGGGTTTGCCTAACCGGATGCGCTGGATCATCGTTCGATGTGTGTATGTAAGTATTTATATATGTACATGTTTACGTATTTATGTTTGTGTGTATGCATGCATATACATTATACAAATTATACATGTATGTATTTATGTATGTATGTATTTATGCTTGTGAGTTTGCATGCATGTATTTATAAATTTATGCATAGAGTTATGCATCTATATGTATGCATGTGTATTATATGTGTACATGTATGTACAATGTGTTTTATGTAAAATGTATGCGGCTCGTTTTAACGTACGCTAACGTCCAATCGTGTTTTGTGATCCTCTAATTGACTATTTCCAAATACAGTGCAACAAAACTAAGAAACTGAGAGTTTGGGAGCAGAGCTAAACAGATGACAATTGCCGATTTAATGCTTTGAATTTTTAGAATTTTCGTATGTGTTGTTGATCATATTTTTTTAAAGTTTGACACTCTTCGCAAAAAAGTTAAATTCCTAGCCAAAGCAGCTTTACAGATTCATTAAAGACAGTGTTTGGCCTGTTTCGGTAACAAATACATGCTATATGCATATTAATATATTGTGCTTTGGATTTAATTAATTAAATGTTTTGGCAATAGTGCTTCAAAAGTCGACGCCGTTTTGCTGTTCGTGGACGACTGATGAACAAACTGGTTTTACGCACACGCTCACTGTAGGTTCTTCACAATGGCAGTGAGAGCCAGGGCAGCATTCGTCGTCTTTCCTGCAATGCTCTCCATCCTTCTGGCAATTCTCTTCTTGCATTGACCTGCGATTTGGAAGATCAAGCAGTGATTATAAAATGTCGCATTCACTCTGGTCTCAATATAAACGTCGACTGGCGAAAAGCATAACTGAGTGACGGACATTGGAATGCGTCTCTGGCCACTGATTGCGTAGCCTAAGAGAAGCACAGGAATATTGCAATGTCGTGGTTGTAGCTGAGCAAGCTGATTAAATATATAGACCTTAAGATTGATTGACTGACTAACTGATTGATTGATTGATTGCAATAATCAAATCTGTGATTGATTGATCGATTGATATAGATTGAGTAACTGATCGATTTATTGATAGATTGAGGAAATGAGTGAGTTAGTCGTGACTGAGCTTGAGGGTGGATCAGTGATTGAGTGTGTGAACGAGCCAGTTATAGAATGATTGAGTGAAACCAGGAGTGATGGAGGACACGTCCAGGTTGGTGGTCTAGTGAGACAGGGACTTAAATTTAATGAGATGGTGATTTAGCTAATGACGGGCGTATTCTACGAAATCAAATGTTAATTCTCATTTAGGTTTTAATTGGCTTTTCAACTTCATTTGAATGAAGGGAAATTACACCGTTTTTTGAACGAACCTTTTCGCGCCCAACCTTGAGAGCAAATCATTCTTATTACTGTTGTCGTAATTGATGCCATCTAAATCATCTATAAAACGATACAACATTTGCTTTTCATTGCTATCTTTTTCTCACTATTCGTTCAAAATAGCACAGAATATTATAGATTAACTAATAAATACTTAGGAATGCGGACAAATAATCAGAAGCCTATATTTGCAAACTGTCTTAATAAAACGCACTTGTTTAGACCTGTTAGATAGTTATAGGTGAGGCATTTAAAATGCGCTATAGTAAGTATTCTGATAACTATATGTATCCATGGTTTTCAAAAGTGGAGCTAGCTTAATTTTTTTGCATGGTTCAATAACATAAATAATTAGAAATTCATTTTAGACTGTTGGAGGCACCCATGTTGGCCTACGCGGTAAATCTAATGGTAAAAAGTATAACTTCTTGTCATAACAAATTCATTGCAATTCAATAGATAATCTTGTTTCATCTATGAAGTGAAGTGTTCGACGAAATTCGACGAATACTTCCGATTCAGTCTTACGACCAATATTTTACAAGCCCGATTACTCCATTTTGAATGTCGTGTGACCAGTTGGAGCGTCCTTGTAGAGCACAGGAATATTATTTTATATATATTTAGACTTTTATTTTGCGCGAGTTTCCATTCCTGCATATAGACTCCTTAGCCTGCTTGTAAATTGAAGAGCTTTCTTAGTCTACACTCAGAACGTCAACAATGTGTAGGCCCTATATCACAGGCTCAGTAGTATTGTGGCTAGTGCTATCGGCCACATGCCTTAATTAGACCTATAGGTCTTATAGAAAATGGATTTAACCTGCGTTTATCTTATATCCCTGAAATGGTTGCTTGCTATGTAATTGGAGTGAATAATGTAGGTGAACTGAACTTCTTAGAAAGTCTGAGGTATATAAGCACAAACAGAGACAACAAGTAATTTTTACGAGTTGCTAATCAATAGGTTGAACTCCTAAACGGCAAAAGCATATCCCAGTTATTTATGTTTATTCATTTATTAAGGAGATCATTATACACAACCTTGGGCTGAATATACAGATGCCTTTGACAACTGAAGAAATGCTGAAATCAGAACGCACACCAGAAACCAGAAAGCAATCGTCTTCATTTCGGAGTTTTCCTTCTCTTTGAACAAGTAAGACATCTTTCAGATAGAAAATTATGACATCGAACAATATAATAAAACTGTCAGACGCGAATTAGCATTCTAGCAAATAATGAGTTGTGTCACTGTATCTAATTACTGGTTTGAGATCGACACCCGTTGTTGGCCTCATGTAAAACTGTTAATCAAGATCATCTTGATAATGCATCCATTCAGGGGCAAAGTTGAGCATGTATGCCTCCAATACCCAGAATTTCAGCTTTGAGTAATTTCTATAGTACAATCAGCTTATTTGTCACATAAATAAAAAAAATTATACAACTTTAAGACACAGCAAAGACGAATGAGTAATGAACTTATCATAATCATAAAGCGCCAATTAGATTATAAGCTTTGAGCATCAGTTCAATCATTAGCGTCAGATCTGTCTTAATATGTTACTAAATGAAGATCCAAGATTGGTTGCCAGAGGCACCTGAGAAGGACAGAGGAGACACACTCACAGAGAGAGAGAGAGAGAGAGAGAGAGAGAGAGAGAGAGAGAGAGAGAGAGAGAGAGAGAGAGAGAGAGAGAGAGAGAGAGAGAGAGAGAGAGAGAAGGAGAGAGAGAAGGAGAGACAGAGACAGAGACAGAGACAGAGACAGAGAGACAGAGAGACAGAGACAGAGACAGAGAGAGACAGAGAGAGAGAGAGAGAGAAGCCTAGGAGCTCATAAAGCGGTTTTCCTCTCGAATGAGGGAGAATGGAAGGAGGAGGATTGGGTGGATAAGGTTAAAATTCTTAAAGAGGTGAGACTTTGATTTGGTTTGGAAACCCAAGATTATAATATAGGCCTAGGTGAGACTGAGGTAGATTAAGATAATTGTGTGATCAGAGATATTGTTGGACGAACATAAAATTTTCGGAATTCAGAAGGGATATCATGTGAATGCACATGTGGTATTTTGGATCGGTTGGAGAACATTGTGATAGCGGGAATAAGTGAAATACCTTCAACAATTTCAAAACATAAGAAAGTAAATTATCGTAATCGTAAATTTCAAATTTCTAAAGCTAAAACGCAGGACACCAGCTTATTCATGAGCTCTATGTCGAGTTATCCAGAGAAGTTCAGAGAAGATCTGAGTCTGGTTTCCAGAGAGACCAGAGAGAGAAGGTAGAAGAGCTACTTACTTAGGCAGGTTTCGTTTAGGGTGAGAAAGTGTGGATGGCGAAGGATTATATGAATTTAGATGGGTATTCTGCAAGTGAGATTTTAATTTGAAATTGAAAGCAGAAAAGTTGCCCTGTAAGAAAGTTTGAAGAAGCCTAAATGACGCTTGTCATACCTTGAATTAGCCCACGGATGCTATCTGCAATGCTGCAACGCTGTTGACGAAGAAACTGAATCGCTTATATCTGTAATATATATAGGCGTCGTTCCGTCAGTGTGCAGGTGTTCGTAGCGGGTGGTTGACATTATCTGGCAATTTACAGCATGTTCTCGTAAAATATTCAAGATGAATATCTACGATAAGCCTAAAGCTGCTTATAAACATGTAATGTTACGACACTTTTATATACTGACATATATTTACCATATATGCATTTATGTGTATATGCATCTGGTCATTTGTAAAGCGCCTTTTAAGAACCTCACAAGGATGCTTACTATGGCAATCGAACAGATCTGTCTTGATATGACTTGAATAAGTTTCTTGATGTATGTATATGAACGTGTGTCTATACATTCATTCATTCATTCATTCATTCTGAGGCTTTGATATAGCGCCTCTTCAAGATACCTACTCAAAGGCGTATGTATGTATGTATGTATGTATGTACGTATGTATGTATATATATATGTGTGTGTTTGTGTGTGTGCGTGTATGTGTGTGTGTGCGTGTGTGTGTGCGTGTGTGTGTGTGTGTGTGTGTGCGTGTGTGTGGGGGGGGGTTGGTGCTGCGTGTGTGCGAGAACCCGCCACTGGTGATTGTTCTCGCTATTTCTGCATTTTGACGCTTACTGATGAAAATTCATTTCCTGCAACATCGTATAGATCGTCTCTGATCATTTTTATCTTGAGGAGGCTATATCTAAATTTATGATCAAAATAATTTACAGTTATAGCTATATTCAACAAATGCTCAACTTGTATATTCCATTGATTTTTTTGTCTTGCAAACTGTGTTCAAATTCTGTCGAAGGGAATGAAAGACCATGAAAAGGTGTTGCATATCTTACATCGACATAAAAGTGAAGACAGATACAATCTAATTATGTGCGCCTTGATTTAACATTTCCAAGTCTTGAATTCATTTATGTCAGCTTTTCAGTGAATATATCGTTTAAAGAAACTTCATTGGGCAAACCGCAATGTTCGGGTAAGCCAAAGAATAGCTATGATATGTCTAACGTTGCCTCTCTACTACTACTGCTGCTGCTACAACAACACTACCACCACCACCATCAAGAACAATAATATTATGAAGAGGTAAACTTTCCTAACAATTTCTTCTTGCATTACTGTCATTTAAAACATCGATCAAACGTCACTTCAATGAACAAAATAGTCCACCATCTCGACATGCCATGAGGACGAGCAATACTGTCAGAAGCGTTTTATCTTCTTTCGCAGAAGCCGTTATGATCTTTCATTCGGTGTTCTCTGAGTGAATTACCGTACAGAAAAGCATAAATGAGCAACTATAGGAACTATTAACTTGAAAAAGCTTTAGAGCTCAATTTAAGGAGAAAAGTCATTATGATTTGTAAGAAGTCTTACAGGCAAATTAACCAAACTCGTTACATAGAAAAAGTAGTTTTGGGTAGAGCTATTAATAATGTCAGATTTAGATTTAGACTTAGATTTAGTTAAAAACAAGGGAACCCTGACCGCACATATCCTATACGTAATCGTAATCGTAGACTCCAAACTTCGAAAGCCTCGCTCGAAAGCCAAACGCAAGGCATCAGCTTTTTCGCAAGCGCTGCGTAAAGTCAGATGGGCTTTCCAAATTGTATTCAAAATAGGTCTGAGTCCGGTTTCCGGGAGGTCCAGATCGAGAGGAGGCAGGGCAGCTGCTGAAGTGGTGCCGTTTAGTTCGAGAAGAATTGGAAAACGGAGGATCAGATGAGTCAAGGGAGAAATTCTTGCAAAGGCGGGACTCGTTTTGAGTGGAAAGCCTAGATAATGGAGCTTGAGAAGGATGAGTTAGGATGAGTGCAATGATGATGGAGGAACCGAGAATTTACAGAATTCGGGAGGAAGATCGTTCCGGAGTGGTGTGACTTGAGATGAGTAGTGACTGATATTCGAGGAAGACTGAGATAGGAGGATTATCAGGTAGAGCGAGTTTTCTGAATAGTGAAGAGTTCACGGAGATATTTGGGCTGGGAATATTTTTCGGTTATAGGACTTTGAAGTGGTTCTGTGATTTTTTTCCAATGGAGCGATCTGAGGATCGGATGTTTCAGCGTTCTAGTGACGCCCTGGGCTAATGAACTAGGAAACTGCACCTTGGAAGAGGACTGACTTTGCATCCTCGTATATCGCTAACAGTTCAAACTCAATGGACTGCTGCTCTCCTACTTCCTCCACTCAGGCAGTGCATTAAAAGTCAGGTTCATTTAAAGCTCTTCAGTATGACGCGGAATAATTTGTAATTGTCAAAATTGTAGTTAGAGTAAGTTCTTATGGCCAAAATCAAAATGATTTAAAGCCTAGTTACTTATTCTAATTGCTTTTTATTGTTTACTAATAGTAGTCGGTTTTGCATACTGAAATTTGTATGTCGGGCTAGTGAGATTCATGCGTCAGACCACATACGGCATGGCACCCATTTAAAGAGCCAGAGGTTTTGAATGATCTCACCCATTACAATCATTGCAAAACTAGGAGGTTCAGAGTCATATATTGTATCCGTGGGGAAACGCGTTTGCATACATTCATGTGTACACACATAAATCTCGTATAATGATGGATTAGTTAGCTTAGGATTACCCTTTAACATAGAAAAGTGTATACATGGATCAATACACTCTCGAAAGAATGTTCAAACGGATTTTTATTCATTGAAACATGCGTTGAAATAAATTGTATGGTCCTTTTATAAAAAAAGCGCTCTCAGCACGTTATCAGCTAGAATTGAAAAATAGTGAAACAAGATAAAAACAGGAATCAGGTTGAAGTGTTTGCGTGTTTCACCGCGAAGGCCAACATGATTCGAACAACAGAACAGGGTCATCCCTGCTCTCAAATCAATTCATTGGCTAAAAATCCCTCAGCGAATCCATTACAAAATTTGCACCTCTTACCTACAACGATTTTCAAACCTCTCAACTCACTTGCTTTCGCCAGTTAATCACCATCCAACTGCCCAGATCTACTCGTTCTCCATCACACATTTCTCTAACTCGACCTCCATTCTCTTCTGTGAATTCTGCAACCGCTATTTGTCTATGCTGCACCACTTTTTTAAGCAAACTGATTTCCTCCGCTAGCCCTCCCCTCTGCAGTTTTCCACTCACGACTGAAACCGAACTCTTCAAGCAGTTCTATCCTGATTCTACTTCTGGGTCACCACACGACCACCATCGTCAACGATTCCCACCGTAGCACCATGCTGCCTTATCGGCTTGACCTCCTCGGATTCTGAACTGCCATCGGAATAGAGAAATCTGGCTATGGCGGACTTGATGTTGATACAGAGGCGGTCTACCTGGTGTGGCTTTAGTTTGGCGCTATAAATCATGACATTTACATTAAATTAGATAACATATTTATAGGCAGTGTTAGTAATTGCTAAACCTAGTACCTACTCGATCAGGACTGACCAAGACTTCAATTATAACCCATAATCGAAATATTAAAATCGATGAAAAGTAATTGAATAAGTAACAGATCAAAAAGAAACGCACCGAGAGACAAACAAGAAAACCGACATATTTTGAGTAACGTAACACAATGACTGGCATGGCCTTTGTTAGTTTCTTGATATGGGCTTGAAATAGGCCTACATATATGCTGAAGTGCGTACATGAGAACACATACAGGCACACAGAGCAGTGTACGGGCAGTCAAAACAAGGATGTGTAGAAATGCCTGTAAGATCCTATCATACATCGAACCATTCACTTGGCAAATATTGTTACAGGGTACATAGGTGTGTTCATGTTGCCCATCAGAACAGCACAGGAATGGCCTACATTAGACTATGATGCTGACTCGATGTTTACTTAGTCAAAGTCTGGTGCTCGTCCTCACGCAAGGTGGAAAATTAGATCGAAGCCCTTTCGTCATTGGTGCGGATGCTGTCGAGCCAAGGAACGAGGTCCACGATCTCGGCCTTTACCTCGAAAGAGACTTGTCAATGACGTCACACATCACAGGGCTCGTGAGGACCAGCTTCGGAATCCTGAGACAGCTGATGGCTGTTTCTCGGTCTCTCACGCAGGATGTGACTCGCCATCTGGTGCAAAGTTTAATCCTGAGCCGAATCGATTACTGCAATGTCGCTTTTGCTGGCTTGCCACAGCGCAGTATCATTCGGCTTCAGGCGGTCATCAACGCTTCTGCTCGCTTGGTCATGAGACTTAAAAAGTTCGACCACACTACAACCGCGATCCAAGATTTTCAGTGGCTCAGAGTAGGCGAGCGGATTAATTATACATGTAAACTTTGCATCATGGTGCACAAATGTTTGAACAACTGCGCTCCACGTTACCTCGCAGACAACATCAGGCCGCTATCGGACGACCATAATAGGTCAAGACTGCGATCAGCAAAGTCCGCTGATGTTTTCGTGCCAGCAACGAAAACCAAAATGGGCGATCGGGCCTTTCGGGTGGCTGGCCGCGCGCTTGGAACAGCCTTCCTGCTCAGATTCAGGAAGTTAAGAGCATTTTTGTTTAAAAAAAACAGTTGAAACTTTACTTGCTAGGCAAAAACTCCGAACATTAGCTTTTACGCTGACTGTAGATAGTGTACGTGCGTTGCACTGCGTTCGTGTGAAGCACCTTAGAAATAGCTTGCTACCAACGATGCTATAAAAATTGTCGTAATTACAATTACAATTACAATTACAAAAGTCCAGGCTTGTTATTTTAACACATGTTTTGGCCTTTCCAGAGTGTCGTCACTTACTGTACTGATATTGTCTACAACACGATAATACCTATCTTCGCCGTGTAACTCGCGTATGATTGTGGTGGTCAACAATTTAACACCTACTCCACCTAGTAAAATGTACGATAGTGGTAAGGATCACATGATACAGGCAGGTTCATTATGTTTGCATTCATCCATGCATCCATGCACACATGTAGCCAACGATTGATCCATCCAACGATCCATCGATCGAGCCACCCACCCACCCACATACATAAATATCTGGCGTAGCTAGTTGAAAGGGGGTTAATGTAGGTAGGACTATCGTGCTACGTACATGTAGATGCCCGAAGAAACACTAATACGACACTCAACAGCAGTCGATGAGTTTATTCACAAGTTAATTAAAACGACGACATTTCATCACTGCATCTTCTCTAACTCGTAACAGCTCTTCCTGACAATAATTCTGACATGTTAGGCTCAGCCTCAATTTATACCGACAAATTAGTTGGGTCTCTTGCTTACTCATTTTGTCACGTCTGTTCAATACTCTCTGTCTCTGTCCGTATTTGTCTATGTCCGTCTGCATATTCCTGGTCAGATAGTCAGTGGGCTCGTACATCAGACTAACTGGCACCTTCCTGGTCTGGAATTTATGCATCGGTTTGTCAGTCTGTGTTGTCATGGTGGGGGTGGGGAGATGGATGCGGTGGTGTAGTGGTATGTTCGGTGCCTTGTAACCGCAGGGTCGCAGGTTCGAATCTACCTCAAGCTGCTGCGTAGCAACCCAGCGCCATCGATGTTCTATCGTATGGTCGTGTGCACTTCTGAACTTTGTCAGGAGGGCAATATCAAAATACAGTTGTATTGTATTGTATAATTGGCATGAGTGCATGCCTTCTAATGATTATCTGACGTCACAGAAGTCAACCACTGCACACATACATACGTACATAGATAAATACATGTTTGCTTGCATGCACATATGTACACAACTATACATGCACACATTCATACATACATATATACATATAATACCATACATACATTTTAACGTACATACCTACACACATACATGCATTCATACGTACATGCATAAATACAAACAATCACGATATAAAAATTGTACGAGACACAATTCAAGTGATTGCTTCAATGCACATGCTGTTAGTTTTCTCTTGAACTCTAATATGATGTAAACGTTTGTACCTAATAGAGAGTCACCGTTAGAAACACATTATCATCCGTCGTGCTTTCTATGTTTATTGTGCTGTGAATTCCTTGAAAAAATCACATATCATATTCATAACATAAATTTGCAATTAAAGTGCATCAATCTTTCTGGTTGTAATATGCTCACACTTAGCCTCTTCTTGCTTGAAAGGCATTGAAAATTGAAATGCGCCCATATTTCCAAGTGACTTTGCTCATAAAAGGCCTATCGTTTTCAGCCACAAAGATTCTACCATTTGTCTCATCAAGACAGATTCTTACTGGAAATCCATCAAACTTGATGAGTACTTTTTCAAACTGTAATGTGGAACTTAATAAAAACAACCGGGTATTTGTTGAGTCGGCTACTAAAACAGACTTGTCCCGATCATCAGCTAGACATATTGGAACATTCATTTTGAACCGAGGTGATGGCAACTCTTCGAAAGCCTGTAAGACGTATCCATTGGAGTCTACTATGCACACTCTATGTCGATCTTTGTCAACTATCTGGTGACTAACTGCGAAATTTTTTCCGGTTACTTTAATGGCGTGCCAGAGTTTTTCAAAACCCGCACCTGGAGATAATCTTACTGTATTCATCAAATCTCCTTCAGATGAATATTCGAGAACTAAGCGTTTGTCGGAGATACACGCAATGAGATTGGATTCATAGGTTGACAGGCGACCAGATTGACCTTTAGTTATCCATTTCTGTGTCACTTTGCCATGTGTATCGAGTCTAATGATCTCACAGTTTGAACCTGTATTCGCTTTGTTCATAATAAAGAGGATATGATTTTCTTGAGACGACACAATATCTTGCGGATCACTCAATTCGTTGATAACCAAAGGATCTTCAGCGATAAAAGTTAGCGAGTCGTAGACTTCAACCGTTTTACTTTTCTCGGTGACCACAAACAGTTTAAGATCGAGGATAGTAATTCCTGTGATCTGCAACTTTTCTTTATCTGATGTTCTTGGCCTGATTGAATGCACTAATTTTGGGGCGTCTGTATAGTTGATTTTATCTACAAAAACAGCCAAAAAACTCCTCATAGTGAAGACTGTCAAGGTTCGGGAACGTAGCTCTCACATATATATCGTCAGTGTTTAATCTAGTCCCCCTATTCTGAGGGGGGGGGGGGAAACAAGGTTTGTCGGGGACCAACAAGGGCGACATTTTTTGGGAAATTTCATCCGTGTTCCAGCGTGGGAATTTCTGAACTTTTTGGGGAATTTCTGAACTTTTTGGGGAATTTAATCGACTTTTTGGTAGGAATTCATCTCAAAAAATTTCATATATCTTATTCTACTACTATTTTATTCTCATCTTACTCTTCTTATATTACCCTTTACTTGTCTCTGGGGGAGCGCTACACGTGCCATGGGGGGAATTTACACCCAAAAAAGGTGTCTCCATTTAATATTGCTGGCCTCTGGGGGGAAACATAAATCCTGGGGGAAAATTCCCCCAACAATTGTCTAGATTAAACACTTCATATCGTTCTGCTTTTAATAAATTTAACATTTCGAACGCTCGCGACGGCAACACATTTAAAAGATAGCTAACGACGCTACAGTAAGTGTGTTGATACGTACATTAGTATATGCATTATACATGCATACAAACAAAAAGTCTGCATTTTGGTAGCTCAGTACAGTCTCCATAATGAAGTAATGAATAAAGACCTGTGCGATAACGCTGTTGCTCCAGTTCGTATACTTTTTTAGTAAGGCGTTCATTTTCCTTTCTTAACTCGTCTGTATTTTCTACAAATTTTATCACAATTCAGACAAGAAGTGGTGGCTACACATTTCATCCACTTTCCAATGACTAGCCTTTTTTACTTGTATTAGGAAATCTCTAAAAACAATGCAATATAATAGAATTTAATTCTTTACTGAAGTCTTGAAAGCTGGAATTAGTTGTTCGTTCTTGTGTTTACACAGCATCGTTGTCTAATAATGAGGAGAAGTCGATTGCTACAAGCAAATGTGCTCTAAAGAACTTAGAATCTAAATCACTACATAGTAATCGTGTGAGTGGAGGCTGTAATAGCATACGATGCGATTTACTAGAGTACCAAAAATAATGCATACAGAAATAATAATAATCAACACCATCTCATCGTCATCAATAACAACATAGTCGTCGACGTTATCATTATCATCATCAGCAAGGACATCATAGTCTTCGTCACCGCTATCATCATAAAACCACCACAATCACTATCATCATCACCATCATTGTCATCCTCATCTCTGCAAAATGTGCTTAGAGCGTGCTAATGTCCACTGCATATTTAGTCGATTCCATCACCGTTTTTTAGTTGATCCCATAGCCCACGTCTTGAATGTTTTTTCTACGAATCTAGTTATGTCGTCGAGCCATCAACGAGGACATATGAAACTTCAATCTTGAAGGTTTCTCTTCAACCATAATATTAACAATGAGCCATAACATCTCTCATTAGATTACATTCAAGTATTACCATTTCCTGTATCAATGTTACTCTTAACAAATAGGCGGTCTCCTTGTTTCGAACAATCTCGTGGCGTCTTGGCAGCTGTGAAAAGAACAAGTAGGTCTATAGCAAGTATTATGTATTCTAAAATAACTTGCAGTTTAAAATATAATTCATAGACTGGAGAGTTTAAGAAATGAGTGCAAAGATAAAAAACCGCAATGATTCATAGAAATTGCAAATGCGAAAACACCAAAACTTGTCAATTCCTCTGCCAGAATTGCTCCTAATATCTAATACTTGATTACAAGATTGAATAAAATATCGTAGGCATGCGGTGCTAAATTTGTGGACATTAATAATTGCACTAATTAACTTCTATTTCTATTACAGCTAATTTGAGAGAAGCAGCTGGACATATGTAGAACATGTTCTAATAATATATCAAATTCAATCTCAGATGACTATCTACTGTAACATATGTAAAATTTGCAAATTAAGGTCATGAAAATATGCATCTGAAGTTTAGTAAAGCCATTTAGGCAGAGCGTACACTTTTAAGGGAATGTTTACTCACTACATTTGAAATCCTACTGTACATGAGATGAGCTACGAAAACGATAAACCAACAATTCCTATCCGACTGCACAAACCGTCGAAGAGTAAAACGGAGCCTGTTACAACATTTTTTGAATCAATTGCCTAAGATGTTACTTAAATCAAGGTTTTGAAGAAATTTCGAACATCTTGCCTTTTCGCTTGACACAAAGCACGTGAAGATACCAACCTCCCATCAAACTGACCGCTATTGCAACAATTAGGATTACTGTAACAACACCGTAGATGGCGACGGATGACGATTCAGCTATTTACAAAATTAAAACAATTACTAATTTTCAACTGTTTCTACTAAAAGCGTAAATCTGTTGTATGCTAAAAATTAGTAAGTATTGATACTTTTGAAAATGATATCTATTCTGATAGGCTACTGTGTAAACCTACACGAACGAATATCATTTCCGTAAGAAAAATATGATTAAAGCTATTATATATAACAATGAATCAGTAATTGTCCAATTACTGTAGTATTTAGATCATATAGATAACTCTTATGGTACTCACAGCCAATGACTTTGACGATTTCAGATGTGCAAGCGTATTGTGCTGTTGCCGATCGAGTTGTCTGACATTGGTACGACGAACCATCCATGCCAGAATTTACTTCCATCTTAAGGTAATAGATGACTCGCTTATCAGATACATTTCGAAATGTTCCTGCACTGATGGGACTTTCAGTTCCAACTTTCTTCCATATTATGATCGGCGGGTGATTTCCATGATATAAGACTAAACAGGACAGTTGCAGGTCCTCTGGTTGAAGGCCGCAGCTGTTAGGTCCAACGATTCCCTCTGGCTTCATGTTTGATCGACAAACAGGACTTGCTTCTAAAGACAGCACAGAGTAGTTGAAGAATGCCTTGCGGACACAAGTGTTTTCACACAGCTTAATTAGTCTACATGCTTGACTATGCATTTCGCAGGTTCTTTCTATTTCACGGCAACGAAGAGTAATTTCTGCAATGTCCTCATACATGTATGTAGGAACAATTACTTCTGGTAACGTTAAACGCAGTTATAATTTCACATTCTGGGAACAGTAGTTCAATAGAAATGCTGCAAAACCATTAGGTAGGCTAAAGGCGACCTACGTGCAATCACCTATTAGGCCTACCCTTTTCCACCAGCTTAGCATGATTGAAGCTCTGTTTGAGTAAAAATAAGCGTACGAGTAATCAAAATCATAAATTTCTATACAGCCGATTCAAGAGACGCTAACCAGGTGAGCTCTCTACGTTAGGCTAAAGAAGTTGCAGACTTGCAGTTGAGAATAAAGCTAATCAGTGATCAAACAGTGCTCAGATGACTGGTAGAAACACCAATATTGGTTTCCAACACATACATTTTAACCAACGGATTTCCATCTAGAGTAATATAGTCAAGGTTATTCTCCAAGTTTTGACAGAGCACACATTTGCCCTAATGAAGCACATAGCATGAAATTCACTTTATTATTATTACTTAGCTTCGTTCAAGTAGTTACCTAGAACGACCAGATCAGCGGAATGTTTTGCACCACGTCCAACTTCGTCTTGGCATTCGTATTTCCCAGCATCTTCCATTCTAACTGATGGAATGACCAAGTTATATGTTCCGGTAGCTCCATCCTTCTCCATGTGGAATCGGCCTTGAAACGGTGGGTAGAATTGACCGAATCCGTAGACGAAGCTTCTGTCTGCATTGAGACCAGATGTATAGTGGAACCAGTGGATTTCTGCTAATAAGATGGATGTTGAACAATTGAGAAACGTTGAATCTTCCATCACCACCTCCGTGTCTCTGGGTGTCACAGTGAGGTCTGGACTAACTAAAGCCACAATCAGTTCAGCCAATAAAGTTGCAATGTTGATCAAATAATTTAAATCCTATCGAAACAGACTATTCACGGTTGTATAAACCACTCAAAAACAAGTAAGGCGAAGCCTGCTTCTGTGATAGAGACATACAAATCACTACTAATTGCAGCATATCGATTAGGGTGGATCGAAAGTATATGCTAAAAATTTTTTTCTTAAATAACTATAATTAATAGTGGGCAAATGTTGCCATTTGGTATGACAAACACGCAGTAAAAATTTGGTAATTATTGTGCATCATCTTTAGGGTCCCCAAGGACTTTGAAATGTTGCTATATGGTAGGGTGACCATACGTCCCGGTTTTCCGGGACATGTCCCGGTTTTTTATGGTGTGTCCCGGTGTCCCGACGACTTGTGTGAAAGAGCAAAATTGTCCCGGTTTCTGAGAATTAAAAGAAATTGTCAACTTTCTTGAAAACTCAGTTCTTTGTAAATGACAGAACTAATAGTTAATAGTAAATAGTTTGTAACCCAAAACGAAATCGGGACATTTTTTGTAACGCTCTTTTCGGCATCTCTTACCGGCTGGATGAGAGACTGATATAGTAGATTGAGATAGAGTAGGCTATCATAAAGTATACTATCAATTTCTTCCTTCCATCTATCTATCTGATTCTATCAATTTCTTCCTTCCATCTATCTATATGATTCTATCAATTTCTACCTTCCTCATGTTCCACGTTTCACATGCATACAATGTCATGTGAAACGTGGTAATAATTCTAAGAATATAAGTAATATAGAGAGAGAATATTAAGATATAATATATGGTATGCATTGGCATCTAGTTAGTATGCAAGTTCTCATTTGTATTGATCAGCTGTTTTCTTTTGCCCAGCCGATAGAGATGCCGAAAAGAGCGTTACAAAAGTGTCCCGGTTTTTGAAGGCCAAGAAATGGTCACCCTACTATATGGGCACTATTATGGATTATCGTGAATCATTAGAGACGCTCTCAGTGCGCAAGAAGTTGTCACAACTTCTTGCGCACTGAGAGCGTCTCTAATGGTTCACCCTACTAGAGGCGCTTTATAAATGTTTACGTACAATACAATAGATGTAACGTATTAACAAATTATAGAATATATTCTTATAAATAAATCAAATGCACAAATGTTAATTCGCAACAACGTTCAGGCTACATGACACGATAATCGGATTTTGTGTGAAGCGTTGGCATTATCAATTGAGATTCTAGCCGGGATCAGATAAAGTCAACTCGCGGTTTTGCACCACAAAACGCTGCTGATTCAAAAAATAACTTGACGCAGCGTTTTACAGCCTGCATATGACAAGATCACTTAGAAAGTTAGCTATGAGCGATTCACCGCTAGTCACAAATAGCTTCAGATGTCCCTGCGAAATGTCAGTCGTCAGCGGCTGTTCGTAATGTGGGAGTGTTGCCAGTCGATCAAGTCAAAGACCTCACATGCGTCAAGCCTGAGTTCTGGTAGGCCTACTTTGCATTGTCGCACAGCTGATGTATTCGAGTTGACGAACTCGCCTTAAGAATGCGACGAATTCCGAGTTAACGTGCGTGCTGATGATCATCTAATCATGGAGAGAAGTATAGGTTCTCCGGATAGGGAAAATAGACATTACGCTGTATTACAGGATCGACAATACGTTTCCGTTCAACTGTAAGATAATGGGAAAGCTGGACGGGCGGAGCAAATGTCTTGAACCATCTTTGCACGACGGCTTAGTCTTGATACTGAACCACATCGGAGCATACGCCTTCACGATGCATGGTGCCAGAATCTGGCAGTTGGCTGATGGTTCTGCTGTTGCGATGTACAAAAGGAGAAGTCGATTCGCAGTTGTGTGCCACCTTGAGTGACTCAATTTTCCGGGGTTTCGTTTAGATAAGTCATGTGGGCACTGGGTATGCGGACGTTTGGTCAAAGGACGGTTGGTCAACGGACGGTTGATCACAGACGATTGGTCAAAGGACGATTGGTCAAGCGGACTGTTCGTCAAGGGGACTGTTGATCAAGGGTCCTTTCGTCAAGAGGACGGTTGATCAAAATATCGGTCGGTTCGTCTGTCAATGGATAATTAGTGGTCGTCCATTTCAAAGGGTTATCGTATATCTGCCAGTGCAGTTGTTTGTACTGATAAGAGAACTGATATATTTTAAAGCGTCTAAAATTCACGTATATCGTATCACTCCATATTTGTTTTATTTGTGTATGAGCTACGCTTTGAGAAGTCTTCATTGCTGTGCATGTAAAGATGTCTGGTTTTGTAATGGCTTAATTGGTCACGTCTGTCTAGGGATAATTAGTGGTCGTCGATTTCTCTTATCAGTGGTTTGTACTGATAAGAGAACTGGCATATTTTAAAAGCGTCTCTAATATCGAAAATTTAAATTTTTGATCAACCGTCCTCTTGACGAAAGGACTCTTGATCAACAGTCCCCTTGACGAACAGTCCGCTTGACCAATCGTCCGTTGACCAATCGTCCGTGACCAATCGTCCGTTGACCAATCGTCCGTTGACCAAACGTCCTAGAACCGGGCACTGACCCTCAGAAACAGCGTTGGTTATTTCCAACAGATATATCTGGTCTGTACCGAGTTCCTTTAAGTTGACCTTTGGCAGTGGTTTTATTAGCTTCACATACTTGTCATGGTTAGAAAAGATACATAACTAAGGATCTGCGTCCATATTCGAGTGATTCTGAGGTCACGCTCTAGCTCTCTCTATGCTCCGAAAGTGTCAAAGGCTCATGGACTCCCTGATCGGGCTTTCCACACGGTTGTTGGTGCGACCACAGTTGCTCGGCTTCTGTATGCAGTCGCGGCATGGTGTGGTTGCGCTACCGCTGAAGACCGTGCCGGCTGCAGAGGCTCCTGGACCGAATGCGTAGAATGGGTTACCTGTCGCGGGATGTGTTGGATGTGGGGCTATGGTGAGCAATGCGGATGACAGCTTTCTGCGTTCGGTAATTTGGTGCAGGACCCATGTGCTCCGTCCCATTTTCTCGTCTACGGTTGTGCGTCACTGTAGCCTAAGACCGAGGCATCAGGATTTTTCCCTGTCCCTCAAAGATGATAGAAACTTCTTCTAAGGTCTTGCATAAAAACCCAAGTAGCCATGTCATCAATGTTATCTTTTGCTGGAAAAGTGTCTTAGTTAAATTGACATTTAGTTAACCGGTTCTACTCTTATTGTAATGGTTTGCGGTGTGTCAAGCCATTGATTGGAAATAAACGAATATGTGTATGTACGAAACATGAAATAAAGAGTATAGATATAAAAGTAGTAGATATAAAAGTAGTAGAATTCATAAAATGCTAGCCAGACATATTTTTATAGATCTTGATTATTCCAGCTGACATACGATGCAACAAATGCAGGGAATGAGCAGAATTAAGTAAAAAAAACTGCCCGCGAACCATAGCTTTTTGCTATTACAGCACAGGCGATTTTTGATCTCGTTGGGGACCCTCAAGATGTTGTCCAAAGTTAAAATAATTTTACACAGTTGTTTACGTATACTAAAGGCAACTTTTGGTCACTATTAATATTCGATACGAAAAATTTTTTTTCCGATCCACCCTATTATCGATTCAAAATTAATTACAACAACAAAGAAGGTTTAGCAATGCCAATGATATAATATTATTCTTCATTATTCAGAGCATATGCAATTTGAAATTTATATTTCGGTCGTGAGAAATAGACATTGCTTACCAAAAAGAGAGAACGAGATAACCAGAGTTAGAGCAATTACCATCCTGTCCATGGCACCCTTCATTGCAGATGAAGAAATGGCTTCAGATAGATTTTGAATAACGGTTTCTTCAATGCAAACAATCCACCAATTTTGTTAATTCTTTACTGTGAAGACTTAAAAAGCGAAAATTCTCTAAGGACCAGTTCTAAAAACTTATTCTCAAATCCACCTTTGTTATCAAATCATAATGAGACTTGTGCAAATTGTTGATATTTTATAGATTAATATAACTCAGATATATATATATATATATATATATATATATATATATATATATATATATTATATACCTTTGGAACATGGAATGCAAAACAATGATTCCCAATCATATCACATCTCAATTATTCGCTATGTTACAGAACATGATGTCATAAAGTAAACATAAATAATAAATATAGTAGGCCTAAGTTTAAGAACAATAAATCATTTACAGTTGAGAAAATATTGAAAATTATACTTTCAAAACTATATTAGCAATTGTAAACACCTTTTGTTATCAAATCCGACGTGAAGAAAACATGAGCCGATGAATGTAAGCCTAAAATTTTAAGACTATAGATCGTATGAATAAACTTCGTTATATCATTATCTTTACTGTTCCATGACCAATCCAGATAAGAGGTGGGTGGACCAATTGAGATAATGTTTGATTATTTTAGTGATAATGATGGACGCTGGACTCTATATCTCTAGTGCGAATGTTTGTGAAATATTATAACCATATGTCTGTTCTCACTGAAATAGGCCACAGATAAGCGGTAGGATATGATTTCTCCATTCTATGAAGCAAGGAAACAGTTTTTCGTAATATGTAGGCCTTCGCGTAATCTTTCCAGCAATGGGTTCAAATGACTTGTAATGTTAGTGATAAGTAAAATGCTTAATTTAAGTAATGTTAATGGAAACTTTCTACAAGAAATAATGAAAATGAATACCTTCATCGTTGTCTAAGTATGTTCAATAGTATAACGACAGAAAATGTCAGTATTCACAGCCGAGTCATGTTAAAGGCTGCACAATCGATTTGTCATTAATTAACTAGGCAGTGAAAATGCATTATTGATATTTTAAGAAAATCATGAGTGACTGGATATAGGGAAAGAGAGACAATGACAGGAGAGAGAGACACACACACAGACACACAGAGAGACACACAGAAAAAGAGAGAGAGACAGACTTACGGATATTGGGAAGGATGCATGACAACGTAGACAGATGAACGAGCAGAACTGTAGACTGAAAGTCAGAAGGTGTATTGCTAATGTGCGGATGTGCGGGGTGGTGTGTGCACGGAATGTGAAATAATAGAGACAGAAAGACAGAGAGATGCACACAGAGACAAAGACAGAGAGACACACGCAGATACACAGAGATATACAGAGACTTATAGAGAACTGGATGACGGAGCGACGCGAAAGGTATCCATAGAGATGACAAATTCGTTGCAAGAAGAAAGTTTAAGGCACAGAGACACACACAGAGACACGGAGACACATGCAGAGACAGAGAGACGAAGATGTATAGAGAGTGAACTAGATGACGGTGCGACGTGAGAAGTCTCAATCGAGAGAACGATTTGGTTGCAAGGTTATTTCAGACGAGGTAACAAGGACTCCAAGCACTTCATTGTAAAAGACTGTCATACATACATCAGAGATACATTAAAAAAGAACAACCAACTCTTTCTTGTCACTGTTGAACCTCGACATTTAGAACGATGTTGTTATGTTAGACTCTATAGCTGCGGCATAACACTCCCTGTCTTTGCGGTATAATTCTCGCGAGTTATGGCTCAGTACAAAACGAATTATTAATATGGCTCAGTACACAACGAATTAACAATATATATATATATATATATGTATATATAATATATATACATATATATATATATGTGTGTGTATGTACGTACCTATGCGTGCAACTATATGTATGTATTCCCCAGTATATATTATGCCTATATTATGAACTTATAATATTATTGATAATTTAAGACTTATTATGCAACAGCTGCCACTAAGCATTAGACTAGAGCGCGTATACATAGCCTGTCGCCTACATGTGTACCTACGATCAATAGCCATCGTATCAGTTGGCTTGGCCATAACAAATACCTGTTGATTGAGATGGAAATGCAAACTGCGATCAAAATTGTCTCTACTGAATTGCTAAATGTGCTAGGATGGCTTTGTTTTATATAATTATTGCACTGTAACTTTTGTTGTAGCTAAATTATTCATGGACCCAAAGCGGTCGTGGTATAACCTAATTCTAAGATGCTTCTCCTACTTCTTCTTCTTCTTTCTTTATTTCTCTTCCGTCAGGCCGGGGCCGACGATGAGTCCTCAACTTGACGTCTCCAAGTTTCTCTGTTCCGGATTTTTTCTATTGCCTCTCTCATATTCAAGTTCATTTTCTCTAGATCCTCTCGTATGTTATCCATCCATGTTTTTTGCTGTCTTCCTCGACTTCTGGTTCCCTCCACGTATCCGTGCAGTGCCGCAGCTGGGAGTCTGTTGTTGTCCATTCTCATCACATGTCCCAGCCACGACAGTCTTTTCTTCCTGATTTTGTCGATGACTGTTTCTTTTTGTCCCAACTCTCTTCTAGTCACCTCATTTCTAATCCTATCTCTTCTGCTTCTGCCTTTTATTCTTCTCAGCCAGTTCATTTCTGCCACCAACAATCTTCTCTCATCCTCCTTTCGCAGGCACCAGCATTCTGAGCCATATAGAAGCACTGGGATGACGAAAGTCTCGTATAATTTCATCTTAGTTCTCGTTGATATTCCCTTGTCCTTCCAGATCCTGTATAGTTTACCGAACATCGCGCCGGCGAGAATAGTTCTCCTCTTGATGTCTTTGGTGCATCTTCCATCCTCTGTTATAAGCCCTCCTAGATACACAAATTCTGTCACCTGTTCTATTTCATCCTCTCCCAGTCTGATGTCCAGCTCTTCATGCGTCTTCCCCACTATCATCGTCTTGGTCTTTTGAGCGTTGATCTTGAGTCCCAGTCTCTTGCTGCTTGTATCCACTTTATTTGTCAGTTCCTGTAGCTGCGTTTTACTCTCTGCTACAAGGTCTATGTCATCCGCGAATCTGAGATTATTCAGTATCCGCCCTCTCAATATTATCCCCTCTTCAGTGTCTCCCAGTGCAAGACGCATCACAGCCTCCAGGATCAAATTGAAGAGGTCCGGTGACAGTCCGCAGCCCTGTCTTACCCCCACAGCCGTTCTGAACCACTCTGTCAGCTCTCCGTCCACTCTCACTGCACTGACTGATTTACTATACAGGTCCTCTAATAGCTCCACCATTTTCTCTGACACTCCAAAATTCCTCAGTACTTGCCATAGTCCCTCTTGCCATACACTGTCGAAGGCCTGTCTGAAGTCTATGAAATTGTTGTATAGCACCCTGTTCTTTTCAAAGTATTGCTCAGATAGTTGTCGCACCACAAACAGTTGGTCTATCGTACTTCTCCCAGCTCTAAAACCTGCTTGCTCTTCTGCTACCACTTCCTCCACATGCTTCCTTAGCCGTTGCTGCAATATCTTGGTATACACCTTTCCTGGGCTGCTCAGCAGACTAATTCCTCTGTAATTTCCACATTCCGCAGTGTCCCCTTTCTTGTGGATCGGTACTATTATCGCTCTTCCCCAGTCCTCTGGGCAGCTCCCTTCCTGGTATATTTTGTTGCATAGTGTATGCAACATTTCCGTTGAACACCCTTCGTTTGCCTGTATCATCTCGGTCGTGATATTATCTTCTCCCGGGCTTTTCTTCCTCTTTAGGCTCCTTATGGCCCACGTCACCTCTTCTCTAAGTATGTCTTCCATTTCCTCATGTCCGTTACAAGTTGGTATCTCCGATAGTACAGTAGTATCCACCGGGTTCTGTTCGTTGTACAGGTTTTCGTAGTACTGCTTCCATCGCTTCTTGATTTCCTCTTTGCTCTCTAGTGCATTACCTTGGCAGTCTCTAACCATTGAAAGCCTTGTCCTGGTCGTGCCACATATTTCTCCCACAGCCTGGAACAGCTTGTCCGAGCGTTGTCTTTTTGCGTTTGCTTCTAACTCAGTGCACTTCTCCTCCATCCATTTCTCCTTGCACTGCTTTGCCTTTCTTTTGATTTCTTTTGTAATCTTGTTGTACCTCTTCCTGTTTTCCTCGCTCTGTGCCCTTGTTGGTCTCATGTCTCTCCTCTCTTCACTAAGTTTCAGGACCTCCCTTGAGATCCACGGTTTTTTCTTCTGTTGTTTTTATATCCTATTGTCTGCTCCGCCGTTTCCGTGTATATCGCTCTGATCTCCTTCCATGTTCTGTCTGCCGTATCTAAGTTCTCTGTGTTCATTTGCTTCCATCTGTTGTCCAACATGGTGCTGTACTTATGTCTAACGTCATTTTCTTTCAGCCTCTCCATGTCAAATCTTCTGTTGGTCGCCTCTTTCCGCACCGTTTTAAGCCTAATCCTAAATCCGGCCATAACTAGTTTGTGGTCCGAGTTTACATCTGGTCTGGAGAAGCTTCTGCACATTGTCACTCCATTTTTCCACCTGTTGCCTACCAGTATAAAGTCAATCATGTTTTTTGTTTGACCATCTGGCGACTCCCATGTCCATTTTCTATTTGCCTTCTTTTGATAGAATACTGTGTTCATTACTCGAAGTCTGTTATTGAGGCAGAAGTTAAGTAGCCTTTCTCCTCTTTCATTTTCTTCCCCGTACCCGAACTTGCCTATTACTCCCTCCCATTCTTTCCATTCCTTCCCTACTTTTGCATTGAAGTCGCCCATTACTATTGTCAGGTCTCTGTCTGGTATGTCCTGGACGACCCCCTGTAGCTCTGTGTAGAAACTCTCGATCTCTTCCTCCGTCGAGTCCGCTGTCGGGGCGTATACCTGTATCACCGACATCTTCCCATAAGCTGTTCTGAATCTTGCTTTTATTATTCTAGAGCTGACTGTTCTGTATCCAAGAAGTGCTCTGGCCGCCTCTCTTTTCATTATCAGTGCCACTCCCTCCTGATGTTTGCCGTCCTTTCTTCCTGAGTATATAATCTTATATCCGTCTTTGTCCATTTCTCCCTCACCAGTCCATCTCACCTCCGACAGCCCCAGTATACTCCATCTGGTGCTCTTCATCTGGTGCAGCAGTATATCTAGTTGCCCAGTCGCGTAAAGTGTTCTTACATTCCACGTTCCTACGTGCATCCGTTTTTGACAGCTGAAAAAAGATCTTTCTTGGTACAGGGATTTCTCTTGTTTACGACCTGAATGGCCCCGTCCACCCCACTCCTGCCGGACGCGACACTCCCCCTCCATTGACGGGGAGCCCCGTTTACGTCGTTGCCCACTTTTCTGTTTAGGTACATAGTCATATTAAGGTTTCTTGGTCTTTTTACCAGATGGTGACCAATCCTCTTCTGGCAGGGTAAGGAAGCCGGTGGGCCAGTTATGGCCTCATGCGCCCTCAGGTGTCCTTCCAACACCTGCCTCCTGCGTTGGCCAGCTATTTTCGGGGTTCCCGGTGAGCCTGTCCACCTCGCGAGTCGCCCAAGGTGGTCCTTCAGTCCAGGGCTTTCACCACTGGACTTTCACCACTGATGGCATAGCCCCACCGGGCAATCCCCTACTTAGCTGTTCACCCCCCATCGCGGTGAGGTGCAGGTAGGACTTTGGGGGGGTTCTTGTATGGAAAATTATCACTACGTTTTTATTGGGGGTCATCTCTGCACAGGGCCGCATGTGTTTCTAGCGTGTCATAATTTGATCAGTTAGCTGGTCACATGGCCGGTTTTACCACTAGGCATGTACTCAAGCTAATGGCAGGCATTTTGAACATCAACTTTGAAGGACAACATTTGACACGAATTAATTTTAAATGTTGATGTCTGCATGCTTTTGTCGAATTCTAAATTTAATGTTAAAAAAATTTAAAAAATTAATTTTTACATGTTGGAAAGTTCGTAATTTGTTTGTGAAAATTTGAATGTTCATAATTTTGGAAACTGTGGACAGAATTTTATGAAATTTTCGGATAACATTGATAATTTATCCCACTTTCAAAGTTTGAAATTTTATGGAATTATATTTATAATTGACAGATTTATTGGCGAAAAAAAGGTATCAGTTCAATTGAGATACAATGTAGATAAGGGACATGTAAATCGAAATGTAGCTAAGCGATTGCAAATGATGTTTACCATGACCTCACGCATAGTGAACATCCAGATAATGCTCTGGCTTTCAATCACAGGGACTCTCGACGAGCTTCACTCCATCATCATCACCGTAACTATAACTTGGCATTCACTTCGTCCGTTGAACGGTCTTTCACGATACTGCTAACTGGGGAATTACCTAGTGCGTTAACAACCAGCTCCTGGGGAATAAATTTAGCTGAAAATACAATTTTGTATCATGGTCTTTAACTTATTAGTAACTCAGTGTTCTTCATTCTGACAACTGCTTTTTCAGTTTTTACTACTAAATCAATAGTATCAGTTTCAGTATCATTAGTATCAGACAATAGTATGAGTTTCAAGTCGGCAGCACCAACTACCGTACATTCATACTTTCTGTTTGCTTTTCTGAGTCTGTACGTCTGCTACTGTTTGCGTTGTAATCTCTATCTAAACTATCGAGATCAAATTCCGATTCATCTAATTCTGAATTTGAATATAATATCGTCCGCGAAAATTTCGGCCAAAACTTCTGCTGATTTTCACTTACAACTTCTGGATGCCATGGTTTTATTTACTAAATGAAATCTAGCGCGACACTACAAGGTTGTGGACTCTAGAAGTTGCCAACAAAAGGCCTTTACTAATGGATAACCCTTGTCCTCTGCTAGAATACCTAACCTAGAATAATTTTAGCAACTCTGTATAGCTAATCTAGAACAATTTAGCCTTGTACGACGTATTTATACGGCATCTCCAGGCCAGCGAAAATCAATAACTTGCATGACGTATATATACGGCTTCCCCGGCAGCCGAAAGGCTACGCTATGACGTATATATACGGCATCCCCAGGCAAGGGGTTAACATTTGCTTGGCAATTCATACCTCAGTTGTCGTTCTTAAGTTATTGGCGCCCTTGTAACGGCATGTGCTGTGTTACGGCGCCTTAGAAATTGTCGTCGTTATTATTATTATGCATTCGACCAAAGAGTGCGCGCTAGATAAAGATGGCGGTTTCAGTTGACCAATGAGCGTTGAATGCATAGACTGTATAAGGACGGCAATTAAGCTGACATTTCATATTATTGTAATAATAAATTAATCGGTTGACTTCTATAGCGCCGTATTCGTAAATCATTAATTCGTAATACATAGACCATCATTCGATGGTCGCTTCAGGTGAAATTGTAGTCAAAGTCTTAATCCATTAAAGAAGTCGATATCCGATAAGTCAGAGAAAAGAGAATTCAAGTCAAGTTTGCCTAAGCAAACAGAAAATGAGTCTGGAGTTCAATTTTATTTCAAAGTAAGTTTAATTGGAATTGTGTGCCTATTAATTATTTGTTCAGATTCAGGAAGATAGAAATTTCAAAGAAATGTTCATATACCTGACCGTAGAGTCATGCAACACAACAGAAAGGTGGCCTTGAAGAACACCAAGGACACACTAACGAAACAATTGCAATTTTAAGCCGTTTTAGTTGCATCTTCTTTCGTACAACAGGAAGTCTATAATATTCCGAAACTCGCTTACAAAATCTGTTCCGTTTCACTCACTTATGATTCCATGTATAGAAAAATCTTCGCTCAGTTGAAACCTTCTCCTAAATTTTATGTTTTATTGGTCACATTGATCGCGCAAATTCATATGCACACAATTATATACGCGAAGATAAATTAAAATTGTTTTATCTGTCAATATAATATACAGCTAGTCTAACAATAGTCTTATTTGGATAATTTTATCGACGACAGTTTATTAGCCTTCGATGAGTCTATTAGTGGTCCAAACGATATCTTATTCCAAGCATAGACAAGCTTATGGTAACTCCATCTATGCTGATCTCTTTTCAATAAACCATTCCAAGTTTCAGTCAGTACTTAGAGCTGTTGCCCGCCTTTTTAGTACCTCTTCCCAGTGATATTTCAGTTCTAAGAATAATTCCCAATTTTACTTCTAAATCAGTTCAGAAGACTCAATTTCAATTCTAATTCTATTCTCGTTCTGAAAATAATTCCTATTTCAGTTCTAATTCAAGTTCTGAAATAATTTCAGTTCTAATTTCAGTTCTGAAATAATTTCAGTTCTAATTACAGTTCTGAAATAATTTCAGTTATAATTCCAGTTATGAAGTAGTAGTAGGGCCCATTAATTGAGCTCTCAAATAACAACGCAAAACCACAACTCGCGCAGTTGTTAGTCAGTTCCAACCGCGTGAACTTCAAATGTTTTTGTAAAGTTTCAGAAAGACTATATACCCTTATTTTCTGCGCCAGCTTCAAAATTTTGAATTCCCGGACGCACACTCTCGGAATTGCTATTTATGAGGCTGGTGCTGACAGAAGGTCTTCAATTAGGCCTACAGAAGCAATCTTGCTGTAGGATTCATGTCTGATTACAGATTATGCATCCCAAAGAAACCACAGCCGAAGATTACCGATCTTAATGGCTCACGGTCGCATGACGGATCCCACTTGTACAAATCGCATACCGCAAAAATTATTATGTAACTAGCTGTAACCCGTGAAAAATCACGGTTAACAGTTCTATCGTTCTAGAGAATAGGCCCGTTATATTATGACGTCATAACCCTCCTTCAATAGTGTATTTCCCCGTCATAATTGCTCTAAACGCCGTTGTCGTCAAGACAGCCGTCGCCAAGGCGGCAGTATAGTGACGTCACAATAGTGTTTGTTACGGGACAGACAGACAGACGTACAACGGTTATTATGTTGTTTGATAATTTCCGTTCGGAAAATAATTCCTATTTATATTCCGATTTCCGTTCCCTGTAACGTATTTCAGTTCTCGTTCTATTCTCGTTCTCAAAATAATTCCCAATTTTCGTTCTTATTCTCGTTAACGGAAATTGATAATTTTACTTCTAATTCCTATTTCCGTTAACGAAAATATCACTGGCTCTTCCATACATCAATACTTTTTGTAATAATTGATAATATAATAGAACAGAAATGTGGTCAAGTGTGTGAGCGTGTTTGTAACAAAAAAATGTAACGCTACTCTCAGCGGCTGCTTTCAATTCATATTCATGACGTCACAATGACCAATGACGTCACAAACGGGACGATCACTTCGTTCAAAGTAAATTTCAATATACCGTAAACGGTTGCTCCTTTAAACTAACAGCTTAAAACGCGCTTAAAATAACGAACTAATCGCTCAAACGCGGAATCGAAACAAGTGAAACCCCACCCAAAACGGCTTTCACGACTTGATATCATATAGCGTCTATATATAAAAGGGGATTAAGCTGATTTATTTAGATCGATAAAACGCTGAAATTAAATAGTTTAACGGGTTCAAACGGCGCAAGTTACTTAGGCCACGCGGATTCAAACGGGATTAAACTTATTTAGTTACGTTACCAATTTACTTAGACTCATAAACATATTCATTATGTTCCGCTACCCTAGGCCTTCCAGCGATTGACTAAATTATTCAGCAGCAACTTCACAACAGAGCTTATTTTGCACACTAGGAAATACATTTTCAATTTGTTTTCAGATCGTCTTAGCAGCTTGATATGATATAGCACCGATTACCGTCTTAGGACGGGCAAATATCTAGTGGGGCCTAATAATAATAATATTCGTGTTTACTGACAAGCCAACTGACAAACGACAAACCGCAGTAAGTTACATAGAAACATTGAAACACGACGGTACAATTATCAAGATCTTAAATAAGACACGTATGGGCAACCTGTAAGGCGCCCGCTCATTCTACTGATACCCCTAGAAGGGGGTTGCGGGTATGGAACCGCGACTATTCAAGATCTAATGTTCTTCAGGTCAGAGTGTTACAATTCATCTACCATCCGATAGCGCATTGGATAACATCTGGCGTAGAGTGCGAGAGGTAGAGATCGAGTCCCATAGGCGGACATGCCTTGTAGGCTGCATTTTGCGCCGTGTATTGCAGACTGTCTGTTCTGTTAGTAGTTAAGATTTATCGCATAACATGTACATGTACAGCGCAGTGCGTTTGCAGGCACTTAATTAAAGAATAAATATTATTATTATTATTATTATTATTATTATTATTATTATTATTATTATTATTATTATTATTATTATTATTATTATTATTATTATTATTATTATTATTATTATTATTATAAGCAATTGTAAACATGCAACAGTAACAGAAATATGTGTACAGTTGTAACATAAATTGACAATAATTATTATTAAATCTAAATTTTAATATACTCTGTACCTCGGTATACTCACGCCCTCAATCTAGGAAGGCTGAGTCGACCTAGAGGAGGCTTACAGCCTTTCTAATCATCTGTTCCGGAAACACATGAAGTCCATTTTATCTGTTAGCGATAGCACTGTCTTTGGTTGGGAGAGCCTCCGAATCGTTGAGTGGATCTTATCTAAATGTTCGATCACAGTTGCAATTACTTCAATTGAACGCAGACTTAAAGTTTTGTGCACTGATGAGAAACGTCCAAAGATGAAATGCTGAGAAATCCAGGCGAATTATACGTGAATAACTGATGAGAAACGTCCATAGATGAAATGCTGAGAAATCCAGGCGAATTATACGTGAATAACTGATGAGAAACGTCCAAAGATGAAATGCTGAGAAATCCAGGCGAATTATACGTGACTAACTGATGAGAAACGTCAATAGATGAAATGCTGAGAAATCCAGGCGAATTATACGTGAATAACTGATGAGAAACGTCCAAAGATGAAATGCTGAGAAATCCAGGTGAATTATACGTGAATAACTGATGAGAAACGTCCAAAGATGAAATGCTGAGAAATCCAGGCGAATTATACGTGAATAATTATCTGACTTAAAATAAAGGGTCCTTGAGCCCTTGAATTTCACTCTTAATTGCTCAGCGCAGTCCATTTATGTTAGGCCATTCTTTAGCGGCGCTTAATGACTGCGTAATAATACTGAAATCCAGTCACTGTTCCTCAGGCATTTAATTCAACCAGGTCATCTAGTCAACTCTCTCTGGTCTTGCCAAAAACGAGAACTGATCCTGGCCGACGAGCTAAAGTTTGACACTCTGTTCCTGCAACTGTTCGTTTTGCTCGGTCTCTTGTGTAATTAGGGCTCAACTTAATACTCAATTTTTTTGTCAGCGTTATGTTGTATCTCTGACTTTCTGTGTTGACCAGTGATGCTAACTTTTAGTTTAACTAATTTTTTTAGTTAAGGATGAAGTTTAACTAAAAATTGTTTAGTTAAAACCATAGTTTAGCTTTAAAAAAATTTAGTTGGTAGCTAAATAGTTTAACTAAAAAATCAGCAAATCGCAACTATTTTCCGCATTGAACACTGAACGCTGTCAACAACTCAACGCGAAACTTACTGATTAACGCTGCTTGGTTTTAGCATTTAAATGCATAAGCACTACTTACAGTATGCCTGTAACTGTATGCTAGAACAGTACACGTTGCAAAGTTTGAAGGTGAAATTGTCATTGACGGTCTGCATTATTACAGTTCAGTTAACTTCTGTTATTGTGAAAATGTTTGTCATAAAAAGTTGGAAAAAAAGTTGGAAGAAGTTTAAGTACTTTTTTTAGTTTACATGTAGTTAACTAATCTCCAAAATCAGTTGCCGACTTTAGTTAAACTATTTTTTTTATTAGGAAAACAGTTTTAGTTTGACTGAAAATAAAGCTTATTGTTCATCACTGGTGTTGAACATCCGACGGTTTGATTTGATGCGCCATCGGTTGATCCTTTGTGCATTAGACACCGGCGCTATGGAAGTCGCTATTTACAAGTTAATTTTAATTAAAACCTTTCCTGAAGCCACAGACTGACTGACTCAGTAATCCTTTAAAGGGCACCTGCGACCAAACACTGATAGCAAATGAACATAATGAGCACAAGCAAACACACCGTATGAGCGAAACCTTGTAAAAAATATAATTAATTTAGGTTTGAAAGTTTGGCAGTGTGATTGTCACTGTACACTGCGAAAACCGGTGGCAAACACATGGCCACTGCCCGAACAACCCACTGTGATCAAACCAAAAATTGCGACTATTCACAGAGAACGCTGTTTTAGATACAAAGGAACAGTATAATTATGTGGCAGTAATGTTTATCTACCAATTAATTATGGGTACCTAAAATTAAATTGGCCACTTAAGAACATAGATTTCGGCGCGTTGTCAATAATTTTTCTACCACTTGCCTATCTGGAATTTAAAAAAATAGGAAATAAAAATACCTTATCGTACCGCATAATCCTGTTAATCCTGCCTACTATCGTGTGTTGTGTGCAAACTACAAATCCGTGAAACCGAAAATTGTTCATGATTAGGCCTCCCACTAATAGGGCCTAAATAAGCCTGCGATAGGGCCGCGAAGGGGGAAGTATATTGTGTCGAGTTAGAGTCGTCATCAATTTTAGACCGCTTAGGCCTAGTAGGGCTTGAAAGTATTGCGCTGCATCATTAATTAAATATGGGGTTCCCCAAGGATCAATTCTTGGCCCCCTACTTTTCCTTGTGTATGTAAACGACCTCCCCAACACCTCCTCTATTCTATCCTTCATTTTATTTGCTGATGATACAAATGTTTTTTACTGTAACAGATCCTACCAATCTCTAATCCAGACTGTTAACACTGAGTTGGTGGCAGTGGCGGATTGGTTTACTGCAAATAAGCATTCCTTAAATTTGCAAAAAACAAATTTTATTATATTTAGATCCCACAGGACAATGTGCTCCAAAAATATTGCTGCATTAGTAAGCATAAACGATATTCCAATCTCCCAAGAAAGTTCCACAAAGTTCCTTGGCGTACTTGTTGATAGTCATCTAACGTGGAAAGAACACATCAGAATTATAACAGCCAAGGTTGCAAAAAATGTTGGAATACTTGGTCGAGCATCATTTTTGCTTCCCCTCTGTATTCGCCTTACTTTATATTACTCCTTAATTTATCCGTACTTAATGTTCTGTAACATGATATGGGCCTCTACGTATGAATCCAGAGTAAAAAAAACTGGTGACGCCACAGAAAGAGCAATCCGAATAATTGCTGGGGTACCTTCCTGTTCACATACTGACCCTATCTTTCTAGAACTTAAACTGCTCAAATTCCATCAAATAAGATACTTTCAGACAGCCATCTTTATGTATCAATTCACCCATGCCTGCCCTCTTACCCCCAAGGTTTACTCACTATTACAACATTGGTGCTGACTATCACTTTCATAACACCAGGGCAGGCACCAAAATCCTATCGCACTATATTTGCTAGATCAAATATTCGCCGTTTCTCAACTAAATACAATGGTCCCCTGATCTGGAGCTGTGTTCCCACAAATATTCAACTGGTCCCAAATCTTCATCTTTTAAAAAAACTTTTGTGTTCTCAATTAACGGATGGATTAATTAATGACAATTCATGGAACTGATTTAAACTGGATTACATGCCGTCTTACAACTGTTAATGTAAGACTATAATGTTCATAATCAAAACACTGTGCACTGTTTTTGTATGCTTATGAATACGGTACCTCTGTTTAATCACTTAGTTAAGCTTTTCACCGTGTCTCTCAATCGAACCACTATCTTCAACGTAATTCACTGACAAAATTGGGTGTCCCTTCTGGGCCTTCCCATTGTCAACGCTTTCTTGTATCATACCAATGTTGAACTGATTATGTTATATTGTTGCAATACAAAAATTGATTGGTTGATTGATTACGGCCGGTATGGTCGCAATATTGGTACATCAGCTTTCGTGTGATACAAGCCTGTGTTTTGGCCGGAAAAGATCGTCACGCTAGTTGGTTGGTTGATCGGAACTAAATTTTTGCTAGTTTCATCGGAACGTTCGATAAAAATTTATAGATATGGATTTCGACACCACGAATTGGATCTCGGAGGGGGTTTTGTAAAAATTTCGGTCCTTGTCCGAAAATCGAGTTGTGGTACGACATTTTGGAAAGACTGTGGCCAGCTTATTATCGCTCGGTGTCGTAGCCCAGGAAATTTTCAGGAAGTTGTCACTCTTTTTTTACTTCGAATTGCGTAGTTAATTTGATCACTCCAGACTACCGTTCGCCCCGTAGTACCCCCTAGCGAGTGAATATAGAATTACGTTGATACTGTGTGGCAGCGACTATCGAATTAGGTTGATACTGATCTAAGCTAACGTTGAAATGTATGTTCATATACATGTATATACAGAACACTGTATCCGATTGGTTACAGCGCTCTTCTTATTACGTCGGAAGTACTGGCTCAAACCTCTTCCATGAGACGCTTACAGCGGATAGAGACTTTGAGCAAGTCTTTCACTCAGAGTTGCTCACTGCCTTCGACTGATGCTGGGTCATTTTATTATGGGTTTATGACAATTTCTAACCAGTAATTGCAATTGTAATTAGCAACATCTATTACGTAGACCGGTGTCTAATGCCCAGGGAATCAATGATGTCACACCAAAACCGAGCCGTAGATAGGCCAATAACCAGACGATTAGTCCGTATGGTGGATAAGCATTTTGAAGGAGTTAAGTTTTAAGTTGAGAACGAAGCAAAGTTGGCTTATTAGCATGGGTTGGGTGGGTTAGATAACATCACAAGATAACAGGAGATTACAAAAGATTAGATTAAATTAGATTCGATTAGATAAGAATACATCTGAGTAGCATAACTAGTAGGAGATTACCCAAAAGGTGTTTCAGGAAAAGGCCCTCTAGAAGAGTTTCGCGATGTGTAATACAGTCAAGTTATTGTGAATCGCTCACGTGTGCTTCAAAGTAATCTCTTTCCCGTCATACTATTGTAAATGATTCACTGTTGTAACGTTGGTTCTGATCTACTGTCACTAATCATGGACAAAATTCTCTTGAAATGTCTGCAGACTTTCCTGATGCAGGAACAGCTTGTTCAAAAAAACTTCGGCTAGGGAAGGATATCAAGACATAGTGTTCTTCTTTGATTTGTATGCAGAGGCGTAAGAGGCACCCGAAGTCATTGGAACAACTTTTCCTCCCTCTCCTTCCCGTCTTCCTCCCCTCCACCCCCTCCCGTTAACGATCACACACACACACACACACACACACACACACACACACACACACACACACACACACACACACACACACACACACACACACACACACACACACACACACACACACACACACACACACACACACACACACACACACACACACACAGCTCTTCTCCTCTGTTTCTTGCATGGGGCATTTACTCCAAGGTTCCATTGTGTAGACGGTACTAGACGACCTTGTTTGTATTTATGGCTGTATGCATGTATTTTATATTAATTTCTAATGAAATATATTATGTCACACATCTTTTAAAGTTGCGACCCCTAGACATGTTGCAGAATGAGAAAATGAATTATTTCATTAACCAGTAGATGATGGAGCTTCTATTTATTATTGTCTGGTTAAGGCAACCGCAATTTCCCCAATCTAATATACTTAGCAACAAGAGGTATCTGCTCTAGCAACATGTAACTCATTGGACTGACACTTGAAAGTATCTAACCTGTGATACTGCTTTGGAATATCAATGGAATATGCCTAGTAGAATATCCAAATGACCCTATATATGTTCTACCATAAAAACAGGATTAGAGTGAAATTGATATGATATATTGGACTACACTTAATTAGGTATGACTATTTTGCGCCTATTTGCACGAGGAAATTCACCTGTTTTCTACAGTCTCCTTAAGTCTTCTCTTTTTAACCGTGGCTGGACTGGGAGCACCTCTCTGAGTAGGTTTCTGGAAGAGGGGCTATATAAATTATCAAAATGAATGAATGAATGAATGAATTGGATTGTATGAGAGTGGATTCGATTAGTCTAGGTTGTGTTATATAAGGTTAGATTAGATTAAGTTGGAATTGGTTGAATTCGATTTGGATAAATTTGGTCAGTCTATGTCATATTAAGTTTTTAGGTAAATGAAGCTGGTTTTATTAGGTTAGGCTATGATCGGTTAGATCAAATAATACAACAGGAGATTACACGAGATTAGATTAAATTAGATTCGATTAGAAAAGATTACATTTGAGTTGCAGTACTAATAGGAGAATACCCAAAAACTTTTAAAAGTGAAAGGCCCTCTATGCATAATAAGAACAAATTATTGTGAATCGCTCACGTGTGCTTCAAAATTATTATTTCCCGTCATGCTTTCGTCAATGCTCCACTGTTGTCTTGACAGCTGCTGCTCTGCCTCTCCTGATCTGGTACCCTGGAAATCGGACTTTGACCTCTTTTGGACTACTCTCTGGAAACCACATTTGATTTGGTCGGCCTCCTGGAAATCGGACTTGGACCTCCTTTGGACCACTCTCTGGAAACCCCTTGATCTGGTACCCTGGAAATCGGACTTGGACCTCTTTTGGACTACTCTCTGGAAACCACCTTTGATTTGGTTTGGCCTCCTGGAAATCGGACTTGGACCTCTTTTGGACCACTCTCTGGAAACCTCCTCTGATTTGGTTTGGCCTTCGGGAAACCGGACTTGGACCTCTTTTGGACTACTCTCTGGAAACCCCTCTGATCTGACGCAGCGCTCGTGAATAGGCTGGTGCCCTGCGCTTGGCCTTCGAGTGGCGCTGTAGAAGTTTGGAGATTACGATTACGATTACGGTTGCATGGAGAAAGTAAATGCATGCGTTCACTTAGTTAACTGCGACCCCACCTTACTGTGAAACAAAAAAACTATTGTTCTTCAAAACTGAAAGCTGTTTAAGCGCAAAGGTTACTTTAGTTTATTTGTAAGAGATTTGAATTTACAAATCTGAATGAAAACTAAAGATAATATTAATGTCTTACTGAGGAAATGCCGTCTAAGATAAAGTTCAATAAATCAACTTTTTTTAACAGTTTGTGAGACTTGTTTCTAAATTCCTTGATCTGGCCACCCAAATGGCTCATTGCAGCCATTTGTGACACAGTAGAAGGTACACGCAAAGACAATGAACTTTTTATTTCTATTATCGTAACCGCAAATGATTTTATTAAGCTCCACTTGTCCTCTGTGCTGATCAGAGCAATCTGCGCGAAATCTTGTGACATTTTTTCGGGTATCTTCTGCAAAACAAATCATTAAGATAATATAAATCTACATAAAATACTAAAGAAAATGTTTGTGATAATTTAAATCGGTAAAAGACGACCACTAAGAAATAATGTCAGTGCAGCTCAGAGTACAACAACTGGCGATAAGTATTGAGACTATGCTGACCGACAATAAAAGTCGAGCCAGTGCATCCGAGAATTATTGCATAAGAAATTGCATTAGCACCACTAATGTAATCTAGCCTGACATATCAAAACTAATTTAACCTAATTAGGACCACAATCACTATATTATGAATTGATAACTTGAATTTAATGAACTTTTGAAAACATAAAGGGAACTAAGGAACAAAGTTCGATACTAGCCCTGGTCCAGTGAGTTAGAAGAAAATTCAAACGCGAAGTCTGGGACCACTTAGTGAAACTGGCATAGGTCGTATTGTCGAACTTTGTGTCACAGCTTTTTAAATTTAATTTTTTTAAATCAGCCAATTAATCACCCACATTTAGGGCTCGCACGTACTATTGTAAGAGTTTATGAGCGATCCCACGCACACGTTGTTCGCATTCAGGCACTTCTTTACATAGTTCTGTTTAATGTCATAATGGCATCTCCGACAAAAGTAGCAATTTAAACGAGACTGAACTGGAAGGAACAATAAAAACAGACTCTATGCTAATAAAAGATGACGAAGATCACATTCAAGACAATCATAAAAGTTGAAACATCTGCTCTCTGTGACATTTTTGTCGGAACGTACTGCAAAAGAAAACATTAAGATAATATAAATCTACATAATACATATAATACAAAGGACAATGTTTGTGATAATTTAAATTTGCACGGTTAAAGACGACAACTAAGAAAGAGTGTCATTGTAAGTCAAAATAAACAAAATATGGCGAGAAATCTTAGACTAGAGACCGACAATAAAAGTCAATAAAAGTCAATAATCGAAGTTAAGATATTTGTTCAAAAAGAGATTTCGTTCAGAAATTTTTCACAGAAGCTGGTCATTTCGTCTATGGTTTCTTTAACAATTATCCTGTTTCAGTAATCAGTGGTATTCTATTTTTTGTAGTTCTTGTATATAGTTGTGCCATTCTTGGTGTTGGACTTAATTAATTTTTGGACTTGAAGCAATTAAAAATGTTAGTAGTTTCATTTTGATAATTTGTTTTATTTCGATAATTTGACTGCATGAAAGTTCAAATGTATAAAATAGCCTATATATGTCCTTTTCCAAGTCCTGTTTGATCTAAAATTACTCGCGAAAAAAAGCCATTCCCAAAATATCCCTACCAGTGGAAATTTCTGAAAACATTCTCTTCCGTCAAGATCATCTACCCCTCTCTCCTCTTCAGTAGCCTGGAGCAGTCCTCCCCAGTCCTTTGCCAAGAGCTTCTTGCCCTATCTCCTCCAGTTCCGTAGATAGTTTTAAACTCTTTTTGTCTGCATCAGAATTGTGCGGAATATACATTGATGGCTCGCCGGGCGATTGGTCGATAAACCTGCCTGCGACTGAAAGTTAGCACCACTCCGCGGATCCAACATTTCCGGTTGCAAGCTCCACAATGTCCAGGTTGTATAAGTATTTCATACGCTAGCTCAACTACACTTAACCAATCTATTTGGAGCTTCCTAAAATATTTGCCAGGCATATGAGACGCGGCTCTAGTTGAAAAATTTTCACGGATTATAGGTTTTACGTTTCCGGTCTAAAGAGATACAATTTTCTGTGAATAAGGCACTCGCACCTCCTTTAACCGATTAACTGCATATCTGCCATAGGCTGTTTCTCTTGATGGACTGATTTTCTTGATATTGACCTGATTTTGAGTTGGTGTTGTTGCTCCATCGGCTGATCTATGATGCATCAGACATTTGGGCTATTACAGTTAATTATTAAGAAGTATTTCACTTGATCTGTAAGAAAAGTAGCAATAGAATGTTGCTTTTCCGTTTTAAATAAAAATGCGTTCTTTTAAAATAACTTGATACTAACCTGTTATAAGACTTGAAATGCATATCACGATGCAGATCGATCCAAGTATTTGTGCCATGTTACGTTAGCAGAATAGATGAGACTTTTAACTGATAAGTTGAGAACGATCTCCACTCAAATTGTGCAAACTGAACGCTTTCCAGCCTCTTATAAGCATCGTGGTTTTAGTGATTATAATTTCATTTCCATTGTATGATAAATCCATTGTTATATGCGGTCCTCAGGTGTGCATGGGATCGTAAACAGATAAATAATGGATTTGCGACCTGCTGACTGCTGAGGCAACAAACACAAAGCCCATGCTTGAATGCCATGCATCAATTGCTATTAAAGAAATCAGATCGACTCTTACACGTTTGGCATTTGATTATGATAATGCAAAGTTTATTTACCAAATCAGTGACACGATCATGAATAACAAGTTAAAGTTATCGTTATTTGAATTGCAAAATTTTTGATTCCACTAAAGAGGAAAATAGAAAACAGAACTCAGACAATGGTGGGTGAGCAAGTTGAAAGATATTAATCTGTTTGACAGAAGCGATTTCCAAAGCTTTGAACCAGTTACCGATAGTACTTGTAAACGTGGTATTAATCGCTTGAAAGAGCTTGTGTGCCGTCTTATTTTAGGGCTCAAAGTTAGTCCCTTGCATAAAATAACCTGGGAAATAATATCGCCATATAAACATAGACGTATTGTATGCATAAGAGTATGTATGTAGGTTTGTATGCAAATACTGCCCCATATGCAAGTTCGATTAACTATGAGTGAAAAGAAAGTCTGTTTTGCGCATTGTATGTAATCTTAATCCTCAGACCGTCTATACGGATGAGTTACTTCACTGACTCGCAACAGACGCGATTTCGAGTCCAAACACGAAAAAATTTGTATTGTATCCTAGCTCTTGTAAGTAAAGGTAAGTGTTCCAATAAATTGTCAAAAATATAAAATTCTGTATTCGAGTTATATACTGCAAGCACAGCACGAAATTCGTGTTGGGTAGCCACGGTTAGAGTCATTATTTAAATCACTAATGAAATTCTCAAAAGATGGAATAAGTGTCCTCATTATATGATATTCATTCATTTACCCGTAAGAAGAAAAGAAATGGAGTCCAATAATATATAGAGTTTCTACTTTGCACTTAATACTTTTTTCGACCTCAGCGCTTACGTTTACTATTTTTTAAATTATTTTTATTAGCAGCTGCAGTAATAATAATAACAATAGTAGTAGTAGTAGTTGTTGTTGTAGTAGTAGTGATAGCAGTGTTGTTTTTATTGTTATTATTGCTATTTATATTATTATTATTATTATCATTATTATTATTATTATTATTATTATTATTATTATTATTATTATTATTATTATTATTATTATTATTATTATTATTATTATTATTATGTTATGTCATGTTATGTTATATGATAATTTATAAAGCTCCGCTAAAATCCAGAGAAAAACGGGATTGGGGTGGGGGGTCTCAATAAACACTGAAAACAGTTCAAAACACTCAAATTAAATAAAAATAAATAAATTATTGTGTTTTATTATTAAAATAAATAAATTATTTTTAGTAGCTGAAAAAAGGTGACGGAACGGCGTTCCGGCTGAAAAAAGCACTGGTCATACATATATTAAAATGTAATTTGCCGCATTTATAAAGATGAGAATTGATAAAAATATTAAACCATACAATTAAAAGCTAACCGAAATTGTTAATAAGGACATTTAGTTTTAAATAAGATAGTTCTCGATTGCCATTTTGATGTCAGATTGTTCTCCAATAGTGACCGCCGTAACCAGAAATGATGGGTGATTGAATAAATAAGAGAAACTTGCTGACTGTCGCTAAGAGCTTACTTACTTAGTACTTAGTCCTTCCGGGGCAGGTCTGCTAGCCTCTCCTCCTCCTCCCACGTCAGCTCAGATATCTCAGGTCGTCTCTGATTGTCTCTGGCCAGTTGTTTCTCGGCCTTCCTCTTTTCTTTTCCCTCCAGCGTCCCAGTTCATCACTTGCTTTGCTCTCCTGCCGTCGTCCATGCGGAAGACTTGTCCCATCCATCTCAATCTTCTCATTCTAATTATGTTTTCCATGGTCTCCTGTCCTGTCTTTTCCCTAACGTTCTTGTTGGTCACTTTGTCCCGCCATGGTATATGAAGAATTCTTAACCGTCTGTGATGTGCCGCCTCCAGTCTCCTCCTGTCTGCCGCCGTCATTGGCCACATCTCTGCTCCATATAGCAGTGTACTTATAACTATAGCGTTGTGTAGTCGCAGCTTTGTTCTCAGACTACACCCATTTTTCTTCCATATCTTGGCAAGTTTTGCGAAAGCAGCGTTTGCCTTTCCTATGAGCATTTTTATTTCTCTTTCACAGCTGCTATCTGCCGTCATTAGACTTCCAAGCAACCAGAAAGCATCTACCTCTTCCACCTCTACGCCATCGATAACAATCCCATCGTCCCCACTCCACTTTCCGACTTTCATGATCTTTGTTTTACCAGGGTTGATAGCGAGTCCCATCTTTGCAGCCTCTTCTTGTTTTCTGGATATTAGTTCTTTCATGCCTTCCCAGGTATTGTCAAGCAAGACAATATCATCTGCAAAGTCGAGATCCCCTAACCTATCGCCATTCACCCAATCCAATATCGACATCTTTCGTAACTTTTGTCATTATCCAGTCTACAACCAGGGCAAAAATCAATGGTTATAGCACACACCCCTGTCGTACTCCCGTCACAATCTGAAACCATTCTCCCATTTCGCCTCCGTGTCTTACCGCACATTTCTGCCATCATAGAAGCTGTAGATGATATCCATTATCTTGGCTGGTAATCCATATCTCTTCATTATCTTCCATCATGATTCTCTATGCACGCTGAAGTCGATTAAGTTGATACGTACAGGTTTCTCGTACATAAGCGACTTTTCTATTATTTGCCTGAGTGTGAAAATCTGTTCGCAGCAAGATCTTCCCGGTCTGAATCCTGCCTGTTCCTGTCGCAATCTCTCGTCCACAGCTGTTCTCATTCTATTCAGCATTATCGTGGCCATGACCTTTCCTGGGACCGACAGCAAGGTAATGCCTCTCCAGTTGTTACAGTCTCTTAAATCTCCTTTTTGGGGATCGGGATAATCATACCCTCCTTCCATGTCTTTGGTACCTTTCCTGTTCTCCATATGTCGTTGCATAGGCTTGTTAGCTGTGTTATGATCTCCTCGCCTCCATATTTGATCACCTCAGCTTTGATTTGATCACCTCCCGCCGCCTTCCCATTTTTTAGATTCTTGATTGCCCTTCGTACTTCATCCTCGCTTATGTCCTCTAAGTTGGTATCAAGTTCCTCCACTTCCTGCTCGATTTCATTCACTTATCCGAATGAACCACGAGTGTCTTACCAGAAATCGAGTCCAACTATGTAGAGCTTCTACTTTGCACTTGGAGCAATTCCACCTGAATACTTTTAATATTTTACTCGACCTCAGCGCTTATGTTTATTATTACTTTTGTATGCCCCAAGGTACATATGACCCCCTTATTATTTTTATTATTATTATTACTAGCAGGAGCAGCAGCAGCTGCTGTAATAAAAACAGTAGTAATAGTAGCAATAGTAGTACTTGTTGTTGTGGTAATGGTAATAGTGTTGTTATTATCATTGTTGTTGTTGTTAATGTTGTTGTTATTATTATTATTATTATTTTTATTATTATTATTATTATTATTATTATTATTATTATTATTATCATTATCATTATTATTATTATTATTATTATTTTTTTTTATTATTATTATTGAAAAATAACAAGAATGACAATCAGACGCTCAATTAGTGAGTTCACAGGTGAAAAGAGTTAGAATCAAAAGCTTAAGAAGTCACTGCGAAATGGTGCTGTAGATCTTTCCTCACGGAAGAAAACATCTCGAATATCAAGTAGACGTGATATTAGATTATAAAATAAAATTTCGTTTCCCTTTGTCGCTGTATTTGTCCATTGTAGAGGACGGCAATCTTCAGGAATAAAACATAATGAAGCCTAATGTTTGGAAGTTTGGAAATTAAGCAATGAAGCTGTGTATCATACATATATTAAAATTTGCCGTATTCAAAAAGATGAGAATTGATAAAAAAATTAAACTAAACAATTAAAATCCAAACAAAATTGTTAATAAGGACATTTAGTTTTAAATAAGACAGTTCTCTGATTGCTAATTGGATGTCAGATTGTTCTCCACAAGTAACCGCCGTAACCAGATATGATGGATGATTTAATATTTAAAAGAACTAGTTGACTATCGTTTAGAGCTCACAGACATAATTTATTATTTAACTCACAAGAAAGAGTTTAATTTCGGTAGGGAAATGCAGGCTATGTAAAAGAGGACAATCATAACTGTGAAGTATAAATTTCTAAAGCGCTGCTCTAAAGCTAAGCACAAAACATCAGCTTTTCTATGAGCGCTGTGTCTAGTTGAAGGAGAGGTTCAAAGGAATTTCTGAGTCTGGTTGCCAGAGACAAATGAAAGAGGAGATAGGGGAACTGCCACGGCGGGTTTCGTTGACGACGAGAACTCTTGGAGGCGAAGAATTGTTTGAAGTAAGGTAGGCATTCTTGAAGAGGTGGGATTTTAATTGGGAGTGGAAAGCTTCGGAGCGATAAGTAGAAAACACTGAGGCAGACGAAGTTGGGTGGACAAGTATATTCTAGACCTAAATCTTTAATGCAGCGTTATGAATGTGGATTGGCTTACTCTCCATGGTGGTGATGGGCCAACAAAAACCTTTGGAATGGCCAACGTCTGCGCAGTAACAAAAACTATTGGAAAGACCCAATGAGAGCTGCGGTTGAGTTCCCATTAGCAAAACTTCACTTGTAGAAAAAGAGTTTATTTTCTGCCATCCAAGACTGCACCTTCTCAAAGGAAGCAGATAACAGCTGCAAAGATTACGATAAGACAAAAACCGTCAAATAATACTATACGTTGCCGTTAATGTGAAAGTTTCATATTGTACAACTTGGCTGGTACTTCGAAATGAGTGAAATTGAAGCGAATCAGAGGCAGATATTGGATTATGAACCATTAAGTCTCCCTTACGTGGGTATAACACCCTTCACAGCTGATGTACCATCGTCTTGTTGGCCGTCGTAATCGTATTCATAATCGGAGCTACAAGAGCCGAGTTGTCGTCTTAGATGGCTTCCAGGACAACAGCCATAGTCATTCGCAACCTCAGTTTGTCTATGCTCTGCATTTTCTTTCTTTCAGTGTTTGAAAACAGAATTCATTTCAAATTCAATGTTTTCTCTAAGATATTATGGCTATATCCAGCATTTCTTAAAATTTGGCATCATATCTGAGAAAACCATCACGACGTCCTTAGCTATCAAAACTGGAATTGGATTAAATTGCTGAATAATTAAATTGAAATCGGTTGTTTCTGTAAAAATACTAACAAGTTAAAATTGCTAAGGGTCTAGCGTTCTGATAAGATGCTTTTGATAAATAGTTTAAAGTCATAATAAAGAAGACCGAAGCCAATCAATCATTCTCCGTTATCCGCTTCTGAAAATAGTAAGGAGCCTACTTTAAAAATCTATTTTGATTAGTAAAAAAACGCATTTATTCACTGGACTACTTGTTGCAGGATGGCAAGTATGTCAAGAAATTCACTTGAGAAGCCCGATGGAAATCTGATTAGCCAGATAATTCCGAGGGTCTTGAAAGGAAGCGTCAGTGTATTACTTACAGATGTACAGTGTAAGCATGCACCAATCGATAGTCAAATGGAAGTGAAACCAAACTCATAATCTGCTTTAAAATTTTAACGACGAGAGTACCAAAAGGGACTGGGAAACCAATGCAGCTCGTCGTTAAAGCTTAGTCCTTACCGCAATAGCGCAGGCAGCATAAACACAAATCATGAGAAAAAAATTATAAGCTGCATCGTTAGACTGTCGTTAATTTCCACTTCATGAGTTACAACTTAAAAACTTCTGCTGCACCTATTTAGCTCAGAAGTAAGTTTCCAGCGCGTGGTCAATTTTTCTACCATTTGGCCATCTGCAATGGGAATTAATTACACCATAACGTACCACATAAGAATGTTAACCGTGCCTACTATCACGTGCTTTTTGAAAGCTAGAAACCGAAATTTGTTCCTAAATAGGTCTCCTACTAATACAGAAACCAGCGATAAGACCGCGAAGAGGAAAGGGTATTAGGGGCCATCCACATATTACGTACGCAATTAGGGTGTCGGGGGTCGGATTTTAGCGATTTTGCCTACTGGTGCGAACGGGGGCGAGGGGGACAAAATGTGTACGTACACAAAATAAATTTCTAATTATGACGTCCACATTAGCCTATTTGTAACTCTCTATTGTCCTATAGTCGTCCGATGGCATTTTATTACATTATATAAAAGCCATGTGCAGTTATTCTGTGCTGTGAACGAGACACCTATGATTTGTCTATATTGGCCCTCACTCATCCTTCAATCTGGCCTAAAGTGCAGACAGCCTGGAGCTGTCGAGACACTTTCTGCAGCTGGTCTTCGGGGGGTATGCGTCAAGCGTACATACGCAGGGGGTGGTGGTGAAGAAAGTACGCTTGCGAACAGGGGGAGGGGGTACAATTTTCCCGGATTTTTGTGTGCGTAACATATGGATGGCCCCTATGACGAGTTAGAGTCGTCACCGATTTTAGACTGTTTAGTGGAACGTGAAATTTATTGCGCTACATCATTTCGGCGTAATTTTGGGACCTCGACTGTCACGTGATACAACGTGTGTTTTGGCAGTCGATGCTGGAACAGGCTCCCGAGAAGATCATCACGCTTTTTGGTTGGTTGATCGGCACAACGAATTAAATCTCAGTGGTCGACGTCTGTGGCATATTGTCAACGGCTTGTTGAAAATTTCGGTCTCTGAAGAAGCAGTCTGAAAATCCTGTTACCGTTCGACATTTTGGAAAAGCTGTTGCCCGCCAATAATCACACAGTGTCTCCATACGAAAGTTTCAGGGAGTTGTCACTTTAGTTTTTACTTCGAATTGCATAGTAAATTTGATCATTCGCCTTGTAGCTCCGCGTAGCAAGTTACTTTAGAAGTAGTTGATGTACTATGACAGTGTATGATCTTAGAATATCTAAGATAACTTTGAAATGTATGTTCATCTGCATAAGTAACACGGTATCCGATTGGTTAGAGCGCTCTTCTTACTACGTCGGAACTGCAGGCTCGAACCTCTTCCCTGAGGCAGTTGCTGCTAATGGACTTCAAGCGATCCTTGACTCGGAGTTGCTGGCTGCCATCGACTGATACTGGGTCATGTTATCATGGGTTTATGGAGCATAAGATTTAACCCTTGCCTCTGGCTTTGGTAACTGTGTTGAACTGAAGTTTTCTTTTTACGTTGCAGCACTAGCTAAATCTTTGCCGTTTCATTGTTTGTGTCATAAAAGCAAAACGTGTGAGTTGCCCCCTTAACAACCTTTCAAAATGCTGCACCATGTCCACCATACACCTCTTAAGGTACACTTCCTCAGCTATTCCGCACTGTAACGTTTCAACTTTGACTCGATGACAAAATCTAACGGCTGGAAATTTCTTCAAAGAGTGACCGTATGTTGCTGGCGCGCGATGGCCAATCGTAATCTCAAGAAGTGGAGTCGCGGGAACGAACTTACTTACATGCGCTCAGTCATAAAATCGATAGGCATGCAGGATCAGCATCGGTTCCAGGTCATGATTCAGAGGGGTCGGGCAGGCGTACGTGAGACAGCTAAGCTGGATGGTAATTACAATTGGAGCGGCCAGGGTGGCTGGATAGTGAAGAGTTCGCGAAGGTACTGTGGCTGGGAGCATTGTAGTGTGTTGTAGGTTAGCGACAAGACTTTAAAGTGGATTCGCTCAGGGATTTTCAGCCAGTGGAGCGATTTAAGAACAGGAGTGATATGGTGATGTTTAGGTGTCCTGGTGACGGCTCTGGCGAGAGAATTTTGGATGAGTTGTAGAAGCTTAATTTGGGTGGATTCAAGGTTAAAAAATGGAATTGAAGTAATCAAGCTTAGAGTGAACAATGGAGGTAGCGATAGTAGATGCAAACAAAAATTGCGACTATTCACAGATTTTGCTATTTTTAGATACGAAGTTTAAAGATTCTCTATAATGCTAAAACCTCTTCAAAGAAACAGTATAATATGTGGCAGTAATGTTTTTCTATCAATTAATTATAGGTACCTAAAATTAAGTTGGCCACTTAAGAACATCGTTTTCGGCGCGTTGTCAATTTTTCTACCACTTGCCTATCTGGAATAGGAAATAATAGGAAATAATAATACCTTATCGCACAACATAATCCTGTCAATCCTGCCTTGATATCGTGTGTTGTGTGCAAACTACAAATCCGTGAAACAGAAAATTGTTCATGCTTAGGCCTCCCACTAATAGGGCCTAAATAAACCTGCTATAGGGCCGCAAAGGGGAAGTATATTGTGACAGTTAGAGTCGTCATCGATTTTATACCGTTTAGGCGTAGTAGGGCTTGAAAGTATTGCGCTACATCATTTCGGCCGGAATGGGCGCAATATTGGTACCTCAGCTTTCATGTGAAACCAGCCTGTGTTTTGGCCGGAAAAGATCGTCACGCTAGTTGGTTGGTTGATCGGAACAAAATTGTTGGTAGTTTCATCGGAACTTTCGATAAAAATGTATAGATATGAACTTTGACACCACGAATTTAATCTCGGAGAGGGTTTTTGTAAAAATTTCGGTCCTTGTCCGAAAATCGAGTTGTGGTTCGACATTTTGGGAAGACAGTGGCCAGCTTATTATCGCTCGGTGTCTTAGCCCAGGAAATGTTCAGTATTTCTTTACTTCGAATTACAAAGTTAATTTTGATCACCCCAGACTACCGATCGCCCCGTAGTTCCCCCTAGCGAGTATCATATACAATAGAATTAGGTTGATACAGTGTGACAGTGACAATCTAAGCTAACGTTGAAATGTATGTTCACATATATGTTCACACACACACACACACACACACACACACACACACACACACACACACACACACACACACACACACACACACACACACACACACACACACACACACACACACACACACACACACACACACACACACACACACACACACACACACACACACACACACACACACACACACACACACACACACACACACACACACACACACACACACACACACACACACACACACACACAGGCACGCACGCAAACGCACACGCGCGCGCACACACACACACACACATATATATATATTATATATATAATTATATATATATTAGGGTGTCCCAAGACAAACAAGGAAAAAAATTGATTGTTTATTAAACTTTTGATGCAGTCCCTCTAAAAAGTTTCTTTAGGATTCCATAAGAACACCTGCAAAATTCTATGACATTTTAAAAATATTTAGGGGTCCCCCAAGGCTCATAGAATTAGGGTAGTTTGTCTTAAATTACGTGTGATGTCTCTGAGTCTGAAACTTGTCGAAGGACCCCAGTTTGATCCCATAATAACATGCCTATCAGAAAGCTCTTAAATAGTACAATCTACAAACAATGTCATCATATAACATTATTGTATATAATTATGTGAATAAAGTTTAAAGTACGAAGAATACAGAAAACATACAGACATACAAAATCAAGATTTATTGGCTTCAGCGTGTATTTTGCAATACTTTTACATACATTTTCCAGTATTATTCACAATGATCCTAGCTTTTCTAGTCAAGGAAACAGGCTGCTCAAATTCTTCAGCAGTGCTTTCTAAGAGTACTGTTCACCATCAACGAAGCATTTTCGCAGTGAAGCTGCCGAGCAAACCAAGGATGACTTTCGAGCCTGTAAATCTGTCGTGCACGGTTATGACAAGCTGCTATCTCTGACATCACTGGATTAGATGCGGACAAGGTGGACAGATTACCAGTCCTGATTTCTTCTCTAGCTGATAGAAGTACTAATATTTCCGAGTGTGCCCAAGTTCGCCTCTGGGTCAGGACAGGCAGCAGCCGTAGCAGTTCTGGACCTTTTGATTTCATGGCACTGCAATGCATTTGTATCGGCATGTGCTTTGACGCAACTGCCCCAACTACTGGCAGAGTTAATGGGCCTGCACTCTTCTAGAGACAGCCATTGGTCGTAATCTGCTGTGTATGGCTTGTCGACATCACAAGTTTGAGTCTTGTTGTCTGATACATTCTTATTGTGCCTTGGTCAAGTTTGTCAATCAACTGGGCCTGACAAGTGATTTAAAGAAAAATGGTCCAGCTTGTCCCACCGCCAATCAAACCCTCCACGAATTCCATTGATGTCTGACAAATTGAAGGAGTTCATTACTGAACAGCTTCAACTTGGCCATCCTCGAGATGATTATTCAGAATTTCTCCAACTCGCGGCATCTATCGTTGGATTGAGCAGTTCGGCAGTGGTTCCCAAGCCTGGTGCCCTTCTCTGAGCGAATTGGATGGTGAAGGCAATAGACTGAATTGCTTTTTGATGGAAACGAAAGTCCAAAAATCTGAAGTTCGTGAATTTCAGGTCATCCAAAGGTTTAACAGATTTGTATTCAACATCTACATCCACTCATGGTTCTCGTGTTGAGTCGCTGCCGATGCTTGATGCTGCTGCTCTGCAGACCACAGGTTTGAAGATGATACAGCATCATTCTTGGTACATAAGCCAAGAGGTAGTGATTCTCTCTCTCTCTCTCTCTCTCTCTCTCTCTCTCTCTCTCTCTCTCTCTCTCTCTCTCTCTCTCTCTCTCTCTCTCTCTCCTCTCTCTCTCTCTCTCTCTCTCTCTCTCTCTCCTCTCTCTCTCTCTCTCTCGGTCTCTCTCTCTCTCTCTCTTTCTGTCAGCATCTGTCTGAAGAGAAAGCACAGCTTATTTCGACTAATGAAAGATGATCGAGGATTGCATGTGGTTCAGTCTCTTCCTCGCACAATAACGGAATTAATTATCTATTTCTCGAAGTTTCTGAACTACCACCACCGACGACAGTTTTTTTCGATATTCCAGTTGAAGAGTGGCCCGAAAGCCAATCGTATTAGATCATTTGTGAGTTTGTTAATAACTTGGCATGTGTGAATGAGAGTTCTGAACGTTGTGTTGCTCCTATGCAATATGTAACAGTATGTAGTTCAGCAATAACGAAGAACAGAAACAGTTTCTTCTACAAGTTGTTGAAAACAGGCGCGACTTTTCTAAGTGCAATCGTGACAATCTTGTAGACATGTAGAATGTAGAACTGAAGAATTACCGTAAGCCCAGCTAAACAGTGATGAAGAATAAGCAGATGAAGGTATAAAGGAGCTGAAACCATGGCTTGTTGCATTATCAAGGATATGTAGTGATAATTAATCTTAACTGACATTGCAAAAGTCCAAAAATCTTAAGTTTTTCAATTTTTTTGTTATTTGATCGTAAAACCATACCTTTGTATCCAATAAAGTTACAAACGTGTAGATTCTACTATTTAAGAGCTTTCAGTGATGTTTAACATGTTATCATGGGATCCAAAATTGATGTTTTAAAGTGTTTAGAATTGGACACGTCTGGCGCAAAGTATGCCAGTTTGGGGAAATGTAAGTCTTGGGGGACCCCTAAATATTTTTTAAATGTCATAAAATTTTACAGATGTTTTTATGGGACCATAGAGAAGCTTTTTAGAGGGACTGCATATAAATATTCAACAAAAAATATTTATGGGCACCCTAATATATATATATATATATATATATATATATATATATATATATATATATATATATATATATATATATATATATATATATATATATATATATATATATATTATATATAGTCCGCAAAGGTTCATCAGTCACTCTGGTTCAGAGTAAAGCAGGGAGGCGACCTGACCGACGTCTCTTTGAGCGTAGACTCGGATCCGACCTGGGCTGTTGAACCAAAGTCCTCCGTGCCCACCTTCACGTGGTGCGGACCGTTAATACCCTTCCATGAGAAGGGGAACGAACGGGCACGGCAGGCAAAACCAGAGGAAGGCAATGGCAAAACACCCCTGTTAACATGCCAAGAAAATCGTCATGAGACACAGCAAACCAAAAGCACCGATAGTAGGAAGCAATGGAGAATGTGTGTCATGGCGATCGCTAGAGCTCCAGGAGTTGACAGCACAAGGTGACAAGGTGATATATATATATATATATATATATATATATATATATATATATATATATATATATATATAAATATATATATATATATATATAGTACACTGTATCCGATTGGTTAGACCGCTCTTCTTATAACGTCGGACGTACAGGCTCGAACCTCTTCCCTGAGACGGTCACTGCGGATAGGGACTTTGACCAAGTCCTTCACTCAGAGTTGCTCACTGCCTTCGACTGATGTCGGGTCATGTTATTATGGGTTTATGGAGCTTAAGATTTAACCCTTGTTTAGTAACTTTGCTTTCCTTTTTACGTTGCAGAACTCGCTAAGACTTTGCCGTTGCATTATATGTAAGCATGAAGCAAAACGTGTCAGTTACACCTTTAACGACGTTTCAAAAGGCTGTACCATGTCCACCATCAGTGCCTCCACTCCTTGGGAATTTTCCCAAGATCTTGGGAATTGGCGGATCGTCTTGGGATCTGGGGATTTTCCATGGCAATCTGGGGATTTTTACTGAGGTCTACAGTCATAATATAATGTTAATATCTCATAATAAGCAGTTGTTGACTTGTTGTCGTTGAGTGAATCGTTGTCCATGTGTCTACTGGTACTGGTCGTTTACTTCTGTACCTTACTTACACTTATCTTGTGAAAAACATGACGTCATACTTCATCCGTACATTTCGTAGATTCCGTAATCCATAGTTCCATACATTTTACCGCCGATGAGGACGTTCCAAGTTTTTACGCAATTATTAAAGGAAAAGAACTAAATCTGGACAAATCGTCGCAAATTCGTAACAGTTTTAACCGAAATTTGTCATGGCATCATCTGTTTCTGACTCTGAGTCTGGCGACACTGGCGCCGAGCCGCATAAGAGAGCCAAGGTATGGTAAGGACAACTGTTCAACGAGGAATGGCTGAAAACCGATGAATTTAAATTTTGGCTTAAACCAAGGTGAGGACATAAATATGCAGCAAAATGTAGTGTTTTTTCCAAAAACACTGACTGGCGTTAACAGGTCAGCACTAGTGAAACATGCAGAGTCTACCAAACACGTTAAAAACTACGAAACAAAACAGAGCATGATTTGTTTCAACAAGTTCTTTAAGAAACCGACCACTCCCACCATTGACTGTATGTCAGTTAGGCCTACATGGGATTTTAGTACAATCTTGGGATTTTTAGTACAATCTTGGAATTTTTGTGGCAAGATCTTGGGATTTCTGGTAATGGCGAGTGGAAGCACTGTCCACCATACACCTCTAGGTAAATGCACCTCTAAAGATAAGTACGCTTCCTCAGCTCTTTCGTACTGTAACATTTAAAATTTGCCTCGAAGACAATTTCTAACCAGTAATTGCAATTGTAATTAATAACATCTATAGCGTAGACCGGTGTCTATTGCACAAGGAATCAATGATGGCACACCAAAACCGAGCCGATTAGTCCGTAGGGAGGATAAGAATTTTGAAAGAGTTAAGTTTTAAGTTGAGAACAAAGCAAAGTTGGCTTATTAGGATGGGTTGGGTTAGATAAAATCATAAGATAACAGGAGATTACACGAGATTTGATTAAATTAGATCCTATTAGATAAGAATACATTTGAGTAGCATTACTAGTAGGAGATTACCCAAAAGGTTTTTCAGGAAAAGGCCCTCAAGAAGAGTTTCGTGATGTGTAATATAGTCAAGTTATTGTGAATCGCTCACGTGTGCTCAGGCCCGTCGAGAGGGGAGGCAAGGGGGGAGGAAATACCCGGGCCGGGCCCGCAATCAAATTATGAAAAATATTATAATCAGTTATACAAAGATTATGATTTATGCCTTTTTAAATATATTATCTGTCACTTAACTACAATCAGTTTAAACTTCAAGCATCTGAATAAAATCATGGTTGTATATATAAATATAATATTGTGCGGTCATAAACGCACTTTTATTATTTCAATTTGTTTCTTTTTTTAATTTTGTCGTATGACCGTACGATATTATATTTATATAAAGCCTTAAAGATAGTTTAGATGCCCGTAACTGCTCTACCTAGGGACCCGTGACTGTTCTGTATAGGGGCCCGCGACTGCTCTGCCTAGGGACCCGGCATTTCTGTCGGCGGCCCTGCGTGTGCTTCAAAGTGATCTCTTTCCCTTCATGCTGTCGTCAATGTTCATCTGTTGCATGGAGAAAGGAAAATGCATGCGTTAACTTAGTTAACTGCAACCCCACCTTATTGTGAAACAAGAAACTATTGTTCTTTCAAATTGAAAACTTATTAAGCGCAAAGGATAATTTAGTTTATTTTTCAGAGAATTTTGAATTTACATATCTGAATCAAAACGAAAGAAAATGTTTACAGTCTAATTAAAACAATTCCGTCTTAGATAAAGTTCAAGGAATCGACCATATGTTCTCAGATTGAAAGACTTCTATCGGAATTCCTTCTTTTGGCCATCCATATGGCCTATTACAGGCTTTAGTAATACAGAACTCCTTACATACAAAGTCAGTTATGTGGTTTTCCCCAATATTTTTCATCGTATTGTCGTAACCGCAATTGATTTTATTAAGCTCTCCTTCTTTCATGTGTCCTCTCGTGCACATTGCGCGAAAGTTTGTATCATTTTTGCGGGTAAGTGCTGAAAAAGAAATCAATACGATGATATAAATCTACATAATACTTAAAATAAAAATGAAAATGCTCGTGATAATTTAAATTTGCACGATAAAAGACGACAACTAAGGAATAGTGTAATTGAAATCACAGTGAAACAAATAATGGCGAGAAATCTCGAGACCAGCAACCGACATTAAAGGTCGAGCAAGTGCTTCTGAGAGTTGCTGTAATTTAGCCTGACTTATCAAACCTAATTGAACCTAATTAGGATTACAATCACTAAATTATTAATTCATAACTTGAATGTCAACAAATGTTGTGAAACTTTCAAAAACATGAAGAGACGTAAGCAACACAGTTTCGCTACTAACTCTAGTCTAGTGAGTGAGAAGAAAATTCGAACGCGAAACCTGGGACCTCTTGTGAAATTGGCATAGGTCATCTTGTCGAACTATGTTCAAACCTTTGTTTCACGGCTTTTAAAATTTATTTTTCAAAATCAGGCAAATAACCCCACCTTAAAAGTAGAAGGACATACTATCTCGAACATACCGTTTTGGCGGTACGACAGCATTCCCACGCACAAGTTTTTCCTATCTTTGCACGTCCTTACTGCGTTCTCCTTATAGTTCGCATGACATTTGTTGCACACGTGGCATCTAAGAGTTTGAACTGTAAGTAACAATAAACACAAACTATAGACAAAACTCTATAATCATAAGAAAATAACGAAGATCACATTCAAGACGATCTTATCTGCTCTCTTAACAGCATGTGCAAAATGTTTCATCTGCGACCCTCAATGAGGTCACAACTATATAGTTGTGACACAAAGGTTTGAACATAGTTCGACAAGATGACCTTTGCCAATTTCACAAGAGGTCCCAGGTTTCGCGTTGATAAGGCGAGAGGTTGATAAGGCGAGAGTTTGGAGGAATGTTTTCCAAACGGAGATGTTGGTCGATTGTAAGGCCAATATTGCAAACAGGCGAGTCAGATTTGAAAATTTGAGTGGAGTAAATATCTGATGTGTAAATAGCAGATTCATGGATTTAAATAAACTTCCAAGGTGACCGTATTATTTGCTAAGCTGAGCCTCATGTGAGTCTATTTTATGAGAGTTATGGCTCACGTTTGCAGGAGAGCTACATAGCTGGCTTTTCTGGTACAAGTAATCTAGTTGAAGATCCTCTTAATGTAGTTTCATATTGGACAATCTCTTGATCGAATGTAAAGTAGCTTCGCTCCACTGCGCCAGGGTGGGAACAAGAACACTGACAATGGGTGGGAAGGCAATGGAGCGAAGGGGTTCATGACGGAGAGATTGTGTGCGAAGAATAAAAAGCTTATGTGTAGAGGTTGAGGATCATAAAACGACACTGCTGCCAAATCTCGGGGGTATTAACTACACAGTGTTTATTTGACAAGAAAATTCAACGCTTTCGGGTCTTCGATGCATAGATCCCATCCAGCCAGGCCCGGTTCGTCCGTTAGTCAAACTAGGCAGCCGCCTAGGGCCGCCGATTTTTAGGGACCGCCGATTTTCTATTTTTTCGAAATAAACAAAAAATAATTTCTGGAAATTCATGAATGAAACAAAGTGGGATTATTTTTTAATTATCATTCGCTAGATCGAAGCATTATAGTGTTGGTGTAATAAATTATGTTCTTTTAAGGTAGGATTCACCGTCAAGTTTTAATCATAAGTTTTTGCCTAGGGCCGCCAAATGTGTGAACCGGGCCTGCATCCAAAGGTTTTCCATCTAGAGTTAACAGTTGACATCGTCTGTAGATTTCCTTAAACGCGATACATGGAGGATGAGGAACGACGGCTCGATCCAGGAGCTTTGCCTATCTGTGTTCTTCAGCCTAGAACAGTCTTCCTCTGTCCCTCCGCCAAGAGCTTCATGCACTCTGTTCTCTTCAGTTCCGTAGACGCTTGAAAACTTCTTTTTGACGTTGGCACTGATTCTTGTCGAGAACGCCGCAGATTGGAGAGGAGCTATATAAATGTTCGGTGATAATTACAATTACAAGGTTCAAATTAGCTGCTCGTGTTAAATAATCTAGTTTCTTAAAATATATATATCCAAGATACAAGGATATAAATTGGTTTTGTTGCGCCATCGGTTGATGCCTGATGCATCAGATATCAGCGCCATTAAAGTTAATAATTTACAGGTATTTCAAATGATTTTTACTAAAAGTACCAATGGAATGTTGCATTTCATTTTAAATAAAAATACGTTATTTTAAAATTACTTGATTCTAACCTGTAGGCCTAATCAAACTTGAAATGCATATCACGATGCAGATCGATCTCAGTAGTTGTGCCATGTTACGTTGGCAGAATAGATGAGAACTTATGAGTTGCGAACGATCTCCACTCAAATTGTGCAAACTGAACGCTTTCCAGCCTCTTATAAGCATCGTGGTTTTAGTGATTATAATTTCATTTCCATTGTATGATAAATCCATTGTTATATGCGATCCTCAGGTGCGCATGAGTTCGCAAACATGATAAATAATGGATTAGCAACCTGCTGAGGCAAGAAACGCCGAGCGCAGACTTGAGTGCAACAAACACAAAGCCCACGCTTAAGCGCACTGCATCAATTGCTGTTTAAGAGATCGACTATTATACGTTTGGCAGTTGTTGATTATCATAATGCAAAGTTTATTTACCAAGTCAGTGACACGATGAGGAAAACAAACTTAAAGTCATTGTTATTTGAATTGCAAAATTTCTGAATCCACTAAAGAGGATCTGAGAAAACAGAGCTCAGACAATGGTGGGTGCTCAAGTTGAAAGAGATTAATCTAAGTTTGACATAAGCGATTTCCAAAGCTGTGGACGAGTTACCGATATTACTTGTAAACGTGGTATTAATCGCTTGAAGGAGCTTGTGTTCCGTCTTATTTTAGGGCTCAAAGTTAGTTCCTTGCATAAAATAACCTATGGGAAATCATGGCGCCATATAAACATAGACGTATTGTATGCATAAGTGTATGTATGTATGTATGTATGTATGTATGTATGTATGTATGTATGTATGTATGTATGTATGTATGTATGTATGTATGTATGTATGTATGTATGCAAATATTGCCCCATATTATCAGCGAAGAGAAAGTCTGTTTTGCGTATTGTATTTAATCTTAATCCTCAGACTGTCTACACGGATGAGTTAAATCATTGACTCGCAAACAGACGCGATTTCGGGTCGAAACACGGAAATTTTTTTATGGTATTCTAGCTCCTGTAAGTAATGGTAATTGTTCCAATAAATCGTCAAAAATGAAAAAATCTGTATTCGAATTATATACTACAAACACAGCACGAAATTATTGTTGGGTAGCCACGGTTAGAGTTATTATTTAAATCACTAATGAAATTCTCAAAAGATGGAATAAGTGTCCTCATTATATGATATTCATTCATTTATCCGAATGAAGGAAAGCATCTACCAGAAGTGGAGACCAACTATATACAGCTTCTACTTTGCACTTGGAGCAATTCGAGGTCAATATTTTTAATACTTTACTCGACCTCAACGCTTACGTCTATTATATTTTAATAATTTTTATTAGCAACTGCAGTAACAATAATAACAATAATAACAATAATAATAACAATATCGGGGGGTCCGATAGCGTATTGGATAACATCTGGCGTAGAGTGCGAGAGGTACAGAGATCGAGTCCCATAGGCGGACATGCTTTGTAGGCTGAAAACGCAAATTGCACCGTGTAAGCTTATTGCAGGCTGTCTGTTCTGTTAGTAGTTAGGTTTATCGCATAACATGTACATGTACACTTGTACAGCGCAGTGGGTTTGCAGGCGCTTGATTAAAGAATAAATATTATTATATTATTATTATTAGTAGTAGTAGTAGTAGTAGTTGTTGTTGTTGTTGTTGTTGTAGTAGTAGTGTTGTTTTTATTGTTATTATTGTTATAATAATAATCATAATAATAATAATAATCATAATAATAATAATAATAATAATAATAATAATAATTATTATTATTATTATTATTATTATTATCATTATTTTTTTTTTTTTTTACCCGAGGTATCATGGATCCCTCAGGATTTGGAAAAAATTATTTAAGAGCAGATTTATTGTCTGGAGGGTCAGGCCTCGTCTTCAGGGTTTGAAGGAAATGTACCTTTAAAAGAGACAAGGTTGTAGCGTTGAATGTTTATGGACAACCGCTGGAACAGAAAGGTTGCTTCGCGTCTGTCGCCACTGATGGATTATTATTATTATTATTATTATTATTATTATATTATTATTATTATTATTATTATTATTATTATTATTATTAGAATTCTATTTTAAAATGCTCATTTAGTGGCAAACTATCATGTTTAAAAACTCATTTATTTTATCTAATCACATCGGTGAAGAGATTATATTTTAGGTTAAACTTTTCTTTCCTCCAAACATTTCAAGAAAAAGTAATATTTGGTTTTGGTAAAGCACACCAAAATAACTTTGTTTGTAAAACAGTTTCTTATTTGAGCGTTCCATCTATAATATATTTATGTTAGAAAAAAGACCTGTTATTATGTGTCCTTTGCTTTTCCACCAGAAAATCCTCACGCCTTAAATTGCCAAATATCTGGAAAACTAAGAATTATCATATGTACGGGGCACCCCGCTAGTGATTTATTGGTTCATTGCCTATCTAGATGTTCCGGTGTGCTTCACAGATTGCTGGAATGAGAGAAGGAAATTTAAACTAGTGCTTGGATTGTTATTATTCGCTTCCTCTTCACGAACGCACGCGCAGATTCTAGTTTAATAATAAGCCTTCAACGCTCTTGGTCTACGGGCAAGTCGCTAGGTGGACACGCAGCTATCGTGTGATCTCTATTAAAGTTAACAGAAACACGTCTAACGGTTTTGTGTTAACTTTAGGCAGTAGTAGCATAAAACACTTAATTGCAGCATTGCAGAAGAGGTGTCTATTTTGAACTTTTAATTTTTACAATAGGTAAAGATTAACCCAGTATTTTAAAGTCTTGAACCAATTTAGTAGACGATTCACCGTGAGACCAGTTTGGCACACTGGTTAGAGAGCATGTCTCATGAGCGCATGATTGTGCGCGACCGTGGTTCGCCTCCCGGTGCCGACTTAGTTGAAAGATTTTGTTTACTACCATGGAAAAAACAATCGTGACCAAAAATTCTTTTTGCTGGTTAAAATACTTTTATGCACATTTTATTAGGGGGTCCTTGAATGTCTGGCAGTTGTTGACAAGGGGGGAGGGCAAAAACTGCCTAAAATTTGTTGACATAATTAATGGACAACCCCAATATTGATTTGGAAGTATTGGAAGGCGAGAGGTAAAAAGATAGGATTTTCTTGGACTTTATTGATTCTAGCTTCATCCAACAGCATGTTATGGAGTCAACCAGATGAAACACCATTGAGACTTAGTGACAACTGCTGATAAAAAAATATGGTAGAGAACGTGCGTGTGAGGGAGCACTTTAGTACTAGTGGTCATCAGGTTATCAGATGGGAATAAATTAGTCATGAGGAGACCTAGGAAGTCAAAGCTAATGTGCAAAGACCCAACTTCTTTAAAGCAGATCATGAATTAGTGAGGATAAGATAAGGTTGAGGGAAAGACCATGTAATGTGCAGTCATAGGCGTAGACTCTGAGGGGCAGCCGGGGCACGTGCCCCCCCCCATTAATTGAGATAGACTGTACACCCAATGCAATGTGTGGAATGAATATTTTTGGACAAGTTTACGCCAGTGTGTGCAATGATGGCATCAGCACCTTCTGGGATCTACCAGTGGCTCCCACTTCAGGTTGTTCCTCCCCACAGTGAACTCGGTCAATTCTACCATGTCTCTCACTGGCCATACTTGTAAACAGCATTTGTATGTCATCATATGGTATCATGGAATTTAAAAAGCGCCTCTCACAGTGCGAACCATTCAGAGACGCTCTCAGAGTGTGAGCCTCGCGGAAACCGAAAAGACTTTAAACGATGAACAACAGACAGATAGAACCTAGCAAGGAGGGTCCACGCAGTACCAAGGGAAGGGAGTTCCATAAGGTTGGGTCCGCGACAGCGAAAGAGCGAGACTGAGCTAAGGCAGACCTCACCCAGATCATGCCGATTCAGAGAACATAAGGGTCCTGGGTCGATGAGAAGTAGAGAGAGGTTTGTGTATCGCAAAGGTAGGCTGGAGCTAAGCCCTTTTGCGCCTTAGAGATTAGTGTTATGATCTTGAAGTGGATAGGAGCGGAGACAGGAACCCAATGTAAGACATCAGTCATGTAAGTAGTGATGGGGAGAACCATGAACGATGAATAATGAGGCGAGCAGCCGCAGTAAGTATCGATTGTAGGGCAGTAAGACAGACTTTCGGAAGGCCAAACCAGTAAAGATTTGCAATAGTCAATGCGGCAACAGATAAATGCATGGATAATGGTACTGAAAACTGCAGGAGAGACGGATCGACGGATAGCTCGCAGTCTCCTAAAGTGGTAGTGGCAAGTGCGAGTAAGTAAGGAGAGGTGAGAAACAAAGGTTAGTGAACTGTCTAAGGTGACTCCTAGGTCGCGGACATTCGCAGAGTATGAAAAGGTCGGAAAATGAGCTGAGAGAAGTGAGAAATCGAGTTTACATAATTGCTGCTTTGTACCAAACCAAATGAGTTGGGTTTTAGAAGAGTTAAGGTTCAACCAAGTCAATGGAGCAAACAAGAAGTTGATCAGCTAGAGGACACAATTACAGCTTTCAAGAGGAGGCAAGGCGAAATAGGCTTTTTAGCATTAAATGTTAACTTGCAGTGGTTCTTACACAGATTACACACGTCTTCTGAACCCCCTAAAACCTTTTATGTAATATATGTGTGTATATATACATGCACTGGCGTAAACTTGTCCAAAATATTGTGTGGGGGGGGGGCATTTGGGGACTGGACCAGAGGTGCCAAAAAACAGGCTTTTTGAAGATGAAAAGTTGTTTTTTGTTGTTGTTTTTTTCGTTTTTTTTCGTTTCTATGGTTTTTGTTGTTTTTGTTGTTTTTAGGATTTTCGGATTTCGGATCATAAAAATCATGAAAAATGACACGAATAAGAGCTCAAACTCAGTTTAATTAAGTTGCGATTTCCGAAAATTAAAAATCATTAAATCAATGTTATTAAAATAACTTCTAAAAAAATAAGAAATTTATTTTATTTTAAAAAAAAATTTGGTGGTTTCCTTTTGTTTTTGTTTAAAATCGAAAACCGAAAAAACTTTTTCACCTCTAGTGTGGACAGTCAGCAGAGGCTTCCGGTGTTACGTTAATGCGTATGAAATGGGACTTTTTGTCTACATGTAAATTTGTTTCATATTGAAGATATTGAAGATAAAAATAAATCTTTCTTTCAATTATGAATTTATGATAGTATTTAAGTTCTGTTTCTCTGTTTTTCTGTTTCTGAAGAAATTTGTCTATATTGAAACATAATATTCTAATATTTGAAGAAATTCTCCTCTCGATTTTTGGAGGGGCATTGCCCCGGCTCCTCAATTATTGGGGCCCAGCTGCCCCTCCCGGAGTCTACGCCTATGCATATATGAATGTGTGTATGTATGTATGTATGTATTTATGTACCGGTATGCATATATTAACGTATGTATGTATTTATATATGCATTTGTGAATGCATGTATATAATGTATGTAACGAATGTAATTGGAATAAATGAAAATAAATAAGTCACTGCTTAGGCCACGGTTAGAATAGAGGCCTACTGCATCCAGTTGTGAAATCCATACCTAAAACATGACATTGAAGAACTAGAGAAAATGCAAAGAGGAGCAACCCAAATGAGCCAACCCAAATTAGTTTGGGTTAAAAAAATTGAGCTATGAAGAAAGGTTGAAAAGGTGTGGACTAACAACACTTGAGAGAAGGAGGATCACAGGAGACTTAATTGAAACCTACAAGATTATCACTGAAAAAGAGGCAGTGCAGTGGTTGAAGAAAGGCGACTCGAGGACATAACCATAAATTATTTAAGAAACCGAAATGAACATTGGGGCAGAAATTCTTCAGTGCAAGAGTTGTGGATTTGTGGAAAGGTTTGGATTATAGTGCTGTGTCAGCGGACATAATCACAGTTTTCAAGAGGCTAGGCGAGATAGGCTATTAAGCATTACATGTTAACGTGCAGTGATTCTAACACGATTAGACACGTCTTCTGAACCATCTATAACCCTTGTTATGTTATGTTATATGTGTGTGTATCTGACTGTATGCCTGTATTTATGTATGCATATACTAATGTATATATATTTTTATGTATATATATATATATATTTATGTATGTATATATATATATATGTGAATGCATGCATGTAATGTATTAGATCTACATTTGCGCATACTAACTCCCGTAGAAATTCGATTATACATAGGCCTACTGGTCCGACAGCATGGAATGCATTACCTGAGGAGCTCCGATCAATTTCTTATCTGTATCAGTTGTAAAAAATTTGCATTTGTAGTTGATTACCCAAAGAATTAGCCCTGAATTAACCCTGTCTTAGTCTTACTACCTGTGAGATTCAACATTTTTCCATGGGGATGGATAATTTCTCAACCCCATTCCCTATCGATGAACTAGTGGTTGGGCGAATTCCATTATTTTCGGGGTACGTTAATTCACGTTATTACATGCGCTGTCATTGGATAGCTAGGCTTATATCATCTACACACCTAGGTTATCCTACGAACGGATAAGGTATTGTTAAAGTACTGTCTCAGCGGACACAATCACAGCTTTCAAGAGGAGGCTAGGCGACATAGACCATAAAGCATTACATGTTAGCCGTGATACAGATTAACATGCAGTGGTTCTAACACACATAGGCGCCGACTTATTGGGAGCCTTGGGTGCCAATGCACCCAGAGAGAAAGTTCAGTGGGTGCCTGGCACCCAGTGGAATTCGGAACCCAAATTCAAATGTTTGTACCTAAGCAGTAACTCACAACATGAGAAGTACAACTACAACACAAATACCCAACATTGTGTGATTTCACAGTCACAGGCCGTACATAAAAATATAATTTATTATTTAAATAAATAAATAAATAATAACGCTGGAACCCTTGACAAGAAAACAATTTTCTTTCTCCGAAAATCCGCTAAAACTCACCTTCCTAAGGGGAGGTGGTACGAGAAGCAAGGGGAGGACCCATGCACCCACTGGCACCCAGAGACAAAGGTAAAAGTCGGCGCCAAGCCTAATACAGACTACACGCCTTCTGAAACACTCGCAATGTTATGTTAAGTTGATGGGCCGTCCCGTCTCGTCGGCTTCTTCGCTACCCAGTGGGTCGGTGCATTGCATCGTAATGAGGTTTGGACGGCGGTGCTTGACCCCCAAGTGCTTGACTAGACTGGTCCGATTGACTGCCAGCGCAAGGATGAGATAACGACAGTTAGCTGTCTTAATATCAAATTACCTTGAGCCAAAAGGGCGAACGGCATAGTCCTGTTAGTCAGAAGCTGCCTAAGGAGTCTGTAGGGCGCATTTCATATGGTTTCTCACAACTCGCTTCTGCAGGGTTGTCAGAATTGTTAGACGGGAGCGGTATGTGAAGGCCCATATAATATTACAATAACTTATATAAGGTTAACTTATAGTTGATTGTAATGAGGTTTGGACGCTGATGTTTGGCTCCCAGCTGCTTGGCCAGACATGCCCGTTTGACGGGAAGCACTCGGAGGAGAAGAGAACTGTTTTGGGCACCTGAGAGGTAGCAAAGGTCTAGGCTATAACAAGCCACCACCTCGTCTGCTTCTAAACCTTCTCTGCAGCCAAAGTACTTTGATCTCACTCCGACGTCTATGGAACACACACACAATGCGGTTGAAATCTAGTCTGCACTTATCACTTCAGGTTACGCCTAATGACGAAGGTCGCGTCAGGTTATGAAGGCGACAAGTGACGTCCCTGATGTCTGTTGGTCTGTCCGACGTGTCCGTCTCTACGTCTGTGCGTCTTTTCGGCTGTATGTCTGATCGTCTGTCTACTTGCACCACTTATCCGCTTGCACTCTCCTCCGCTGCTTTCCACTCACGATTGGAAACCGAACTCTTCAAGCTATCCTATCCTGATTCTATTCCTCTGCCACCACACAACCACCATCATTACTACCTTAACGCCCTACTGTCTCCTCGGTTTGACCTCCCAGAACTCTAACCTGGCACCGGAACGATCAAGGCAGCCTGGCTATTGAGTACTTGGTTTGATATAGCGCCGGTGTATAAGCTGGTCTCCCTGACGTAGCTTTGGTGTGGGGATGAGAAATTTCGGAGATTTACATTATATTTACATTTACGTCTCTGTATGTCTGTCGGTCAGTCCGTCTGCGCCTATTACATTTCGCCGCAATGGAAGTTCCTCTGTATGTCTCTCTGTTGTCTGTCTGTATGTGTATGTCTTTTTGTGCGCAAGTCTCTTGGCCTGCGTGTATGTCTGCAGGCCGACTGTTTGTTCAGGGCGGACTTCATTACATAGGATTGGCATGAATTCACGAATAACACTAGGGACGGTCTTTACTTTCATATTACACTGTAGTATGTGCCAAACTTTCTAATGCCTGAGAGCATATGTAATACTATACAACTTGTAATTGTAATTGTATTTACGACAATTTATATAGCATCGTTGGCAGCAAGCTAATCGTAATCTCGAGACTTCTACAGCGCCCCAACAAGCCACGTCGCTAGAACCAGGTTATTCACAGGCGCATTGTAGGCCTACTCGAAATAATTCCATTACATCGCTATCTTGCGGCCGGTCATAACCGACCTTGTTGGTTGACTGCATTTGAAAAATAGGCTACTTCTAGGATGCTTCACACAAACACACGCACACAATTACAACACAATTTCAACTCTCGGGGCAAAGGGTCTGAGTTGTTACCTAGGAAGTAAAGTTTTAACTGTTTTTTTAAACAAAAATGCTTTTAGCTTCCTGAACACGAGCAGAAAGACTGTTCCAAGCAGGAGGGCCAGCGACCCGAAAGGCCCTATCGCCCATTTTAGTTTTTGTTGCTGGCACGGTGACATCAGCGGACTTTGCTGATCGCAATCGCGACCTGTTAGGGTCGTCCGATAGCGGCCTGATTTTGTCTGCGAAGTAGCGTGGTGCGCGGTTATTCAGACATTTGTGGCAGTGTTATTTAAATTTCAGTTAACTTTTCAGTTTCAGTTATAGTTTTCGTTTTATTAAAACTTTCCAATTTAGTTTTAGTAATAGTTTTCAGATCTTTTTAGTTTTAGTTTTAGTTTCAGTTTTCAAAACTTTCGAGTTTTTATTTAGTTTTGTGCACATTCCACAGAAGCAACTGAATTTCATTTTTTTATTAATGACATTCATTCATTTTGATTAGCTTTCATGGTCAAATCAAATCGAAGTTTATTGCAAAAGTTCATATTGTCATAAATGCGGTAGGATTACACGGTTTATAAAAAAAACAGTCAGCAGTTTAAATTAACTTTACTGATAAGCTACTGAGCTGCAGTTTGAAGCACTCGACTGTTTAGTTTCAAAAATACTCGTCGCTATAAATTAGCACCAGCCCTATTTCCTTTCCAAGCATTTAAATCCCCGAATACTGAAAATTGTTTCCCACATTATGCCTGCGAAGTTGGCGCAGAAACTAACTCAAGAGTAAGCCTGCTAATCTTTTCGTACGGCTTCATTCTTGGTACAATACTCGCATACATTGTTCCTGCAAACGCAACGACTTTTCTTCAAAGCCGCATTGTAGGCCTACTCGAAATAATTCCATTACATCGCTATCTTGCGGCCGGTCATAACCGACCTTGTTGGTTGACTGCATTTGAAAAATAGGCTTATAGTCTAGGCCTGGAATTTAAAAAAGGCTCTAGGAATGACGGTTAGAAGCAAATCATGTAACAACTTGCTACTAGGTGTTTGTTGACTAATACTCCTCGCTATAAATTAGCACCAGCCCTAGGCCTATTTCCTAGCATTTAAATCCCGCTGAGAGGTTTCTTAATCATTACGCCAAACAACTTACCATGGGTCGACACTTAGGATTTCTTCGCGGTGGCGGTATGAGCGAGAAAGGCGGACAGACAGAGACGACAGACTTACAAACAGACAGACGAACAGACACAGCCCGACGGACATACATAGAGACATACAGACGGAGATAAGGACACACACAGACAGACATACAGTCTTAAATTCATTTCTTGACATACCACCAGGCACAGAGACAGACATACAGACGTTCAGGCATAGAGACATGCAGATGCAGCGGATGCCAAACAGACTGACACACCAACAGACTCAGCCGGACAGAAATAAAAACAGACAGACATACAGACTGAAATAAGGACAAACATAAAGACATACGATGTCATAGTCTTATTCTTCACTTATTGCCATACCAATGGGCATACAGGCAGACATTAACCCTCGAATGCCCAAGGGGGGTCCGACCGGACCCCAGACCCGCTTTTCCACGGATAACTTTAGAACGGTAGCGAAATTGTAAAAATGGTTTTAGGACATCCTAAAGCCTTCAATTGGGCTTCGTATGATATATTTTGCGTGATTATTCTACCACCCTGTACCCCACAACCATAGCATATGCCAAGGACACCCCAAGATATGCGGCTGATGGTCATACTGGCACATGGTTTACCAGGCTAGAAATAAATTTTTTAACGCACGTTAGGCCCTATTGTGAAATACCATATATTAGTCGATTGTAAATTGAATTTGGATTATAACAAGCCAAATTCCGTTAAAATATTCCATTCCTGTACTTCACAACCATAGCATATACCAAGGACACCCCAAGATATGCGGCTGATGGTCATACTGGCATATGGTTTACCAGCCCAGAAATTAATTTTTAGCGCAAGTTATTGTGAAATGCCATATATCAGTCGAATGCAAATTGAACTTGGATTATAACAAGCCAAATCCCGTTAAAATATTCCAATCCTGTACCCCACAACCATAGCATATACCAAGGACACCCCCCAATATATGCGGCTGATGGTCATACTGGAATATGGTTTACCAGCCCAGAAATAAATTTTTAACGCAAGTTATTGTGAAATGCCATATATCAGTCGAATGCAAATTGAATTTGGATTATAACAAGCCAAATCCCGTGAAAATATTTCATTCCTGTACCCCACAACCATAGCATAAACCAAGGACACCCCAAGATATGCGGCTGATGGTCATACTGGCATATGGTTTACTAGCCAAGAAATAAATTTTTAGCGCAAGTTATTGTGAAATACCATATATATCAGTCGAATGCAAATTGAATTTGGATTATAACAAGCCAAATCCCGTTAAAATATTCCAATCCTGTACCCCACAACCAGGCAACAACTACATGCGTACAATGGAATACCTGCGAAAAATCCCGAAATTGCAAAACACTACAAACGAGTATTAAAGTTCAAATAAAGTTTCACCAGGTGGGGCTGTTGTGAAATACCATATATCAGTCGATTGCAAATTGAATTTGGATTATAACAAGCCAAACCCCGTTAAGCTATAAAGAAAGGTTCAAAATGTGTGAACTAACAGCACTGGAGAGAAGGAGGAGCAGAGGATACCTAATTGACGCCTACAAGATTATCACTGGAAAGGAGGAAGTGCAGTAGGAGATGTTCTTTAAATTAGCACCAAACACGAAGGTATAAATTTTTAAGAAGCTGAATGAACATTAGGACAGAAATTCTTAGTGCAAGGGTTGTAGACTTGTGGAATGTTCTGGATGACAGGACTGTCTCAGTGGACACTATCACAACTTTCAAGAGGAAGCAGAGGTGAGATAGGCTATTAAGAATTACAGGTTAACCTGTAGTAGTTCTAGTACAGACTTTATGTCCTCTTAACCACTTAAAACCGTTACGTTATGCTATTCTGTGTTATTTGTGTATGTATATACACGAATGTATGTATGCATGTATGTATGCATGTATGTATGAATGTATGTATGTAATGTATGTAATGCATGTAATTGGAATAAATAAAAATTACTAAAAAGCACTGGCTAAGCCAAATTTAGCATACTGCATCAAGGTGTGGAATCCTTACCTGAAACACGACATTCAACAAATATAGAAAGTACAAGGATTTGAGCTATGAAGATAGGTTCAAAATATGTAGACTAACAGCATTAGGGAGAAGGAGGAGCGGAGGAGACCACAGTGATGCCTAAAAGATTATCACTGGAAAGGAGGCAGTGCAGTGGGAGAGGTTCTTTGAATTAGCACCAAACAAGGCGACTCGAGGACATAGGTATAAGAAACTGAAAGGAACAATAGTGAAGAAATTCCTAAGTGCAAGATTTGCAGACTTGTGGAATAGTTTGGATGATAGTACTATCTCAGTGGATACTATCACAGCTTTCAAGAGGTTGTACAAATCACTGGTTAGGCCACAGTTGGAATACTGCATAAATTACACATTCTTTCCTCTTTAACCGGTCATCACTAATAAATGAACATTCTTCAGGGAAATTTCTTTGTCAAGACCCTTCTTACAGAACCGTGTTTCTGTTATTAAGGCAATTTCTGCTCTCAAGATTGTTGGGTTCAGCCAAACTGGCCGGATTGGGAGGGTAGATAGTAGGATTACATGTAGGTTGATCAGCCATCTGGCTACTTGGCTGCACAATGGTCGATCTATTGTATCACAGTTGAAGGTAATGATGTTTGTACTGTGATACTGTGTCCCAGCTGATTGGTGGAAGCCGCTTGGCGGAAGCTCCAGGGGGGTGATGACAACCGTTATGCTTGCCTGCGAGGAGTGAAATTCTTGGCTCTAACAAGCCACTAACCCTTCCCCGAAACCGTCGCTGCTAAGCAATTATATCTCGCTCCGACTTCTATCGAACACACGCCCTATGGGTTCAAATCCAGTCTTCTCTTGGCACTTCAGGTTACGACTAATGACGGGGACCAGACGCAGTGATGAAAACGACAAACAATGACGAATCCCTCAACCCTGTAACAGTACTAGTCCAGGTATATCACTTGGTGTATGTATGTATGTTGTGCGTCTATTTGTCTGTCCGTCTTTCTGTATTTATGTCTGTACGTAAGTACGTTTGTCCGTCTTTCAGTATGTCTGTCTGACGGTTCGTATGGTTGGTTGTCTGTCTGTCTGGCCGCCTGGAGTCTGTCCACCTGGAGTGTCTGGCCACCTGGAGTCTGTCCGTCTGTTGGTGTGTTCATCTGTCTGCCTTTATGTCTGTTGGCTGTAAGTCTTCCGTCTATGTGTCTGTCCGTTCGTATGGTTGTCTGTCTGTCTGCATGTCCGTCCGTCTGTTGATGTGTTTATCTGTCTGCCTTCATTTCTGTTGGCTGTAAGTCTTCCGTCTGTGTGTCTGTCCGTTCGTATGGTTGTCTGTCTGTCTGCATGTCTGTCCGTCTGTTGATGTGCTTATCTGTCTGCCTTTATGTCTGTTCACCTGTATGTCTGTTTGTATACCTGTCCATCTGTATGTGTGTGTGTCCGTCTGACTACATATGTAGCATCAAGGGTGGCGGCTCCTCTAGCAGAAGCACTGATGGGCTAATTATCGGATGCGTCTGATGTTCGCTCCGATGTAAGAACGTTTAGTGAACCAAAGGCTGACCAGGTCTGTTTTCTTAGTTCAGGTTACGTCTAGTGATGATGGCGACCTTTTAACAGGCCCCTGTGTTCTACTAAGGAAGGTAATAGCAGCTGTTGGCATTAGGCTTTGGGCCAAGCATACCCCTGTAGAGAGCACATACGGTATAAAAGGCGCTTTCGAAGAGGCAAAGAGGCAGAACTGTTAAATCTTGTGTACGTGATGTTCGCAATATCTACAATAGTCTCGGTGGTGCTATAAGGTGCGTTGTTTTATTTCGACTACCGGAAAAGAGGACAGTTCTTGGTGAGTGACAATTATTTTTAAATATTACAATTTTCTACTTTTTTTAAATTCACAAGTAAATATGGTTACAGGTAGGCATAAACCTGCTAAGATACTACGATCATAAATGATCGTAAATGTCCGTCTGCGCCTATTACATTCCGCCGCAATGGAAGTCCCTCTATATGTCTCTCTGTTTGTCTGTCTGTATGTGTGTATGTCTTTTTGTGCTTGGCCTGCGTTTATGTCTGGCTGACTGTTTGTTCAGGGCGGACTTCATTACATAGGATTGGCATGAATTCACGAATAACACTAGGGACGGTCTTTACTTTCATATTACACTGTAGTATGTGCCAAACTTTCTAATGCCTGAGAGCATATGTAATACTATACAACTTGTAATTGTAATTGTATTTACGACAATTTATATAGCATCGTTGGTAGCAAGCTACTTCTAGGATGCTTCACACAAACACACGCAGACTTTCAACTCTCGGGGCAAAGGGTCTGAGTTGTTACCTAGGAAGTAAAGTTTTAACTGTTTTTTTAAACAAAAATGCTTTTAGCTTCCTGAACACGAGCAGAAAGACTGTTCCAAGCAGGAGGGCTAGCGACCCGAAAGGCCCTATCGCCCATTTTAGTTTTTGTTGCTGGCACGGTGACATCAGCGGACTTTGCTGATCGCAATCGCGACCTGTTAGGGTCGTCCAATAGCGGCCTGATTTTGTCTGCGAGGTAGCGTGGGTAAGACAATCAATAGAAGGGAGGAAGTGAGAAGACATCATAATGTTGAGAAAGTCTTGAGTCAGTGCATGATCGTAGTATCTTAGCAGGTTTATGTTAAAATCACCAAGGAGAATCACTTTTTTCGCTTTATTAGTTAAGACTGGAAGTAATAGGCCTATTTCAGTATTGAAAACATCCAGGGGCTGGGCAGGAGGCCGATATATCACTCCAACAACAAGATCAGGCCCTTTAGTTTGGGGTACTGCTATAAATAGCGCCTCATGAGATAATATGCCAGAGGAGTCATTACAGTCTATTTCCTGAAATATAATACCGTTTTTTAAGAATAATCCCACTCCTCCTCCTCCATGGGTAGTTCTCGGCTTACTAATAAATTTATATCCAGGGAGAATTGAAGTATTATCATCCAGATTATCCAACCAAGTCTCTGTCACCGCTAGTATATCAACAGGAGCCTGGGGCAAATGTGATGTGTATTTCCTGCATTTTAGACACTATACTTCTACAGTTTATGTGCATTATTGATAACATGTGTTTATGTTTACAAAATTTATTTGCCATTTTGGGGGAAGTAACATAAAGAGCCCTATCCTGTTTTTTGTTATAGTAATTGCTGTCCGGGTCAATTTCATCCCTATTAAGAAGGTGTTTGTGATTTACATCATCAGTAAAGAGTCCTAGTCTTGGTAAATTATTCAATGGGTCGATTTTTGACGTATCAAGAGTTCCCTCATCCAAAGCCATCAAATAGCTATTTTGTTCAATAATATGATTAAATGGAAATACTTCATCTGCACAGTAGCAACAAAACCATTCGCTGTTGTCAACTACCCCAAAAATTTGTTTACTATAACATTTATCGTGCCATAGGCCCATACATAGATTGCATCTGTAGCAGTTATCGCCTGATCCAGCATTTGTTTTACATACGTTGCATCTATTACTGACTTTGTCTGTGTCCTTCAGATTAATTCTCATAGACATTTTATATGCAAATAGAACAAAACAAGAATAAATCAAATCTCAAACTAGCTAACAAAATAAACCGTGTAGCTAACGGTCAACAGAAATAAGAAAGAGAGTCTGTATATACAGCACACGCACTGGAAAGATTATCGCTGTCTATCCTCCCAGCATGTACAACACCGAACAAGAACCCTGACTACTTATCAATATCAACTACTAATGCATATCCAACAAAGTATCACAGTATCATAATCATAGCGAAGTTGAGAGGGGAGTAAAATAGTAGTTACTTTAACAAGAGTGCATTTCCTCTTATCATAACTTGTCCAGACCCAAATATTAAGCCAAAGATCCTCACTTGGTTCACTTCATCAATGGTAGAAAAATTAAAATGTAAACATTTGCCTTAAGTTCAAGACTAAACATTGCTGCCTATTCCATACTAGTATAAGGTTCTGCTGGAGAGGGCATGCTTCCTACCAACACCTATACCTTACCAATATCATAACCAAAAGTTGTCAATAGTGCTCAAAACTTATCAAAATCATAACCAACAGTTGTCAATAGTGCTCGAAACTCACTTCTCCTTAGAAGCCTGATACAGTTGTAATCAAAATTAAAATCAGAAAGAACCACTATTCAACAGCTGCCACCAGAGCTCAAGCACTCATTTCTCACAGGCTTAGGGGCCATCCATATATTACGTACGCAAAAATCCGGGAAAATTGGACCCCCTCCCCCTGTTCGCAAGCGTACTTTCTTCCACACCCCCCCCCCCGCGTACGTACACTTGACGCACCCCCCTCGAAGACCAGCTGCAGAAAGTGTCTCGAAAGTCTGCACTTTAGGCCAGATTGAAGGATGAGTGAGGGCCAATATAGACAAATTATAGGTGTCTCGTTCACAGCACAGAATAACTGCACATGGCTTTTATATAATGTAATAAAATGCCATCGGACGACTATAAGACAATACAGAGTTATAAATAGGCTAATGTGGACGTCATAATTAGAAATTTATTTTGCGTACGTACACTTTTGTCCCACCTCCCCCCGTTCGCACCCGTACGCAAAATCGCCAAAATCCGACCCCCCCTCATTGCGCACGTAATAAGTGGACGGCCCCTTAATGCACTTGCAGTCATCAGTAGAACCAGAAAGAGCCATAACCCAGCTCTCAGTAATACTCAAAATTCACTTCACATAGATTTAGTGTATTTGTAATCAAAATTAGAATCAGAAACAGCCCCAATACAGCAGTTTTCATCATAATTCAAGCATTCATCTCTTGTTGGCCTAATGTTCTTGTAGTCAGAACAAGAAACAGAAAGAGTCACAATCCAACAGTTGTCAGTGGTACCCAAAATTAATTTAGTTATGTTTTATAGTCAATATTAGAATCAGAAGAGCCACAATCCATCATCAGCCAATGATACTCAATATTTACTTATCATAGGCATACTTTGCATGCAGTCTGATTAAATCGGAAAGAGCCATAATCCACTACAATGCAACGCTGGATCTGGTAGCAATTAAGATATTTTAATCAGACCAGTATAACCATAATTATGCAGACTGTTTTCATTCACACAGTTTTAATGAGCTCTGAGCAACCACAGTTTGCTAAGGTGATCTTTAAGCCCAATACCCTCCATTCATCAAATGACAGGTATCCTTCAAACCAGTTTCAAATCCGCAATTTCAACCAATCATATACATGAATGTATGTATGCATTTATGTATGCATGTATGTATGAATGTATGTATGTAATGTATGTAATGCATGTAATTGGAATAAATAAAAATTACTAAAAATCACTGGCTAGGCCATATTTAGCATACTGCATTAAGGTGTGGAATCCATACCTGAAACACGACATTCAACAAATATAGAAAGTACAAGGATTTGAGCTATGAAGATAGGTTGAAAATATGTGGACTAACAGCATTAGAGAGAAGGAGGAGCGGAGGAGACCAAAGTGATGCCTAAAAGATTATCACAGGAAAGGAGGCAGTGCAGTGGGAGAGGTTCTTTGAATTAGCACCAAACAAGGCGACTCGAGGACATAGGTATAAGAAACTGAAAGGAACAATAGTGCAGAAATTCTTAAGTGCAAGATTTGCAGACTTGTGGAATAGTTTGGATGATAGTACTATCTCAGTGGATACTATCACAGCTTTCAAGAGGTTGTACAAATCACTGGTTAGGCCACAGTTGGAATACTGCATAAATTACACCTTCTTTCCTCTTTAAGCGGTCATCACTAATAAATGAATATTCTTCAGGGAAATTTCTTTGTCAAGACCCTTCTTACAGAACCGTGTTTCTGCTATTAAGGCAATTTCTGCTCTCAAGATTGTTGGGTTCAGCCAAACTGGCCGGATTGGGAGGGTAGATAGTAGGATTAGGTTGATCAGCCATCTGGCTACTTGGCTGCACAATGGTCGATCTATTGTATCACGGTTGAAGGTAATGATGTTTGTACTGTGATACTGTGCCCCAGCTGCTTGGTGGAAGCCGCTAGGCGGAAGCTCCAGGGGGGCGAGATAACAACCGTTATGGTTAGCTGCGAGGAGTGAAATTCTTGGCTCTAACAAGCCACTAACCCTTCCCAGAAACCGTCCCTGCTGTCTAAGCAATTATATCTCGCTCCGACTTCTATCGAACACACGCACTATGGGTTCAAATTCAGTCTTCTCTTGGCACTTCAGGTTACGACTAATGACGGGGACCAGACGCAGTGATGAAAACGACAAACAATGACGATCCCTCAACCCTGAAACTAGTCCAGGTATATCACTTGGTGTATGTCTGCATGTTGTGCGTCTATTTGTCTGTCCGTCTTTCTGTATTTATGTCTGTACGTAAGTACGTTTGGCCGTCTTTTAGTATGTATGGTTGGTTGTCTGTCTGTCTGGCCACCTGGAGTCTGTCCACCTGGAGTGTCTGGCCACCTGGAGTCTGTCCGTCTGTTGGTGTGTTTATCTGTCTGCCTTTATGTCGTTGGCTGTAAGTCTTCCGTCTGTGTGTCTGTCCGTTCGTATGGTTGTCTGTCTGTCTGCATGTCTGTCCGTCTGTTGATGTGTTTATCTGTCTGCCTTTATGTCGTTGGCTGTAAGTCTTCCGTCTGTGTGTCTGTCCGTTCGTATGGTTGTCTGTCTGTCTGCATGTCTGTCCGTCTGTTGATGTGTTTATCTGTCTGCCTTTATGTCGTTGGCTGTAAGTCTTCCGTCTGTGTGTCTGTCCGTTCGTATGGTTGTCTGTCTGTCTGCATGTCTGTCCGTCTGTTGATGTGTTTATCTGTCTGCCTTTATGTCGTTGGCTGTAAGTCTTCCGTCTGTGTGTCTGTCCGTTCGTATGGTTGTCTGTCTGTCTGCATGTCTGTCCGTCTGTTGATGTGTTTATCTGTCTGCCTTTATGTCGTTGGCTGTAAGTCTTCCGTCTGTGTGTCTGTCCGTTCGTATGGTTGTCTGTCTGTCTGCATGTCTGTCCGTCTGTTGATGTGTTTATCTGTCTGCCTTTATGTCGTTGGCTGTAAGTCTTCCGTCTGTGTGTCTGTCCGTTCGTATGGTTGTCTGTCTGTCTGCATGTCTGTCCGTCTGTTGATGTGTTTATCTGTCTGCCTTTATGTCGTTGGCTGTAAGTCTTCCGTCTGTGTGTCTGTCCGTTCGTATGGTTGTCTGTCTGTCTGCATGTCTGTCCGTCTGTTGATGTGTTTATATGTCTGCCTTTATGTCGTTGGCTGTAAGTCTTCCGTCTGTGTGTCTGTCCGTTCGTATGGTTGTCTGTCTGTCTGCATGTCTGTCCGTCTGTTGATGTGTTTATCTGCCTGCCTTTATGTCTGTTCACCTGTATGTCTGTTTGTATACCTGTCCATCTGTGTGTGTGTGTCCGTCTGACTACTTATGTAGCATCAAGGGTGGTGGCTTATCTAGCAGAGTCACTGATGGGCTAATTATCGGATGCGTTTGATGTTCGCTCCGATGTAAGAACGTTTAGTGGACCAAAGGCTGACCAGGGCTGTTTTCTTAGTTCAGGTTACGTCTAGTGATGATCGGGACCTTTTAACAGGCCCCTGTGTTCTACTAAGGAAGGTAATAGCAGCTGTTGGCATTAGGCTTTGGGCCAAGCATACCCCTGTAGAGAGCACATACGGTATAAAAGGTGCTTTCAAAGAGGCAGAGAGGCAGAACTGTTAAATCTTGTGTACGTGATGTTCGCTGTTCGCAATATCTACAATTATAGACTCGGTGGTGCTATAAGGTGCGTTGTTTTATTTCGACTACCGGAAAAGAGGACAGTTCTTGGTGAGTGACAATTATTTTTAAATATTACAATTTTCTACTTCTTTAAATTCACAAGTAAATATGGTCACAGGTAGGCCTCGAGCAAGCTAATGTATTGAAAAAACTTGAATTTTCTTTAATTTCCCCGTTGTTTCCATTTCCGTTTAGCGTTTATAGGCCTAATTGGCTATATTTACATTTCTGCTTATATCTATTACATAGAGGGAACATAGTAAATTCAGAAAACTTCTTTACATGGGTCTTTCGTAATGCTTTGGTAAGTTAGAAAGGCAATTTTGTCTGATGTTTGTGTAAACAGTGCAGTCATACTGCATTTTAAATAGTCACATCCCATATATTTTGGCCATTTTGTAGTCAAATATTTTGTATTCATCAACCAAGTCAAAAGAATAAATTATTATCGTTCACCCAATGGTGCAAAGGTTCTAAAACAAAATTTAATACTTTTGACGAGGATGTAGTTTCGGATTGTTAAGTCAACACGGTAATCGACGAATGTTATACACTGTTTTCTCATCCTCAAGCAGCTGTTTAGTGTTTTATTTGCTAGCTTTTGGGCCTACATGGTGTCAGGTCTACTTGTTTTAGCTACCTTGTGATGCTATTCCTGCTTTGTATGTTTCCTTACAGGTTGCCAGCACAGTAGGATCATTTCAGGGTTCTCACTGCGTCAAGTTACCTTCTCATCAAGTATAGGTTAGTTTGTGTCTGTTTTTTTCCCTTACCAAATATTTATGCAATTTAGCATGCAGATATGCGTACTAAGCAGTTTGTGTTGCCAACATGTTGTAGAATTAAGATTTTTATATCTAACATTGAGTAAAAAAGTTTGTTCATGTGTGCTCGTATATTCTGTTACTGTAATCAGTTATAGTTAACAGGTTAGGTAAGCTATATGAGCTTTTAGTGCCTATATAGTTTCATCCAACTGTCCAGTTTCTGTTTGAAAGTGTTTTCACGCTGGTGCAGATACTATGTTATGGAAGTAACCAGGTAGGCCTACAGTGATGCACAATTCTTTGGCTAAAAAAGAATTTTCTGATGTCCAATAGCATAGCACCCGCTTATGGCACAGACTCAAATTGTGTTCTCACATAATTATTTCCATTTGCTGCCCTCTGGCAGAAGTTTTTCATCTTTTCCTTAGGTTCTTGAGTTCATGTAGAATTTTGTAGGTCGCAATAAGATCACATAAATTAAAAACAGCAACGGTTATAAAACTGATCCTGTTGGAACTCAACTGAGAACTGTTGTCCAATCTGTCTTATGTCCATTTAAAGACCACTAGCATTTTACGATTTGTAAAGAAGACCTAAGGTCATTTCAGCAATATCAAACAAATTCCATATCCTTTATGTTTGCTTATCAATCTTTGGTGAGGCACTGCATCAAATGCCTTTTGATAGTCCAAGAAAATTGCACCAACCCCAAACTCGTCATCCATTGCTTGTGTGCACTCTTCTAGTGCTTGTAGCAGGTTAGTCAGACATCATCTGTTTCTAGAGAAGCCATGTCAGTTTACCGATAAAACATCATTTGTATCTAGATGCTTCAACATTTTATATCTCAACATTTCATAACTCAATTATGGTTCCATAACATTGCATGGCACCGAGGTCAATGACACTGGCCTCAGTTTTAGCCCTTTTAAAAATACAGAGACTGTAGATTGCATTTAATCCCGTGTTCGGCATGTATACATGTATGTATGTATGTATGTATGTATGTATGTATGTATGTATGTATGTATGTATGTATGTATGTATGTATGTATGTATGTATATATGTGTATGTATGTTCAGTGATGGGCACTAAACTTTTTTTAAGTTAAACTAAAATTATTTTCCAACTCAAAAAAATATAGTTTAACTAAATAATGGACAACTAATTTTGGCAATTAGTTAACTAAACTAGGAAAAAGTAGTTAAACTTCTTCCAACTTTTTTCAACATTTTATGACAAACATTTTCACAATAACAGAGGTTAAGTGAACTGTAATAATGACAATTTCACCTTCCAACTATGCAATGTGTGCTGTTCTAGTTACAAGCATACTGTAAATAGTGTATGAATTTGAAAACACAGGCTGTTAGAGCTAAGATCATGCAGTGTTAATCAATAAGTTTCGCGTTGAGTTGTTGACAGTGTTCAATGTTGATTGCGGAAAATAGTTGGCAATTGCTGATTTTTTTAGTTGAACTTTTTAGTTAGCAGCTAAAATTCTTTTAGTTAAACTATGGTTTTAACTAAACTATTTTTTTAGTTAAACTTCTTCCTTAACTCGAATTTTTTAGTTAAACTAAGTTAGCAACTTTTTAGTTAACTATTGCCCATCACTGTATATGTTCAGGGTAGGCCAAAAATAGTAACCCCCTATAGGTTTTGCTAATATTTCGGCCAAAAGTAAGGATTCTTACATCAAGTTTTCCTGGCTTAAAAGTAATTCAAACGTGCGTATAAAAGCCAAATTTCAACAAAATATTTCAAATAGAACCAATTTTATATAACTTTTACTGAGTCTACCCACTGCTTTTGATGGTTCAGAAACCTGTAGGCCGTGTAGGGGGTTACTTTTTTACGGCCCAGTCTATATATATGTATGTAAGTATATGTATGTGTATGTATGTATATATGCATGTATGTATATATATGCATACACGTATGTCTGTATTTATGTATGTATGTATGCATGCATGTATGTATATATGTAAGATCCCAAAGTAATGTCAGGCAAATTTTAGTCCGTTGGCTTATGTCACAAAAAAGAAAGGGAACAGAGATTTTGGGTAGAATCTTGGCAATGATGTTTAAATTAATGATATTTTAGTTGTGAAGCAGAAAAAATTTGTTGCCAATTTTTCTGTCATGGTTTAGGCCCCTTAGCCGACGTTTTTGCATGACGTCATATCCGCTCCTTAAAAACTGCCAATTAGTCAGTCAGCTTGGTGTAAAAATTGCTCACTTGATGTTGGAAGCATGAAATTTGGCACATGGTAGCAACATACGATGAAGAAACTTTTTAGCTATATAGGGCAACCGCAGATTTGCCTTCTGGCCTCAGTGGCAGCCATTTTCCAAGATGGCCGACCGAAAATAGAGATTTTTCAATATCTCAGCTTCTAGTTCACTTAGAATCGTAATCTTGGTGTCTAAACATACATATTTATGGGCAAGGATTTCAATAAAACTAATTGCAATCACTTACCTATAAGAGAAAAGCTAATTGTGGTAGCCATCTTGAAGTTAAGGTGGCCTGAAAGGGGCGGTACGGTGCAAATTATGAACTAGTTGCTCATTAACTGCTAGAAGCATGAAATTTGGTACATAGTATGAACATGACCTAAGAGAATTTCGTAGCTATAGGGCCATCGCAGATTTGCCTTCTGGCCTCAGTGGCAGCCATTTTCCAAAATGGCCGACCGAAAATAGAGATTTTTCAAATATCTCAGCTTCTAGTTCACTTAGAATCGTAATCTTGGTGTCTAAACATACATATTTAGGGGCAATGATTTCAATAGAACTAATTGCAATCACTTACCTATAAGAGAAAAGCTAATTGTGGTAGCCATCTTGAAGTTAAGGTGGCCTGAAAGGGGCAGTACGGTGCAAATTATGAACTAGTTGCTCATTAACTGCTAGAAGCATGAAATTTGGTACATTGTATGAACATGACCTAAGGGAATTTTGTAGCTATAGGGCCATCGCAGATTTGCCTTCTGGCCTCAGTGGCAGCCATTTTCCAAAATGGCCGACCGAAAATAGAGATTTTTCAAATATCTCAGCTTCTAGTTCACTTCGAATCGGGACCTTGATGTCTAAAGACACATATTTAGGGGCAAGGTTTCCCATATAACTAATTGCAATTACTTACCGACAAGAGAAAAACTAGTTGTGGTAGCCATCTTGAAGTTAAGGTGACCTTAAAATTATGATTATAATTTTTGTTGTTAAGCATACAGTAGGCCTAGTTCGGGCAAGGATTGCTAGGGAACTAACCATTTCTGAAACTTGTTGATGTGTTCATGTTCATGTGGAAATAAACAACTTATGGTATATCAGCAATTCAGCATGTTACTAATGTTCTCGTAAATGTACATTGAACAAAATAGTCCACATTTCGGCGCCCAGAGTCCAGACAAAGTACTACCCACAGAGTTATATAAAATCGTTCATGGCATTCACGGCCACATACATGTAGTCCTCTACATAGACAGAGACCAGCACACTATTGAGCAGCTATCACACATTTGCGCTGTGCCCTACAGCCCTTCTCGCAGTCACATCTGAGCAGTTCTGTCGAGAAGCTTTGGCAAGTGTTGTCCACTTCACTTCCCAGCCTTCTTCGATCGTTTGCAGCCACCCCCCTTTCACCAGGACATGGTAGCTTTGGAGCAGCTCGGAACATCTGTGCCCAGAAACGACCTGACTGGTTGGCAGCGCTCTTGGTGTGTTCCACAAGTGCAGCTTGAGTTGGTGGAAGGCCATCCACTGATCTGCTGTCTGTGAGAACAGCTGCTTCCGTACCTCATTCACCTTCTCTTAACTGCTCGCACGGTCATAAAGAAGAACTACAAAGCGCTCCAGTACATCGAGCTGATCATCAACAGAGTTGAGAATTGATGTTAAGGTGCAGAAGGCTGGGGTAACGTAGTTGAATATCTTCCAAATGTCCCACACCGTACTTTTTCCACGGCCGGCAAAGAATGTTACTGTGTCACATCCGCTAAATGCGTGAAGGAAGGGCAAGGCTACGCACTTCTCTGGGCCAAGGCACGTGCCATATCATGGGTTGGTAGTTACCTCGAGCTTTGCCTCATGAAAAGCCAACCCATAGTTCGTCAACGCTGAGCTGCTGAACTGCTGCTGTGGCTTACACCAACAAGATGCCATGTATAATGTGTGCATGTGCATGCAGTGTCAGGCTTCAGCATCCTAACAATGACTGCTTCATCCAGGATAACACAATCAACAGTATGTACACACAGTGAAAGGCCTGGCTGGATTTCTGGGATGGCGTCATCTGTTGAAGTGGGAACAACCTCTTCTAGGAGCTCACTATGTGTGATTTGGTTCCTAGCCGCAAGTTGACCATATTCGAATGTGATGGTGAGTGTTAGTTAACCCTGCTATATAGCAGTGAGGAGAAGGTGAATGAGGTACGGAAGCAGCTGTTCTAGCAGAAAGGTAGATCAATGGATGGCCTTCCACCAACTCAAGCTGCACTTTTGGAACACACCAAGAGCGCTGCCAACCAGTCAGGTCGTTTCTGGGCACAGATGTTCCGAGCTGCTCCAAAGCTACCATGTCCTGGTGAAAGGGGGTAGCTGCAAACGATCGAAGAAGGCTGGGAAGTGAAGTGGACAACACCTGCCAAAGCTTCTCGACAGAACTGCTCAGATGTGACTGCGGGAAGGGCTGTAGGGCACAGCGCAAATGTGTGATAGCTGCTCAATAGTGTGCTGGTCTCTGTCTATGTAGAGGACTATGTGGCCGTGAATGACATGTTCATACAATGTACCGCATTTCATGCTTCTATCAGTTAATGAGCAACTGGTTCATATATTGCACCGTACTGCCCCTTTCAGGTCACCTTAGCTTTATTAGCATTCAGAGAGAGACCTGGCAATGAAGCTGCCTCGTAATTCGTAATTCGTAATTCGTAATCTCCAAACTTCTAAAGCGCCACTCGAAGGCCAAGCGCAGGGCACCAGCCTATTCACGAGCGCTACGTCAGATCAGAGGGGGTTCCAGGGAGTAATCCAAAAGAGGTCCGAGTCCGATATCCAGAGTACCAGATCAGGGAGTTTCCAGAGAGTGGTCCAAAAGAGGTCCAAGTCCAAATTCCAGGAGGCCAAACCAAATAAAAAGGGGGTTTCCAGAGAGTAGTCCAAAAGAGATCCAAGTCCGATTTCCAGGGTACCAGATCAGAGGGTTTCCAGAGAGTGGTCCAAAAGAGGTCCAAGTCCAAATACCAGGAGGCCAAACCAAATCAAAAGGGGGTTTCCAGAGAGTAGTCCGAAAGAGGTCCAAGTCCGAATTCCAGGGTACCAGATCAGAGGGTTTCCAGAGAGTGGTCCAAAAGAGGCCCAGGTCCAAATTCCAGGAGGCCAAACCAAATCAAAAGGGGGTTTCCAGAGAGTAGTCCAAAAGAGATCCAAGTCCGATTTCCAGGGTACCAGATCAGAGCGTTTCCAGAGAGTGGTCCATAAGAGGTCCAAGTCCAAATACCAGGAGGCAAACCAAATCAAAAGGGGGTTTCCAGAGAGTAGTCCAAAAGAGGTCCAAGTCCGAATTCCAGGGTACCAGATCAGGAGAGGCAGAGTAGCTGTCAAGACGGGTGTCGTTTACGGCGAGAAGAATTGGAAGGCGGAGTATAAGATGAGTCAGGGTAGGAGCAGTGCTTTTTTCAGCCGGAACGCGCCGGAACGGCGTTCCGGCACCTTTTTTCAGGTACTAAAAACTAATTTATTTATTTTAATGATAAAAACAATGATTTATTTATTTTAATTGAATTTCAGTGTTTTGAACTGTTTTCAGTGTTTATTGAGACTCCTCCCAACCTCCAATCCCGTCTTTCTCGGGATTTTAGCCCGCTCATATTTATTCCGTTCCGGAACCTATTGTTCCTTTCCGGAAACTGTTTTTCCAGAAAAAAGCACTGTAGGAGTATTTGAAAAGGTGAGACTTCAGTTTTCAGTGGAAAGCCCGGGGGTGATAGATAGAGTGCATGAGGATGAGGATGAAGGACGGGTTGCAATGATGATGAAGGCACCAAGAAACTGCGAAATTCAGGGGGAGATCATTCCAGAGGCGTGGTGCTGTGATGGAAATGGCTCGGTTGGAGAACTTGAGGTGAGTAGTGACTTGGGGTCGAGAAAGACTGAGAATAGAGGATGATCGGGTGGAGCGGGTTGTCTGAATGGTGAAGAGATCACGAAGGTACTTGGGCTGGGAATATTGTAGGGAGTTGTGGGTAAGTGATCGGACTTTGTAGTGGATTCGCTCTGGGATTTTTAACCAATGGAGTGATTTGAGGATGCCTCCTGCTAATACCGCTTATGAAGACTACCTACCTGCTTCTACTCTATCATCTATGGGTCTATTACTGACTTCACAAGAGGAAATTATCGACCAATATCTATCTTACCATTCTTTGCTAAGTTTTTGGAAAAAATAATGCATCAAAGGTCTTATCAATAACACCAAAACTCTACACTCCTCCCAACATGGATTCCAGACGGAGCATTCTACTTTTATGGCACTCCTCCACATGGAGGACAACATTTCAAGGGCACTTGATAACAATGAATATGCAGTGCGGGTGTTAATTGACGTAGCCAAGGCTTTCGATTCTGTCGATCATACCATACTAATAAATAAGCTTGCCAACTTTGCAATTAGGGGGTCTTGCTTACTTGGTTTATGAGCTACTTAGAATCACGTACTCAAATAGTAAGCTGTAATGGGACTTTGTCATTGCCGGAAATTACTACCTCGGGGTTCCCAAAGGTTCTAACCTGGGGCCTCTTCTTTTCCTATTGTATGTAAATGACCTTGCAAAGATCTCTACGTCTGTTTAGTTCATACTCTGCTGATGATACTAATATTATCCAGTCTGGTACTTCTTGGGCAACCATTATGGAATCTGTTATAACATGGAGCTTATTAAAGTCAACGACTGGTTTGTTGCAAATAAATTGACACTCAACATAGGGAAAACTAATAACGTAATCTTCAAATCTCATAGGAAAATTAGACCAATAACTGAGAATTTATCCATTAATAGTCTTCCAATCGCTTAAGTAGACTCGATTAAGTTTCTAGGTGTCTTCATTGACCAATACATTACTTGGAAAACCCATATTTACTACGTTTCCCTAAAAATTGCGAAAAACATTGGAACAATTTCGAGAGTAGCAAAAATGCTTCCTAAAAACATCAGACTGAGTCTTTATAACACCTTAATCCTTCCTTATCTTGGCTATTGCAACTTGCTATGGGCCTCAACTTATGAATCTGATCTTCACCAGTTATCCTTACTGCAGAAAAGAGCAATTCGTTGAGGGAGCAGGTCGATATGATCATTCAAAACCTCTACTTAAAACTCAAGCTTCTGTATCTTAAACAGATCAAGACCTTCCAAATTGCTGAAATGATTTATTCTTATAGTCATAATCTCCTACCAGAATCTTTTGAAGGATATTTCACTTTACACCAGACTTGTTGTCCTCGGGACCAAGGTCTTGGTCTCGAGTGCACTCGAGTTCGTTTTCAAAAGTCTTGGTCTTGGTGTTGAGACCGAAAGTCTTGGTCTTGGTCTTGGTCTTGAAGTTCAAAGTCTTGGTCTTAGTCTTGGTCTTGAGGTTCAAAGTCTTGGTCTTGGTCTCGCAAGACCAAGACCAAGACCGGTTGTCAGTATGAAAAGTCATTTAACAAAACTCAAGAATTTAAAAATTTATCAAGCCCGTTTGCATCATAGCCTATGACAAAAACCTACTGACGGATGCAAGTTTTGTTGGTCAGAAAAACCCATCGGCAGCAGCAACTAAGTTATGCTGTGTCTGGAAGCCCTGCAGAGACTTTATCTGAAGCCAGACGGTCTGATAAACCATGGGAGGATTTCAAAAAGGCTCACGATTTGTACATTTTCATCCAGTGCTTGAAAAGCTACTGTGTGTGCCAGCGACTTTACCACCTGTAGAACTTATTTTTTTCACATGGCAGAATTTTTTATGAAGGCCACAAGTCACATCTTGGTCAGAAAATTCAGAGTGAACTGATTTATATAGAAAACAAAAGGCATTTGAAATAACATTTTGATCGAAGGACTTTTAAAGTTAATTTGCTTGAATATAATAAAGACTCACGTTTTCATTAAAATAACGATTAGTCCGACTTGACAATTTTTTTGTAAGGAAAATAAGAAGTCTTGGGCTGAATGTGATTTTGTGGGTCTTGGTCTCGGTCTTGGTCTTGAGGTTCAAAGGCTTGGTCTTGGTCTTGAATTTCAAAGTCTTGGTCTTGGTCTCGAGGTTCAAAGTCTTGGTCTTGGTCTTGGTCTCGAGGTTCAAAGTCTTGGTCTTGGTCTTGTGGTTTAAGGTTTTGACAACAAGACTGCTTTAAACTCAGCAGTGCACAAACACTACACTAGAGCCGCTGCTCTCTACCGACCCATTAAAACGCGAACAAACTTGAGAAAATTCAGCATTTAAGTCAACTGGTCCACTGATTTGGAACTCATTGCCATTGGAAGTCAGAAATGCAAAAAATTAGTTTATCTTTTAAAAGAGCCTAAAACATATTTAATCAATGAGTAACTATCCTGCGGCATGTACTCTCTCAGTTGATCTCATTTTAGGGCCTACATGATTGCACTTGGTCAAGGTATAAGATCGCAGTGGGGTCGGATTTAGGAGTCTTGGATTGCTTTTCTTATACTTCTTGCTTTAATTTATTTCTATGCTATTATCAGGCGATTGATTGGAGTCCCAGCTAGGACGCCCTGAAGCCTGCTTTAGTAGGCCAAATCTCGGAGACCCCCCAAACGATGGAAAATATTCTTTTCCAATAGAATTATCCAGTTTTATCCACTACAATTTGTGACGATTTTATCAGAATAATGGAGACATTTAACAGCTCAATTTAGCAAAGAAGTAAAAACGGCCACGTATTTTGCGTTGATTGTTGATTCAACACCCGATGTCAGTGTTTTTTTTACTAAAATCATTAAATCAAATAACTTCAAATTCCTTGAAAATAGTTTCTATAACTAATCATAATTACAGTGACAGTGTCAATAACACTCACAAAAGTGCCTTCAAGTTCAACTTCGTGGAATTTTGCACAGCAGCACATGATAGACTAAACATCACCATAGTCTCAGATTCTCAGTCTACAGGTTCAGAAGGGCCCCAAAACTGTTTGCGCCTAGGGCCCCATAATCTGTCAACGCGGCTCTGGTCAAGTTTGGATGGTTGCTGACCTCCCTAGCATATATATGCCTATTAAAACAACTGTATATATATATTTCAGATCAGAAGTCACTATGCAACCGGTTTCAAAACCTGTTTATTTGTCACGTGGACATCTGATGTTGGCAGCTTCGAAAGCCCGTCTAAATCATTCAAACGTATGTACAAGTGTATATGGTGGAAAAGAAAGCCCACTCTATTATAAGAGTCGCTCGCAGATTTCCATGAGATGTGAAAACCTAAACTGCATGGTGTGTGGGAAAAAAACTGCTACGCAGTCTTGTGATTTGTGTACAATGACGAGCTTCTGTCAACAGTGCTTTACCCTGTGGCACAGCCATCCTGAGAGACAGAACCACAGACAGAGGCATCTTAACCCCAATCCAGAGAAGGTAAGCGGATTTTTTATGTTGTAGCATTTTATGCATAAAATGCATTTTATGTTGTAGCATTTTATGTTGTAGCATATTCCTTTGATTGCTTATAGTCAATGATGAGGTCTCCAGACCGCGGTCTTTGTTTCGAGACTCTGTCAAGACCAAAAAATGCGGTCTTCATAATAGTCTTGAAACCTGGGGTTTTGGTCTTGTTCTGAATATTGCGGTCTTGGTTTTGTTCTCGGTCTTAAGATTGGTCTTGGTCTTGAGACTGGTCTGGGTCTTAAACCGTTGACCGTAGGCCTATCCCTTAGTCTTAAGCATTTGTTCTTGATATCCAGTGGAATGTTCATTGTTGATAGTTACACGTTGTTTCTGATCATTAGAATCAAGAATATGCACACAACTGCTTTTTTGTGTAGTTTAGTTTTATGCAAGGTAGTCAATTTTACAGTATAAATGACCAGAATAAATTCAGTTAAACTGGCTGTTCTGATTAAATGATTATTCCTAACACTTTATAATGGGTGAATAAAGAATCTTATCTACTGAATTAGTAGATTTAATGCTTATTTTGAATGATTCTTTGAGTGGTGAATTATTTGTTGTGCAAGCCTCTTTATGACTGAGCAAATCATTATAATGCAAATGCTTCGTACCATTGTTAACTGGTGGCGTCTTTTGAAGTATTTACATTAAAAATGCAAGTAAAGAAAAGGATCCAATAGAACATAAATACATAGCACCAAAAGAAACTCTTAAGGTAATGGTTTTATGCAAATGATTACATTTAGAATGTAGATGTTGCCAATGAATCTGAATCTTCGGCCGAAAAGTCTAATTGTACAGCAGCAAGTGCAGTTATATCGACGGCTGCCACATCGCCCATGAAGCAAGTACCTTTCGAAAAAGTCAGCAAGAAGAAGATTTCGCGGCCATGTGTTTTTTGTGGACAATCGCAAACAAACCTTTCTCGTCACATTGTACTTGTACATAATGACAAAGAAGAAGTTCAGCAGCTGAAGACAATGTCAAAGTCTGAAAAATGTAGGGCCTTGCAAAAATTCAAACGACAGGGTATTTTGGAATTTAACAAAAAACAGATGAAACTGGTGGTTCCAAAATACCAGCGTGAAAGAATGTTGAAAACAGCAGAAAGTGGGTTTACAGTGTGTGAACACTGTTCTGGGTGCTTTAGCAAGAAAACTTTCTACGCACACAAAGCACGGTGCAATGAAGGGTCGAATCGTCCGAAACCAAAGCCTATCAGCTTTCCTCTTTTCAGTCTGCCAGATGCTTACAAAGGTAAGACATTGCATTATTGAAATGAAATAGGCCTATGAATCATTGATACAGTTATTTACAGGATACAGTTCTTGAGGCCCTCGGGACTTATTTAAATTTAAACTTCAAAATTTATTGAATGCCAAAGACCAATACTAATGAGCATCGTCCAAGTACCAGTAATCAGTTATCATTAATGATTTTATTGTGGTACTGATAGTGCTGTTAGTTATTTCAGTATTATTGCTACAAGTCTGCAACAGGATGCTAGCTTTGTTTAATAATGGAATGTGATAAAACCAGTAAGTACTTTGCCAATGCATAAGGATTGCCTTTTCTTAAATAGATTATGTACCATTTGTACTAAGGTCAATGAGTCTGTAGTTTAATTTAGTGATGTTCATTTTACAAAGATAATTTGAGCAATTTTGTAGTTGTAAGAAACTGTAAGTACCTTAGTTTGTCTGTCTATTTAAAATTAATTGTAATATATAATTTTTATCACACTGGTGTCTAATGCACAAAGTATCAATCGATGGCTTACCAAATGCAAACCGTTATCAGGTAATTATTTAGAAGATATAAGTAAAAAGTTTTGCTGTGGATAGTTAGTTATGAAGTATGAAGCACTGTGTTTTCTTAATGTTTGTGTTATTTTTTTTAAACATAAGGTACGGCATTTGAAGAGGATGTTTTGTCCACAATTAGAGATGATGAAATTGGTCACATCTGCAAAACGGATGCAACAGTGCTTTTGGTCGGAAAGCGAATGTTTGACAAAGATGGTTCCTGCAGAGATAAGAAAATGCAGGCCATAAAAGCCGCAAAAACGCATATGCGACGTCTGTCATCTTTGTTCCTTTACTTCAGACACGAAGCTTCATTGTCCAGTTCAGGTTGTACAACTTTGCTTTGATATTGCAATCTATAGTTGTGTTAGTAGCTCAAAGTACAACTTAAGCAGTATTTGTGAATTTGACAAAGACTGTTGTTATCAGTTTAAAGCATGACTAACTGGAAATACCTATGAATGCAACTTCAATGAATATTATTATTTATTATTATTACAAACATTTTTAACACATGCAAGGTCACACAGAATGCGAATCTGAGGTGTGGTTAGTCAGTCGTCTGGCGAAGAGCTATTTGAATCCAAATGTTTTAAAGCCAACAAGAAATAATGAGTTTCAAGAAGTTTCTTAACAGAAGAGAAAGAGTTCGAACTCTTGCAAGGCCATACTGATGTATTTTAAGTATACTTTAAATCTGTTTATTTAATTACATATATTTCTTAAATAGTATATTAGCAGACACAGTGGCTTTGACTCTATGCATTTGGTTGTTCTGATCCGAGTGTAATATCATGCAAAACCTATAACAAAAAGCTGTGCATTACTGAACTGCTGCTTATTTTTGCATTTTGGCTGAACGTCCAGAGAGTACTGCTGGTGATAGAAGCATGAACCTTTTGTGCTTTACTTTGCCTTATCTCAGAATACGTGATCGAAGTAAGAAGACAAGAATACATAAAATGTAATTGTACTCGAACAATAAACTGAAAGATAATATTCAATAATGAATTGCTAATTACATATATAATAACACAACAGTTTTGCAGTTGTTATTTGGTGCAATAGTATTCACTAATTTGAGTAATTTAAACTTTGGCCACCAGCTAGTAAAGAAGCACGTGTCAATGGAGAGAGTTGATTCCATAGAGCAGGACCAGTGGAGGAAAAGGCTCGAGTTTTGACCATAGTGGTCTTGGCTCGTGGTACAAGAAGATCATGGCGATTAAGCGATCGCAATGGACGGAGGGAAGTGGCTGAAATTGGCAGACGAACAAGGTCACAGAGGTACTTAGGTGCTAAGCCTGTATAGGACCGAAGGACTAAAGTGAGAACTTTAAGCTGAATCCGAGCAATAAGGGGAAGCCAATGAAGATGATCGAACATCAAAGAGGAAATATGAGACCAGCGAGGGAGTCGGGCTATTAATCTGGCCGCAGCATTTAAAACAGTCTGGAGGGGAGAAAGACGGACTTTTGGCAGCCCAATCAAAAGAGAATTACAGTAGTCAATTCTGGAACAGATGAAGGCGTGGATGATAGTGGTAAAAACGGAGGATGAGACAGAGCGTCGGATTGCTCTAAGCCGTCTCAGGTGAAAGTAGGAAGAACGGGTAAGATTAGCAATGTGTTCAGAAAAGGTGAGCGTACTGTCAAGGACAACACCAAGGTCACGGACACTAGAGAGAAAAGTGAATGACGGGAATTTCTGAGCAAGAAGTGGGAAGTCTAGCTTCAGGAGCTGTCGACGAGTACCAAACCATATAAGCTGCGATTAGAAGACAGCCAAAGGTGTAAATCACGCGAGACAGCATCAATGCGTCCAGTTAATGCAAGCTGTGCAGAGGGAATGCCATGAACGAGCGCTTGAGCGTCGTCTGCATAAAGATGATGGAGTAGTCTAGTATTGATGGAGTAGTCTAGTATTGATGTTAATTTTGTTTATTCATTGTTTTGTGCAGATATGCAGCAGACTATAAAAGAGGTGTCAGACATGTTAAGCGTTCTGAATATGGACATTCTCGAGCGAGCATTAATTGAATACACAACTGAAGGTGACAATACAGAAGCTATAAAGGCTGGTCTTAAAGAAAGTCTTTTCTGGCTTTTACTCAAGACTGCTGATGCAGTAAAAGCCACGTGAGTGTACTTTTTGGCTTTAAATTTTACACACGCTTTGAAAGTAACTACGACAAAAAGTAAAAAACAATGTGTTTCATTTGAGTGCTGTTCTCTACTGTCAACTTATTTCCTGCAATTTATATTTATTTCTGCTTTAAACAACTTCTTAAATATTGGGTTTTCGGCTAGAAGCTGCATCTTGTGATCAGCCATTGATCTGTTAGTGGGGAATTCAGCGAGCCACGGTTTTTGTAGTAGTAGTATATCGTTAATTATAGAAGAATGGCAAACGGCATTCATGTACAAGAAGAAATTGTAAGAAAAAAATGCCAAATCTATGGAAATTGACAAAAGCTAAATCTAGGTACCTGATGAGATCTCCAAGTGATTAATGCAGTGAGAAAAATTACTAAAGTCATTTCAAATAAAAATGTACATATTGTATTGCATTGTATCTAGAAATTTATAAAGCGCCTTTCGCAGAGTAACTATTCAGAGGCGCTCTCAGCACAGAAGCCTTGGGGAAACAGAAGTGCCTTTAGGGAATGCGAGACCGATGAGGAAAAGCCAATCATTAGTTTGGCCCTGAGCAGATGGGGAATGTCATTCCAGATTTTTGGACCCACTACAGCAAACGCCCGGTTCTGGTCCAAGGCAGTTTTAGCCCTGGGATGAAAAAGATCAAGCCGATTTACAGAGCGCAATGAGCGAGAAGAAGATGCAGATAGCGGTTTTCCATCAAAAGCTGTCATTGGCTAGGCAGCCGTTGCAAAGGTTCATCATTAAAGTTAGCATTATTTTTTCACTTTCTTCTGTAATACAATTCAATTACATTTTCAAGAAAAACTTGTAAAACAGATAAAACATACAGCATCTTTGTTTTTAATAGGTTTCTGCGCAAGGGTCAAAGGGAGGAGGTACAGAGAGTGGATGATTTCATTATCTGCTTCAAACATGAAGAAAGGTCTTTATTTGGACAAGCAAGGACAGTGATAAAGGAGCGTAGGGAGAAATCTTTGAGGAAACCGCAAAATATGCCGAATCAAGAAGAAGTAAGCAGAGTACACGCTTACATCGATCACGAAATTGCCAGACTAACCGACAATTACACGTTTTGGTCCTCGTCGGATTACCTCTTATTGAGGGACTTGTTGGTTACGCAGTTGACGATATTCAATGGACGCAGAGGGGGAGAGCCTGCTCGACTGTTAATGCATCAGTGGGCAGAGGCGTACAATGATGAATGGCTAATGCGTGAACCAGCTGATGAAGTTGAAGAACAAGAAAGGCAGCATATCCGAGGCATGAAAATTGCATATCAAAGAGGCAAAGGTGGCCATTCTGTCCCTGTCATTTTTTTAGAGCACATAGTGAAGGCTATGGAGAAATTTTGCAGCGACGATGTTCGTCGTAATGCCGGAGTTAATTCAGAGAACCGGTACGTTTTTGCAGCTACAGGCAATTCCCTGAATTGTGCCGATGGGTGGCACGCTGTCCACGATACCGTCAGTAAAGTTGGTCTTCCAACTGAGCGTGCCAAACTGTTCACCGCAACAAAAATGCGACACTTTGTTAGCACGCTGTTTGCCCAGATAGATGTACCAGAAAGTGTCAAACAGCTGTTTTTTCGACACATGGGCCATTCTATGAGGACTAACTTGAACAGTTACCAGGCTCCACTGGGGATGATGACAATGAATCGAATCACCCCGCTTCTATTGACCATGAAAGGCAGTAGTGTTTCAAGAAAAGGAGACAGTGGCATTAAATCTACTTCTACAGCTTTGGGTAAGAATTAAGATTGTTTTAATTATTAAGATTGCTAACTGAAAAGCATGTTTTAGTCATATTGCTGTTTGGTAACTTTATGACTTATAATGACTTCTGTAGAACACTGCTTAGTGAAAACAGTTTTAACATTCTGGGCATTTCAATCAGTTCCATAATTGTGTTAACCAAAGAAAGTATTGTCGTAGGCAGAAGTAATAACATCAGGAGACATAGATCATCTGACAAACTTTGCAGCATTAGCATCTAAGTAACCATTTATTGGGCATTATTATAATGACGCTATAGTAGTCATTAGACTAGATTAGATAAGTACTAGTTATTGTCTCCCGTAAGTTTGAAACTGAAATGATTAAGTTTCATAGACGTGTTTATCTCTTGGTTCTTAATTACGCTTATCCACTTTAATCTTTGATCATGTTTTACCTCTGATCTTGCCGTTTAGTCCAGCGGCATAGCTCCGATATATGAAGTGATTGTGCATTTTGTGATACAAGCATGAAATTTGGCACAGACATCATACATAGTAGTACTAAGAGATATAGATATTGGGCCACGCTGAAATATAATTTTTTTTGGCGGGAAAAAATGGCGGGAAAAAATAAAATATGAATTTTTCAAAAAATTTTGAAACTGGTCTGCAAATAAGATTTAGGACCGTTTTGCTTAATTGGTTTTCAATGTAGATTTTGGCTTCTATTTGGATTTTTAATAAATTACTCGATTTTTATTTATATTATTAAAATATTACAGTTTAAATTACTATTGTTGTTGCAGCACAACTAATAATGTCTATAATACGGGTCAATATATGGCTGAACTCCAAAACAATTGATATGAAAGGTTTCTCAGTAGATTTTGTTACCATTTGGTATGCTTATTAGCATCGCAAAAGTCTACTCTATTCTGACCATTCGAAAAGGGTCAATTTCAAGATGGCGTCCAAGATGGCTGCCGGGAGCAAAAATTGTCTATATCTCAAACACTATTCAACCTAGAAAGGTGGTTTTGGTGTCTAACCGTAGGGTTTATTGCTCAGTGTTCAGTTGAAATAACGTTACTTAATATATCATTTACTGACAAATTCAATGGTCATACAGTTTACAGCTACATGTATTGCTTACACATACAATTAGTCACTACTCATCGTCATAGTCCGACTCCTCCGGAAGGAACTTTTTATGTGGATTGTCCATTTTTTAACTTGGCACTGTCCACAGGCAGAAGTACATAGTAGTCCATTTCTTCTAGAGCGTGCTTGGCAGAAGTACATAGTAGTCCATTTCTTCTACAGCGTGCTTCGAAAATCTATCGCATGCCCAGCTGGATGCTCCTGTTGCGATCAATATAATTCTTGACGGTGCTGCTATTGTACACATGTTGAAACCAGCTGCATTCAAGAACTTCGATGAGTATGCCAGACACATTTTCATTCCTTTTATCAATGGAAAGCTCCCGAGTGCTACACGCGTGGATATAGTATGGGACACTTATAAAGCGGAGTCCTTAAAAAGCACTCCAAGAATTGAACGTGCAAAGGTACTAGCCGTTTCTGTTGCGCAAACACTGGCACCGGAGGATAAAATATGGCTCGCTTTTGAAGTTGGAAGGCATTTCCGGTACTTAGCAGCTCATGAAATTGATCCTGGTCTTGGACCAGAGAGGGCATTGCCAATGTTTCACACATTGCCAATGTTTCACACATTGACAGGCTGTGACACTGTGTCCAGTTTGTCTGGACATGGTAAGAAAACCGCTTGGCCCATTTGGACTGCTTATCCAGATCTGACAAGTGCCTTGCTTAAAGTATCATGTGCAGCATCTGCAATACTAGTTGATGTCTTGCATTCCATCGAAAGGTTTGTGATACTTATGTATGACCGCACAAGCACAGACTCGGACATCAACAAAGCACGGGAAAAGTTGTTTGCCAGGAAATGCAATGTTCAGTTAATCCCACCAACGAAGGCAGCTTTGGAGCAACACATCAAGGGGCACTTTGCATAAGAAGCCTCGTGTGGGGGCAGATTCTGCTACCAAATCCTGAGTTGCCATCTCCAACCATATGGCATATTGGGTTGGACAAAGGCTGATGATAACACATATGAGTCTAACTGGACAACTCTGCAGGAAGCATCCACGGCCTGCAAAGAGTTGGTGTCCTGCAAGTGAAAGAAGGATTGTGTAAAAAGATGTTCTTGCAGGAAGCTCTCACTTCAACATAGTGTTTTATGTGTCTGTGAAAGTGACTGTTCAACACGCAGAGATCCGCAGATGAATACGTACATTCTATTTCAACTGTTTCAAATGTAACCTTGATTCCTAAGAAACATATTAGATAAAATTTTGAAAAGAAAAAAACCCAAAACTTTGATTTAAACCTTGAAAGTTTGTAACGTTGATTTTAACTTCATTTTTTATTTGAACCTTGAACCCTGACATTTTTAAAGGCTGTAGAAGAAATGGATTACCTGCATGTGGACAGTGCCAAGTTAAAAAATGGACAATCCACATAAAAAGTTCCTTCCACAGGAGTCGGACGATAACGATGAGTAGTGACTAATTGTATGTGTAAGCTATACATGTAGCTGTAAACTGTATGACCATTGGATTTGTCAGTAAATGATATATTAAGTAACGTTATTTCAACTGAACACTGAGCAATAAACCTAACGGTTAGACACCAAACCCACCTTTCTAGGTTGAATAGTGCTTGAGATAGACAATTTTTGCTCCCGGCAGCCATCTTGGACGCCATCTTGAATATACAGAAAGTGATTAAAGTTATTTCAACTGAACACTGAGCAATAAACCTTACGGTTTGACACCAAAACCACCTTTCTAGGTTGAATAGTGCTTGAGATATAGACAATATTAGCTCCCGGCAGCCATCTTGGACGCCATCTTGAATATACAGAAAATGATTAAAGTTATTTCAACTAAACACTGAGCAATAAACCCTACGGTTAGACACCAAAACCACCTTTCTAGGTTGAATAGTGCTTGAGATATAGACAATTTTTGCTCCCGGCAGCCATCTTGGACGCCATCTTGAAATTGACCCTTTTCGAATGGTCAGAATAGAGTAGACTTTTGCGATGCTAATAAGCATACCAAATGGTAACAAAATCTACTGAGAAACCTTTTATATCAATTGTTTTGGAGTTCAGCCATATATTGACCCGTATTATAGACATTATTAGTTGTGCTGCAACAACAATAGTAATTTAAACTGTAATATTTTAATAATATAAATAAAAATCGAGTAATTGATTAAAAATCCAAATAGAAACCAAAAGCTACATTGAAAACCAATTAAGCAAAACGGTCCTAAATCTTATTTGCAGACCACTTTTCCAAAAAATTATGAAAAATTCATATTTTATTTTTTTCGCGCCATTTATTCCCGCAAAAAAATAATATTTCAGCGTGGCCCAATATCTATACCTCTTAGTACTACTATGTATGATGTCTGTGCCAAATTTTATGCTTGTATCACAAAATGCACAATTGATTTGCTATGCCGCTGTACTAGTTGTAGTTAACAATATAATAGGAGTTACAGATTTAATAATTTCAGGATAAAATAACTTTACTGTTTTTTCTAGCCCCACTGTTGGAGTCCATCAGCCCTGCACACGAAGGAGATGTTGCTGAAGTTTCCTTGCCAGCTGATGGTATTATTTTCCACATTATCTTAAAATTTGATGTAGTAAGTCTTTTCACGTAGGTAGGCCTACTTGAGTTTCGCCAAAATCTTGAAGAATGTTAATATGCCTGGAAAGGAATAATTTCTTTATGGCAACAATTTAATTTGCTTGACTTTTATAGAAGTAATATCTACTTGTAAATCAGATCCTTTCAGATCTCACTGAAAAGCCTTCAAAGGTACTATTTATATACTTGGGTATGTGCAGCACAAAAAGATTACGATCACGTTTATTGCGGGAATTTTTTTTTAATAAACTTGTAATTGACAATTGTGATTAGAAACTTGAAACTCTTTGCTTTTTTTATTGTACCCGATGACCGACTGCTTACTGCAGTGCAAATTCTGGTTAAATATAATAGTTATTGCAAGCTTTATAGACCCAATGTATATTACGTACACACAGAGGATGTTTTCAACTTCCGTTTCAGATGTGGAGTTTGAAAGTGATGTAGACTTTGACCCCACTTCAGAGGAGCCATATAGGCCTACTACACGAAAACTTGGAAAACGGACAAGAAAGACATATTTGCGATGGTCGAAAGCAGAAACTGACACTATCCATGATTATTTCAAATCTTGGTTCAGTGTGGAAAAAAATCCTGGTATGTGTTCGGGTTGCTCTACCTTGGCTATTTGCGTCTTTAAGATATTACAACGACCATGGGCGTCCGGAGGGGAACCGAGGGGGCATTTCCCCCATGGATTTTGAAAGTTGTCACGTTTTCTGTGTTTCGGAATGCAAAAACGTCATTGTCCCTCTGAAAAATGTTTCCCTCCTAGAACATTTTGCCCCGTCCTAGAACATTTTGCCCCCATGACAACAACTGAACAACATTGTAGTTCTAATAGTAGGCCTATAGTAGTGAATTGCATTGTGCACGAGAACAGATCAGGAAAAACTGACTCATGCATAAGTAAAAAACTGTTTGCACCAGTGCAATAACATCGTTCGATGCCGTTGGCCTGGAAAGCTTAAGTTTTATACTAGACTGTAGTATGTGCCAAACTGTCTAATGACTGGGGTATAAGTAATTTCAATATAACTTGTATGCATTCCATTTTTCTGTCTCCAAGCAATGGTATCACTCTCATCGCAGCTTATAATCATTTGCTTCAAAAAGCAGTTCAAAACTCACTATGACAAAGGCAATATCAGTCGTTATTGGCAAACAAATACACACACCACCAGGGGCTGCCAGTGTTAAAGCTAGCGTACATTATTTACGTTCAAATATATCTTCTTTCTTTGCATGAAAAGCGTACACATAGATCTCTATTGTGGATTTCTGATTTCACTTGTATAGGCTCAGTGCTTCCTCACTGAATCCTCACTGAATCCAAAGGTTCCTGACAATACGTAAATGTTCTACTGAATATTTGCCAGTTGGGAATAAACCGTATTTGTAATGAGAACAAGAAGAGCAGTCCCTTAAGCTAGCTGTGAGGCAGTCATGGGTATGAAGTGTTAGCGACTTCATTTTCTGAGCCTCGGCATATGAGGGCGGGTGGCCAGTTATCTTCCTCGCCGCCTCATCTTCCCACCGACAGTTTACTCATTATGGCTGAGTTGGCTAAGGGCCCAGGTGGGGCAGAAACAATCAAATTTCTACCCTGGCGGTGATATGATGACCATTATTTAAATTTGATGTGTTCTGTCACTATCATGCCTAGTTATCCCGTAGTTTTAAGAAAACAATTTTTTATTTTAGCAACTGATTTGTTTTATTATTATTACTGTTTTAGGAAAAGTGGACATTGAGAAATTCAAAGAAACTCACCTACAATTCACATACACATGGCAGGCAATCCGAACAAAAATTATCAATGATAAGGCCAATGAAATGCGACGTGCTGATAAAAGAATGAAGGAAGTTGTTGAATGAACCAACCGGCTGCTAACACTGGATTTTCTTCTCAAATCTTGTAGTGGGACTTAACGCACAGGCTCATCCTTTCATATGTGCAACTATTCAATATTTTATAAAAAAATTCTTTGTAACTTTTGGTGTTTATGCTTGCTGTTTTATACCTTTCAAGGTGTGATGTAATTACAAGTATATAAATCAGTAGGCCTATCTACAGAAGATAATATATCATTATTCTTTGCAAATGTTTGTCACCTAGACTGCCACTTATCTTTTAATACTGCAGAAAACTAAGCAATTTTCTTCATGTGTAAGTAAGGTAACGCAAAAACCTAAACAGTTAAAGCAGAAAATGTTAAGTTTAAACAAAGAGGATAGCAGGTTTATTGTGGTTTTACCAAATTCTCTACATGTCAGATGACATGATAAAGTGGTCCCAGCCTGGACCCCTTTTCCAGATTCTGACCTGGAATATTAGTAGCATTTCATTTCATCAAAACTAACAGAAATAGGCAAGTGTCAGTTTGAGAATATATTTTATTAGCAAAAGCTAAGTCACATAATTATCTAACATTAATCGTCGACTGCTGTGAGGTTTCGTAATCATAACGCCGACGATGGGTCGACACTTAGGACTTCTTAGCGATGGCGGTATGAGCGAGAAAGACGGACAAAGACGGACAAACAGACAAATAGATAAACAGACGGACAGATTTACAGACAGAGATAAGGACAAACAGACAGAAAGACATTTCTTGCCATACATACAGACAAAGATACAGTCCTAATCTTTACTTTTTTGCAATTCTAATAATAATGAAGTCCGCCATGTACAATCAACAACTCCGATCAAAGCATCTGTATTTGAATACACGACTAGGTCTACACGCTGTGTAACTCTAATCGTGAACTCGTGATTTTAAAATTATTAACGCAGCTTTGTAATAATAAGCGCCCTCAAATCACGTTAGAGACGACACTTCAATGTGGTCTTAATCGTTATTCTTGGCACTCCTATGCAGTAAAGTCCGCGATGAACAAGCATCGCTATAATTCCGGGAGTATTTAACCCCCATGTGATTGAGGGACTTCTGTTGCGGCGGAATGTAATAGGCGGACAAAAAGGACAGAAATACAGACGGCCAGACATACGGATGACCAGTCTGAAGGATAAGCAGATGGACAGACATACGGATGATCACTCTCAAGGACAAGAAGACAGACAGACATACGGACGGACGGGCACACGGCCAGTCTGACATAGGCCTACAGACGAATAGGCATTAAGACCTACAGACGAAAAGACATAAAGACCTACAGACGAACAGACATATGGACAGACGACAGAATAATAAGCGCCTTCTGCAATACAGACGCACAGACAAACGAACAGACGACAGATAGACATGCAGACGTTCAGACATACGGACGGACAAACACACGCCGACTTACAGACGCAAATAAGGACAAATATACAGTCAGACACACAGTCTTATTCTTTATTTCTTGCCATTTACAAGTTAATGACAACTTCGCTCAAGTCATCCGTGTTTGAAACCACTAGAAAGACTACACGCAGTGTAACCCTAATCGTGATTTCGTGATTTTAAAATTATTAACTCAGCTTTGGAATAATAATCGTCTTCAAGTCACGTTAGAGACGACACTTCAGTGGGTACTTAAACGTCATTTCTTACTGTTCCTATAGCATGAAGTCCGCGATGAACAAACAACGCTAATTCCTGGAGTGTTTAACACCCTGTGATCAGAGGGACTTCCGTTGCGGAAGAATGTAATAGGCGGAAGGACGAACAGACACACACAGATGGAGAGACAAACAGACGGACAGATATACAGAAAAACAGACCCGCGGTCAAACAGACGAATAGACATACAGACGCACAGACATATAGACGGCCAGACAAACAGACTGACAGATATGCAGAGGAAGAGAGGGACAGACATACAAACGGTCAGACTAACGGACAAACATACAGGCAAAAAGACATGCATACGGCAAGACATACAGACGGGCAAACAGAGACGCATAGGCGGACACATGGGCAGACATGGGGGCCCGATAGCGCATTGGATAACATCTGGCCTAGAGTGCGAGAGGTACAGAGATCGAGTCCCATAGGCGGACATGCTTTGTAGGCTGCAATTTGCGCCGTGTATTGCAGGCTGTCTGTTCTGTTGGTAGTTAAGATTTATCGCATAACATGTACATGTACAGCGCAGTGCGTTTGCAGGCGCTTAATTAAAGAATAAATATTATTATTATTATTACATACAGCCAGAGAAAAGGACAGACATAGGCCTACAGACGTATAGACGGTCTGACCAACAGAATTACAGACGGACATACATGCAGGCAGACAGAAGGACAGACATATAGACGAATAGAAGGACAGACCAACAGATGTACAATCGGATAGACATACATACAGACAGACATACAAACATAGTGAACAATGGACGGACAGACCTACAGAAGGAAATACTTGCAGACGGACAGATGTACAGCCGCACGCATGGGCAGACAGACATATAGACAGATTGCAGACGGACAGATATGCAGACGGTCAGCAGGACAGACATTCAGACGCACAGACGGACAGCAGGCATACAGCAGGATAGACATGCATGCGGAGGGGATATATAAAGACAGAGAGACAGACAAAGATACCGAGAGACCTACAGACATGCGTACATTAAGGCGTGCAAACAGATATACAAACAAACATATAGACGAACAGGCGGACAGACATATAGACGCACGGAAATACAGGCGGACAGACATACAGACGGACAGACGAGCAGTCAAACAGATATGCAGACACACAGATATACAAGCGAACAGAGATACAGACGTACAAACAAATAGACGAATAGACGTTCAGCAGAACAGACGGTAAGACATACAGCCGGACAGACATACAGTGGGATCGACACGCAGGCGGACAGGCGGACACACATGCAGACGGCCAGACGGACAGATATACCGGCGGACAGACATACAGTTTGACAGACATGCAGACGTACAGCCATACTGACATACAGGCCGACAGACGGCAGCCATGCGCATAAACAGGCGAACACACATACAGACAAACAGATGGACGGACATACAATATAATAATTGCATTACAATCGCCAGTAGGTCGACAGTAGTGAGGCCCTAAGCGTTACGTTAGCGTAAGTGGCGAACGTGTCGCCCTAGTGTGTTCTGAAGTATAGGAAGAGGAGTTAATGGCTATAAAAGTAAAAGTCGTTATTAATCGCGCTACTCGTGAGGACCTAATTTTCTAATCTCCTCACATAAAAAAGTTATATTTGATGTTAACGGATATTTTTCTGAGAAATCCTGGATAATAGTAGATTAGTTTCACACAAGGAATGGCGCAAAATTTCAAAATAATATAATGCGTATATTTGGAGATATTAGCGTTTTAGTAAAAAGGGCGGAAATGAGGAGCTAATAAGGATTGTAAGTGGTGACGAGTATCGCTGGAGATAAGGCTAATTATTATTATTATTATTATTATTATTATTATTATTATTATTATTATTATTATTATTATTATTATTATTATTATTATTATTATTATTATTATTATTATTATTATTATTATTATTATTATAGCAAAGCTTTGTGTTTTCGGACTCTATATTGTTTGGAAAGTTTATTAATGTTGAGATGGTCGCTCTTCGGCTACGAGCAACATCGACATAGTGCCCCGGAAGGCGACCTCATTGAAGCGCTGAATTGTCACCGATAGGCGCTGAAAAAGGAAACTCGATGCGCGAGTGCCTCCGGTGACCTCGGAAAGGCGACGGCCCATCTCGGTGATGAAGGCGAGGCCCCCTCTGTTGAGGGGACCAAGGGTTTCCACGGCGACTGGGAGGAAAAAATTATTATTATTATTATTATTATAATTATTATTATTATTATTATTATTATTATTATTATTATTATTATTATTATCATCATCATTATTATTATTATTATTATTATTATTATTATTATTATTATTATTATTATTATTATTATTATTATTATTATTATTATCATTATTATTATTATTAGCAGCAGCAGCGTCAGCTGCTGTAAAAAATCAGTAGTACTAGTAGCAATAGCAGTAGTTGTTGTTGTGGTAGTGGTAGTAGTGTTCTTGTTATCAACATTGTTGTTGTTGTTATTATTGTTATTATTATTATTATTATTATTATTATTATTAATATTATTATTATTATTATTATTATTATTATTGTTATTATTATTATTATTATTATTATTATTATTATTATTATTATTATTATTATTATTATTATTATTATTATTATTATTATTATTGAAAAATAACAAGAATGACTATCAGACGCGCAATTAGTGAGTTCCCAGGTGAAAAAGAGTTAGAATCAAAAGCTTAAGAAGTCACTGCGAAATGGTGCTTCAGAGCTTTCCTCAAGGAAGAAAAACATCTCGAGTATCAAGGGGACGTGATATTAGATTCCACAATTAAGTTTCTTTTCCACATTGTCACTGTATTTGCCCATTGATGAGGACGGCAAGCTTCAGGATTAGAACATAATGAAGCCTAATGTTTGGAAGTTTGGAAATTAAGCAATGAAGCTGTGTATCATACATAATTATATTAAAATTTGCCGTATTCAAAAAGATGAGAACTGATAAAAAATTTAAACTATACAATTAAAATCTAACCAAAATTGTTAATAAGGACATTTATTTTTAAATAAGAAAGTTCTCTGAATGCTTTTTGGGTGTCAGATTGTTCTCCACCAGTAATCGCAGTGACCAGAAATGATACATGGTTGAATATTTAAAATAAACTAGCTGACTATCGGTTAGAGCTTACAGATATAATGTATTATTCAACTCACAAGAAAGACTATAATTTAGGTAGGGAAATGTAGGCAATGTAAAGGAGGACAATCATAATTGTGAAGAATACATTTCTAAAGCGCTGCTCTAAGGCTAAGCACAACACATCAGATTTTCTATGAGCGCTGTGTTAAGTTGAAGGAGAGGTTCAAAGGAATTTCTGAGTCCGGTTGCCAGAGACAAAGGAGAGAGGAGATAGAGGAACTGCCACGGCGGGTTTCGTTGACGACGAGAACTTTTGGACGGCGAAGAATTGTTTGAATTAAGGTAGGCATTCTTGAATAGCTTGGATTTTAATTTGGAGTGGAAAGCTTGCAGAGCGATAAGTAGAAAACGCTGAGGTAGGCGAAGTTGGGTGGAAAAGTATATTCTAGGCCTAAATCTTTAATGCAGCGTAATGAATGGAATTGCCAACGTCTGCGCAGTAACGAAAACTATTGGAAAGACCCAATGAGAGCTGTTGTTGAGTGGCCATTAGCAAAACTTCAGTTGTAGGGAAAGAGTTTATTTTCTGCCATCCAAGAATGCACCTTCTCAAAGGAAGCAGATAACAGCTGCACAGATTACTACGACACAAACCGTCAAATAATACTATGTGTTGCCGTTAATGTGAAAGTTTCATATTGTACAACTTGGCTGGTACTTCGAAATTAGTGAAATTGAAGCGAATCAGAGGCAGATATTGGATTATGAATCATTAAGTGTTCATCACGTGGCTATAACTTCACGGCTGATGTAGGCCTACCATCGTCTTGTTGGCCGTCGTAATCGTATTCATAATCGGATCTACAGGAGCCGAGTTGTCGTCTTAGATGGCTTCCAGGACAACAACCATAGTCATTCGCAACCTCTGTTTGTCTATGTTCTGCATTTTCTTTCTTTCAGTGTTTTTAAAACAGAATTAATTTCAAATTCGATGTTTTCTCTCAGATATTATGGCTATATCCAGCATTTCTTTAAATTTGGCACCGTATCTGAGAAAACCATCACGACGTCCTTAGCTATCAAAACTGGATTTGGATTAAATTGCTGAATAATTAAATTGAAATCGGTTGTTTCTGTAAAAATACTAATAAGTTAAATTGTTAAGGGTGTAGCGTTCTGATAAGATGCTTTTGAGAAATAGTTTAAAATCATAATAAAGAAGACCGAAGCCAATCAATCATTCTCCGTCATCCACTTCTGATAATAGTTAGGGGCCTACTTTAATAAATCTATTTTGATTAGTAAAAAACGCATTTATTCACTGGACTACTTGTTGCATCATGGCAAGTATGTCAAGAAATTCACTTGAGAAGCCCGATGGAAATCTGATTAGCCAGAGAATTCCGAGGGTCTAGAAAGGAAGCGTCAGTGTATTACTTACAGATGTATGAATGCACCAATCGAAACTCATAGTCTGCTTTTAAATTTTAACGACGAGAGTACCAAAAGGGACTGGGAAACCAATGCAGCTCGTCGTTAAAGCTTAGTGCTTACCGCAATAGCGCAGGCAGCATAAACATAAATGATGAGAAAAAACATTATAAGCCGCATCGTTAGACTGTCGTTATTGTCCACTTCATGAGTTACAACTTCAGAGCTTCTGCTGCACCTATTTAGCTCAGAAGTAAGTTTTCAGCGCGTGGTCAATTTTTCTACCGTTTGGCCATCTGCAAAAGGAATTAATTACACCATAGCGTACCACATAAGAATGTTTATCCTGCCTACTATCACGTGCTATTTGCAAGCTAGAAACCGAAATTTGTTCATGAATAGGTCTCCTACTAATATAGAAACCAGCGATAAGACCGCGAAGAGGAAAGTGTACTATGACGAGTTAGAGTCGTCACCGATTTTAGACTGTTTAGTGGAACGTGAAATTTATTGCGCTACATAATTTCGGCGTACTTTTGGGACCTCGACTGTCACGTGATACAACGTGTGTTTTGGCAGTCGATGCTGGAACAGGCTCCCGAGAAGATCGTCACGCTTTTTGGTTGGTTGATCGGCACAAGGAATTAAATCTCAGTGGTCGACATCTGTGGCATATTTTGGACGGCTTGTTGAAAATTTCGGTCTCTGAAGAAGCAGTCTGAAAATCCTGTTACCGTTCGACATTTTGAGAAAGCTGTTGCCCGCCAATAATCACACAGTGTCTCCATACGAAAGTTTCAGGGAGTTGTCACTTTAGTTTTTACTTCGAATTGCATAGTAAATTTGATCATTCGCCTTGTAGCAAGTTACTTTAGAATTAGTTGATGTACTATGACAGTGTATGATCTTAGAATATCTAAGATAACGCTGAAATAAGTAACACGGTGTCCGATTGGTTAGAGCGCTCTTCTTACTACGTCGGAACTGCAGGCTCGAACCTCTTCCCTGAGGCGGTTGCTGCTTATGGACTTCAAGGAATCCTTGACTCGGAGCTGCTGGCTGCCATCGACTCAGCTGGGTCATGTTATCATGGGTTTTTGGAGCATAAGATTTAACCCTTGCCTCTGGCTTTGGTAACTGTGTTGAACTGAAGTTTTTCTTTTTACGTTGCAGAACTGGCTAAATCTCTGCCGTTTCATTGTTTGTGTGCAAAAAACAAAACGTGTGAGTTACACCCTTAACAACTTTTCAAAATGGTGTACCATGTCCACCCATACACCTCTAAGCAGACGCACCTCTTAAGGTACACTTCCTCAGCTATTCCATACTGTAACGTTTCAAATTTGACTCGATGACAAATTCTAACAGCTGGAAGGTTCTTCAAAGAGTGACCGCATGTTGCTGGCGCGCGATGGCCAATCGTAATCTCAAGAAGTGGAGTCGCGGGAACGAACTTACTTACATGCGCTCAGTCAAAAAAGCTATAGGCATGCAGGATAAAAATCGGTTCCAGGTCATGATTCAAAGGGGTTGGGCAGGCGTACGTCTGCCTTCACTCACTGGTGGATGGTATTTAGAATTGGAGCGGACAGCGGGGTAAGGAGAAGAGGAGGAATCGGGTAAAGATTTCAGAAAGAGCAGTGTTAAGAGAGATATCAAGAGGTGAGGTTACGGTGAGCTCGTGGGATTGGTCACATAATTGGCCTAATTCTAGCTGGAGTTTATTCCAGAGAGGCGGACCAGTTATGGTTAGCGAGAGATTTGCAAATTTTACAACTAGCAGTTCAGCATTACAAGATACAATAATATTTAGGCCTATATCACAAAAATTGAACGGGTGAAAGCGCGCTGGGTTCCGTGAGCAAATGCTTTCTGTAAGGTTCCGACAGTATGAAAAGGTTGAAAACCACGGTTTTAATTGCAATTGTAGTAATTTGCAGTAATTGCAATTGTAATTAGTAACATCTATTGTATTGAACGGTGTCTAATGCAGAAGGCATGAACCGATGGCACTCCAAGACCAATCTGCGTATGTGACGATTCTGGAAGACCACACAATTATTCTTGCCCACACAACTTATTATACCCTGTGTCTCAAATGAACTGATACCCTTTTTGCTTTGGCAATAAATCTGTCAATTATAAAAATAATTCAATAAAATTTTAAATATATAAAGAGGAATAACTTGTCAGTATTCTTCGAAAATTTAATCGAATTCTGTCAACAGAATCCAAAGTTATACACATTCAAATTTGGACAAACAAAATTCGAACTTTCCAACGTAATAATTTTTATTTTTTTATTTATATGTTATTAAACTTTACAATTTGACAAAACAAATGAAGACATCAACAGTTAAAATTAATTTGAGTCAAATGTTTTTATTCAGTTGATGTTCAAAATACCCGCCATTAGCTCGAATGAATGCTTTATGGCGATCTCGCCATTCAGTAATTGCATGATCAATAATTTCTTGATCAAAAGGATTCCATTCCTCCACATCTCGCTGTTTGAGATGGTCAACGACGTGTGTGCGGGTTTGATAAACAAGTTATTCAGGGACGTTCCACATCTTGCGTCGAGCAGATTGAGATCAGGGCAACCGGGGGGCCAAAGAGTAGATGAAATAAAATCTGGAGTCTTTCTTGACTGCAGATCCGCAGTTTCACTGGCTCGGTGAGATGGAGCAATGGCCTGCTGGAATATGAAATTCCTCAAAAACCTTTTTCCTCCGTAATTTTGTTGTCTTAAAATTTTAATCAAACTCAAGTCATCTTTACTGGAAAGCATTTTCTTTTATTATCATCTGCTTAAATGAAAATGATGTTATTATGATGTCATATTTTTTAGTAAGGTATGCAATGCACTTTGGAAAAAAAATATTTTTATCTTTTACATGTTGGAAAGTTCGAATTTTTTTTGTCAAAATTTGAATGTTCATAACTTTTAATCTTGTAGACGGAAGTTGATTAAAGTATCGGAAAATATTGATAATTTATCTCTCTTGCAACAGCCAAAACATTATTGGATTATTTGGAGAACTGACCGATTTATTGCCAAAAACAAAAGGGTATCAGTTCAATTGAGACACAGTGTATGATGGAATAGTATAGATGAGAGTAAGTGTATAATATATAATGTAAGATTAGTGGAGCCATATAAATGTAATTTATTTAATATGCCGGCAAATTAATGCAAGCATAATAGGAACTAAATGCAATTTATTGTACAGGGGCAGATCATATCTTCAAAGAAGCGACGCGATGACGTAAACTCATCTCATTGGTCAAACCGAAACATCCTAGCTAAGTTGCTATGGTGTTGTATTGTATTGTATCGTATTGTGTTGTATTGTATTGTATTGTATTGTATATGGGCATTTATAAAGCGCCTCTCGCGGTATAAGCCATTCGGAGGCGCTCCCAGTGCGCGAGATCCTTGGAGAAAAAGCAGGATTTAAGGTGAGAAAAAGAAGAATCAACGCTGCCAGAGAGAATGGTATTGCGTACAGCAGGAGGATGTCGGTTCCAAAGCGAGGGACCTATGCAGGCAAAGGATCTGGATTGAGCCGTAGTAGTCCTAACACGAGGAACTAAGAGGTAAAGGCGATCAGTAGATCGGAGAGGACGCAGGGAAGCAGCAGAGTGAGGCCGAAGAATTAGATCACACAAGTACTGTGGAGCAAGACCCAATTGAGACTTGAGCACAAGAACAAGCACTTTGAATTGGATACGGGCAGAGAGAGGGAGCCAATGTAGTTGTTAAAAAAAGAAGGTGGAGATATGAGAGAACCGAGAGACCCGGGCAGTTAGTCTAGCAGCAGCATTGAGTACCGACTGGAGAGGAGAAGGCGGGTCTTGGGGAGGCCAATAAGGTGAGAATTACAATAGTCAATTCGAGAACACACGAAATGCATGAACAATAATTGAAGTGAAGGTCGAGGATGTAACAGACCGCCGAATAGCCCCGACACGCCTTAGTTGGAAGTAAGGTGCTATGGTGATATCAGCTGACGAGTCGGGAGCTTAGCAACCAGCGGCAACGATGTACTAAGATAATTCAGTTCGATGTTTTATTTTGAATGAACAGGTCGATTAAAAAATTATTGAGGCATCAACTCGTTGAGGTTCGACTAGGACGATTGATAAAGTCCCCAGTTGACGAACGTTGGTAACGAGATTAGCTCAGTGAACTAATAAGTCGGACTGTGAATATAAATTCTTCGAATGAAACGCTTGCGAACGAGATCCGTGACGAGACGTGACTTTCTTGTATAGAAACGTCAACAGTTCGAACAATCTACAGTCAAAGGACTTCGAATGTTTTGTTGCGAGTGAAGTGCATGCGCTTTTGGAGACAGTAAGGCCTTCATTTTAACTATAAACGTCGGTCTCTACGACGGAGAGCAAGAGTTACGCGGTGTTGGAGAAGACGGCGAACACTCGTGCTTCAACGCACACCTTCTGGAAGAACAGGCGAGTGCACACCGTGACGTCAAGAAAATACGGTAATCATAGGCGATAATAAGATAACTGTAATTGTAACGAATTGTTACAAGCCTTAAGTATATTACTTTCACTAAGATTGCGTAGTCAATGTCATTCGCTAGAGGCCACTGTGGTAGTGCTGTACAGTGCAGGCGAGCCGTAGATCTGTGGTATGCGAGTCAACCAATGAGAAGACGTCGCGCTTTATGTGCTTGTTCGTGATTGGCTAGAGGTGAGCACGTGCGAACATTTGCGCCCGTTTTCGTGGCCTGTATGCAGTTTCAGCCTAGACGTGGACGAGGAAGGAAGGAATTGGTGTCCTTGGAGCTATTTTTAGCGTGAAATGGTCTTAACTGCGCAATAAGGAATTTTACGATTAAAACGATGGAAATTGTCGAAATTCGGGGATAATATTTCATCGTAACTACATCTTTGAAGATCGGGCGTCGAATTTATCGACGGGCGTTCGATATTTCTTCGAATTTGGGGAATTATGGCAAAATTACCGGGAGGCCATGTTTTCGATTGAATTGGTGCAACGGAGCTCCAGTGGCCTTGGATAACCTTGACATGGATTGATATTTTCTGGATTTGACCGAGATCGCAAATATTGACAATTGAGAAGAATATATCTTGGAAGTTCAGGGAGTACAACCCCTTATTCTTTTGAGTCGTATATTGAAATCTCCAGCGATAGATAAGGCGATAGGTTAAGTTCATGTGCTATATAAATGTACACGTTAACTTAGTCAGGAAACATACAGCGATAGATAAGTCGATAGTTTAGAATCACTTGTGCTATATAAATGTAAATGAACATATGGCGATAGTATAAGTCGATAATTTCGTTTCTGTTCAATAAATAATTATAATGGAAGAAGAGATTTTATCTGAACACGAAACTAGCCGAATAGGCGACATTTTGGAAAGGGTGGTAGGAACCCAGGAAAAGATTGTAGAGCGCCAGACAAATCAAGACTCGATACTAGGGGCATTTATAGAGCGCCAGTCGAATCAAGATGTTCTTTTGAGCGCATTGCTAAATAGTCAGCGAGAGTTTATAGAATGCCAAGCTAATAGGGAGATTGGTCTTCAGACTTTTATGGAGCGCCTGTTATCAGATAGGGTCCCTGAGAGAAGAGAGCAGAAGAAAGAAATTGAGTCTGTTGTGAGAGCGCCGAACCCTAGTGAGGGCTTGCCACTAAGCCCTGCTGCGCCAGCAACGGAAGCCGCGGACATGCCACTCGTCATCCATGGTAGAAGAATGCCTCAGGGACCTAGTATAATGCAACCGGACGTGAAGCCTCGCTCTCGTCCTAGTAAGAAAAGGCGACAGCGGTTGCAGCAGATAGAGAGAAGAGAACAGGCCCACAGCGCCAGCAAGCTGGGTTCAAAACCAGGGCTTGTATACTCTTCAGATGTTCTCTCACAACAGCGCGGGCACTCGCAGGAGGGCGACACGCACGCTACATAATAAATGTTGGCTAGGTAAAAGAATAAACATTGTGACTATATGCGGATTGATAGAGACTTAATACTTCTTAGATGTCGCATAGACTGTAATAAATTACTTAATTTATAATGCAAATCGACATAATACTATCGAAATCTTATGTTAAACTAACACAGTAGCCTACCTGTTGAAATACTGCTGTTGATGCCAATAAATGATATTGATTGATTGATTGATTAATTGAAATTACTTTGTTACTTTGAATTTGAAATTATATGCATTATCTATCAAAATTGTACATTCAAGCCTTCACTTTTAGTCTCTTCAGTGTGACAGGTTAATCTATGTATTTCCAGACCAGGTGGGGGCCAAATACAGTTGAAATCAAAAGTAGACGTGAGTGCTAGTTCACACATTGCACTAAGCACTCTTTATTTAGAGGGTGGCGCTACACCCTAATCAGGTCAATATCCAGAAGATCAGTCCGTAAGACAGAGAATCAGGCTTTGACGGGTAATCATTTTAAAAGAGATGAGGACAAATGACACAAGAGACTCAGAAGAGCGGAACGACAGATGACCTCGTCGAGTATTGAAAGGATTGAGAATAAGAACTAATTTTAAGCATTGTAGAGAGAGTTCAAAGTTCTGCAACTATGAACCTCAATTTGAGACTAGTCCTTTACTGAACAGTGAGCTAATGCAGGGATTTATGAACACAGTATTTTACGATCGTATCTGAATGCAATAGCCAAAGAGTTCTGAAGCTCTGAACTCTCTTTAGCTCCAACATGTTCGTAAAGTAAGGAATTACGGAAAGGTCACAAGCTATTTCAATCTAATATTGACCTCATTTAGAAAACTTCTTTTGGTTACCACCTGCTCATATCAATCAATCAATCAAACAATCAATCAATCAATCAATCAATCAATCAATCAATCAATCAATCAATCAATCAATCAATCAACAACCAATCAAGCATTTATATAGCGCCCCTTCAAGGAAGCTATTCAGAGGCGCTCCCACCCGAATCCCTTCGAAAGAGAACAGTCTTTAGAGCACAGAAAAAGCGGTAGATGAGTTTCGAGGAAGAGACCGCAGCTCAGAAGGAAGCCCATTCCAAATTGTGGGTCCAACCACGGAGACAGCACGCTGCTGCATAGTAGCGGTAGTGCGAAAGGAACAGAGAGATCACCCCGGGTTGCAGAGCAAAGAGAGCGGTGACCAGGTGGAACAGAGGCACGAGAACAGAGCTCACGCAGATAAAAGCTGACATTGCCAGATAATTGAGGCAACCCGGTAGACAATGCGTTGTGAGAGTGGTAACCAGTGGAGGACATCTTGCATGTATTCAGGGACATTGCCAAAATTAGGTATGCGCCCAATCAGGCGCGTAGCGGAACGCACTACGCGTTCACGGCAGTTAAGTCGATTAGGGGAAGCCCAATACAGAGGGGAGCAGCAGTAGTCAAGTCGACAGGTAATGAACGCATGAACGAGAGTTGCAGATTGGGGGGAGTGGGAAACAATGCGAATCTGTCGTAGCTGAAAGTAGCAAACGCGGCTCAGCTGCGAGATATGCGGAGACAGGGTGAGTTCTGAATCCAAGATGATACCAAGATCTCTGACGGAGGTGGAAAAGACGATATGGGGAAACCCAGAGGTAAGACAAGCATGATCAATCTTAGCATGCTGTCAAGGGGTGCCACAGGTGTTGAGTCTTAGAGGGATTCAAGCGAAGGCGGTTAGAAGGCAGTCAACGACTCAGTGGAATGGCACATTAAGTGGACTGTAGCGGCGGCGTCAGAGGGAAAGCAGTGGGTGTAGGCCTGTATATCGTCAGCATATAAATGGTTGGACAACGAGCAGGTGGCAGGAACACGACTGAGATCAGAGGTGAAGATAATAGAGAAAAAAGGGGTCCAAGACGGATCTTTGAGGAAGGCCAAAATGGAGTGGGGTAGTACAGTAAGCAACCAATCAAGAGCGGTCAGAAAGATAGAAGGCCAGCCACTCACGGGGATTTTTAGATAGACCGACGGATACAGACAAGCGATTGAGAAGGATGGTCGACCGAGTCAAAGGCAGTGCTGACATCGAAGAGTGCAAGAAGGAAGACTTGGGAGCGATCAATGGCGCCAGGAAGGGGGTCAAGCTCGCAGGATTTCGCAGCAGAAGCCAAGATGATGATGGCAGCTCAAGACTGAAGACCTCGTGAAGAGATGAAACTCCGGTGTCATTGGCAAAATCTTTCTATGCCCTTACCCCATCCTTTTCGAACTCGCCAATAAGCCCTCCTCTGTTGCGGGTAAGTATCTACCAAGCTAACCTAACTAAATGTGCTCACTATTATGCATAGCAACAAAAGGTATACTGTGACTGTTCCAGCAACATGTAACGCATTTTCTGAAGGCGTCCTTTCTCTGTCATTGGAAGTAGCCAGGTTGTGAATCTGTTTTGATTGGATTAGATTGCATTTCAAAGGTTATATTTGATTGGTTTAGATTGGGTTACATAAGATTAGATTAAGTTGGGTTGGAACAGGTGAAATGAATTTGTGATGATTAGAATAGATTAGCTTAGATTTTATAGACTAGCCTAAAATAGGTTAGATAAGATTAATAAATTTGTGTAAAATTAACTTAAATTATGTCAGGTTACACTACATTAAGATATATAATGCTAGGTCATATTGTGTTTACTCAGACTACTATACTTTAGCCTAGGGTTGATTTGCATAATGTTAGTCTAGACTAAGTTACGATAGGTAAGATTTTACTAGATTAGGTGAGGTTAGCTTAGATTATATTAGAGCATATTAGGTTAAATTATATTTGGTAGGTTAGGCTGAATTACATTAGATTAGGGTAGGTTTGGAGAGAACAAATAAATTCTGGCTTGGTTAAGTTAGTTTATATTATGTGAAATTTATGTTTAGTCAAATGGACTAAGTTTGATTAGCTTCCGCTCGACTCTATTGCGTGTGATTGGATAAGATTTAACTGGGCGAGTTATGTCAGGTTAGATTATGTCAGGTTGGGTCAGAGTAGGTTGGATTTCTTTTGGTTAAATTGGATAAGTTCAGGTCATATTAGATTATGTTAAGTTAAACGAGGTTGGTTATAGCAGGTGTAGTTAAGCTAGGTTAGATCAAATGATAAGATAATACGAGATTAGATTAAATTAGATTCGATTAGATAAGATTACATTTGAGCAGCAGTATAAAGGGGAGAAAACCCAAAAACTTTTTCTAGTAAAAGGCAGAAGAGTTTCACGATGTGTAATATGGACAAATTATTGTGAATCGCTGACGTCTTCCTCAATGTAATCTCTTTCCCGTCATGCTTTCGTCAATGCCCCACTGTTGCTTGGGGAAAGGAAATTCCACTATGAAACCCCACCTTACTATGAAACAAGATACTATTGTTCTTTCAAATTGAAAACTGATTAAGCGCAAAGGATAATTTAGTTTATTTGTAAGACAAATTTGAATTTACAAATCTGAATCAAAAGGAATGAAAATGTTCAAAGTCTAATTGAAAGAATACAGATAAAGTTCAAGAAATCAACTATTCTTTATCAGATTGTGAGACTTGTATCTAAATTCCTTGTTTTGGCCATCCAAATGGCGTATTACACTCATTAGTATCACAGGGAGAGGTACAGATATAGAATTTCTCTTCGGTTCCCATCGAATCACCGTATCCGCACTCCGTTTTATGAAAGTCGCTTTCGTCAATGTGTCGATCAGAGCATTTTGCGCTAAATCTTGTGACATTGCTGCGTTCAGCATCTGCAAGAAATAACTAAGATAATACCAAGAAAATATACAAAATACAAAGAAAATGTTTGCGATAATATAAATATGGCGATAGGCACTTAGACTAGTGACCGACAATAAAAGTCGAGCAAGTTGTGACGACAGTTGCAGCATCAGAAATTGCATTAGCACCACTAATGTAATCTAGCCTGACGTATTAAAACTAATTTAACCTAATTAGGACCACAATCAATAAACCATGAATCGATAACTTGAATTTCAACAAAACATGAAGGGAACTAAGGAACAAAGTTTCGCTACCACCCTTTTCTAGTGAGTTAGAAATAAAATTGGAACGCGAAACCTGGGACCTCTTGTAAAATTGGCGTATGTCGTATTGTCGAGCTATGTTCAAACCTTTGCGTCACAGCTTTTAACATTTATTTTTAAAAGATCAGGAAAATAAGTTCTTCTTTATGGTTGATATTCTTACTATATCGCACATACCGTTGTGATACCATCCGATCGCTCCCACGCACGCGTTGATGCCATCCGGGCACGTCGCTACATCGTTCAGATTAATGTTCTTATGGCATTTGTCGCAGTTGAAGCATCTAAGTCTTCTAAGAGATTCACCTGTAAGGAACAATAAACAGAAACTATTGACAAAACTCTAGAATCACAGAAAAATAACGAAGATCACATTTTCTCATCTGCGAACCTCAGTAAGGTGACGATTATATGGAGTCAGTTGATAAGGCGAGAGTTTGGAGGAGTGTTTTCGAGACGGAGATGTTGGTCGATTGTAAGGTCAATATTGCGAACAGGCGAGTTAGATTTCAAAATTTGAGTGGAGTAAATATCTGATGTGTGAATTGCAGGTCCAAGGATTAAATAAACTCTGAATGTGACCGCATTATTTGCTAAGCTGAGCCTCATGTGAGTCTATTTCATGAGAGTTATGGCTCAAGTGTGCAGGAGAGGTACATAGCTGGCTCCTTTGGAACAATTATTCTAGTTGAAGATCCACTTATTGTAGGTTCAGATTGGACGATCTCTGGATCGAATGTAAGTTAACTTCACTCCACTGTGAAGGTAAAGTAACTTCACTCCACTGTCACAGGGAGGGAAACAAGGACACCGACAATAGGTGGAAAGGCAATGGAGTGAAGATGCCAGTCTCTTAGCCACAAACGTCGGGGAACAATTATAGGTTGGTAACATATAGTCACTCAGACTGGATGAGCAGATTGCATTTGTCATTGTAAATTTCAATGGCATTTCTTGAAAAGAAACTATCCATAGCCACCGCATATGTAAATGTTACTGATAATAAAGTTCATTTTAAAATAGAGTCGATTATTAAGTTAACAATGCTCATGTGACAAGAAAATTCAACGCTTGCGTTTCTTCGATGCATAGATCCCATCCAACGGGTTTCCCATCTAGAGTTATCAGTTGACATCGTCTGTAGATTTCCTGAAACGCGATACATCTTGGATGAGGAACGACGACGGCTCATTCCCGGAGTTTTGTCTATGAGGGTCCTTCTGTCTGGAACAGTGTTCCCCAGTCCCTCGGCAAAGAGCTTCTTGCACTCTCTTCAGTTCCGTAGACGCTTGAAACCCATTCTTTTTGTCGATTCTTGTCGAGAAGTCCGCTGATCCAAGTGGTGCTATATAAATGTTCGGTGACAATTACAATTACAAGGTTCAAATCAGCAGCATAGGTTAAGTAAAAATATGTTCTTTTAAAATTACTTGATACTGACCTGTTATCAGACTTGAAATGCATATCACGATGCAGATCGATCTCAGTATTTGTGCCATGTTACGTCAGCAGAATAGATGAGAACTTATGAGTTGAGAACGATCTCCACTCAAATTGTACAAACTGAACGCTTTCCAGCCTCTTATATACATCATGGTTTTGCTGATTATAATTTCATTTCCATTGTATGATAATTGCATTTTTCGAATCGGTTCTCATGTGTGCACGAGTTCGCCAACATGATAAATAATGGATTAGCAACCTGCTGAGATAAGAAACGCCGAGCGCAGACTTGAGTGCATTGCTTCAATTTATATTCACGAAAACAGCTCTTACCAGAATACGACATATCGACTGTTATTCGTTTGGGAGTAGAGGATATCAACAATGCAAAGTTTATTTACCAAGTCTGTGACACGATGATGAATACCAACTTAACGTCGTCGCTATTTAAATTGCAAATTTTTTCAGTTCCCGACAGAGGATAAGAGAAATCAGAAATCAGACTGCGGTGGGTTTGCAAGTTCAAAGATATGAATCATGAATTGACAATGTGAATCGAAATAAGCTACGAGTTCCGAAGCTTTGCACCAGTTGAACCTGGTAATAGCCGGCACAAATGCCTGCCTGCATGTATGTATGTGTAGCGTGGCTACTTGATGAGGAGGTTGGATGTATGTAGGTAGGAGAGCATGTAGTGTAAGGTAGTTGGTGCTCGTGTCTGTAGTTGAGTGATCGCGTCTGTAGCATGACCGAGCGGATCATCTCCGTGCTCGACGACCAGCTCGACCCCAGGCTGATGGCCCGAATAAAGACTCACACGACGTTCAGCAGTAGTTCATACGCTTATTCACACTTGCAATTACGACGACAACCTTCTACTATAACTCGTGACAACTCTCCTCTTCTTCTCTACTTTCTACATGTTAAGCTCGGTCTCTATTTATGCTTTCGAGTCCGTCGGTCTGGTCACTCGCTTACTTGCATAGCTGCAGGCCCGGCTCAAGACACTTGGCGGCCCTGGGCAAATCGGCAAATCGGCGGCCCTAAGCACAAAAAAGTTGATGACCTTTTTTTTAGTCATTCAACTCTTTTTGCAAATAATAATAGTAAATATTTTTTCGAAAATTGGAAAATTGGCGGCCCCTGAAAATCGGCGGCCCTGGGCGGCTGCCCACTTGCCCATATGGACGAACCGGGCCTGCATAGCTGTGTCTGTTCATTCCTCTCTCTGTCTCTGTCTCTATTCGTCTTTGTCCGTCTGTATATCTCTGTGCACGTGGCGTCTGGTCAGTTGGTCAGTGGGCTCGTACTTCAGACTAATCGGCGCCTTCGTGGTCTGGAATCTGTTGGTCGGTCTGTCAGTCTGTGTGGTATGAGTGCATGCATCCACCCACCAATTAGTCGTGTCAATGAGTGCATATCTTCCAATGATGATCTGGCGCCATAGAGGTTAACCACTACATATGTATGTATGTATGTATGTATGTATGTATGTATGTATGTATGTATGTATGTATGTATGTATGTATGTATGTATGTATGTATGTATGTATGTATGTATGTATGTATGTATGTATGTATGTATGTACGTACGTACGTACGTACGTACGTACGTACGTATGTATGTATGTATGTATGTATGTATGTATGTATGTACGTACGTATGTATGTATGTATGTATGTATGTATGTATGTATGTATGTAATGTATGCATGTATATATATGTCATTGGCCATCATGCATTTTAGGGCACTGATGGTCACTTCTTAGACACTGGAATTGCCCTTATTGAAATACTGATAATTTCCTTGTACATGTCTTTTAATGAAACTCGTGCACAATTTCACTTCGACTTTCGATGACGCCCGAGTACATGTCTTCCAAAGATTCTAATAAATTATGGTCACACTATCAGCATCCACATTGCTAAAATGCTTTGGATCGAAACAACAAAATTTGGAAATCACATTTCTAAAATGCTCAAATCTTTTAGTTGTACTATTTATAACACAAACCAGAGACATTATGCAGATTTCTACCATGAATTTTTTTTCTGGAATCAGATATGACATCATCCATGCACTGACATTTCTGCATGGATTCTCTTTCTTTTCGAACTCTGTGTTTCTAATAGTCAGTAGTAATATCACATTTCCACCCAGCTCAGTTGCTTCATTCTCAATCCGCTCAAACTCAGATTCAACTTCACTTTGCATGTTTCATATCGTTTTCAACTAGCTGACTCAAATGAGACGCTATTATCAAATCAATGCTTCTTCTCTGTAAATATGTGGATGAAATGAAAGCCTTCTCTAGCACTTTTATCCAGAATATTAGAAGAACTAAGAATTCGAACCTATCAAGTGTTACAAGAAAAGGCCTACCCATCACCTCAGCCAACTGTTTAGTAGGGCAGTTTTAATCTCACCATATACGATTCTCTGCAGGGCAACTATTAGTTCTGGTAAATTCTGCAAAAGTGCATGTGCATCTACTGCTAATTTTCTGGATGCCCATGTGGTATTGCAGTCTTTTTAGAGTCAGCGAGAAAAATTCTATACGGTGCATTGTACTTCTTTTAATATAGAAAGACGAGGTTTACCGTTAAAGACAAGGTGACATATTTCTTCTGTCGTTCGGACGATTGGAATGAAAAAATTTTGGACCATTGGAATAAATAAATTGTGAATAGGCCCCACATTTTGAAAAATGGTCTCAGAGGGAGCAGTCGTTCCCTCTGCTCTCCCTAGCTACGCATCTAGTTGAGAATGAAATGCCACAAGCGTTTGAACAGACAAATTTTGATTTAGGTATGACCAGACAAAGATAATCAGAATGATGACCTCGTCGAATATCGACAAGACTGGGGGAATAAGAACTTATTTTAAGTAGGCCTATTGTGGCCAGAGTAAACATTTTTATAAATTATGATCCTCAATGTGAAATTAAGTTTTTAGTGAAAAGTAACCCAAAACAGTGATCTATTCACAGACTTTAAATGGTCATATATATGAATGTATTAGTTATCGCTCTAGCCAAAGCGTTCTGAAGTTCTGAACTCTCTTTAATTGCAGCATATCTGTAAAGGTGAGGAAGTACGGAAAGTTCACAAGCGGTTTCAATCCAATATCCACCTCATTTATTAAGCTGCTTTTGGTTGCCACCTGCTTCAATCAACTCTGGTGTCATTTTCAAATGCTTTCCAGACACATTAGACTTAGGCCAGATTGCGTTCGCTCAGACTACTTTACATTAGTGCAGGGTTGATTTGCATAACGTTAGGCTAAACTAGGTTATGATAGGTAAGATTTGACTAGATTAGGTGAGGTTAGTTCAGTGTGATTCTCCTACAGATTTTATTTTAGTTATAGTAACAGTTATAGTTAATGGTTTTTCATTTTAGTTATAGTTACAGTTATAGTTAGAATCATTTGGACTAAATTTGATTAGCTTTCGTCCGATTCTATTGCGAGTGATTGCATAAGATTTAACTGGACAAGTAATGTCAGGTTAGATTATGTCAGGTTGGGTGAGAGTAGGTTGGATATGTTTTGGTTAAATTGGGTGAGTTTAGGTCATATTAGATTATGTTAAGATAAATCAGGTTGGTTGCAGTAGGTTGGGTTAAGCTAGGTTAGATAAAATCATAAGATAACACGAGATCAATAAGAGAATACCCAAAGAGCTTTTTCAAGTAAAAGGTCCTCTAGAACAGCGTTTACCAAACTGTGGGTCGCGACCCAAAAGTGGGTCGCATAGCTCTGGCAAATGGGTCGCCAAATTTTTTCGAGAAAGATTAATTTTTTGCAGCAACAACTTTTGACTATGATTGGGCTTTATTAATTAGCTAGATGGCAATAAATTGTGAACAGTTTTTACCTAAGTTTTCTTTTAATGCTATAAATTTCTTAGCGCTGTTCGTAAATCCGCATATTTCGGTACCAATTTACGAAGCAAATTTTAATACATAATGCATAATTTTACACAGTGTGTGCCAAGACTGCCAAGATATTCACAAGTGGGACGCGACCCAGAGAAGTTTGGGAACCGCTGCTCTAGAGGAATTTCACGATGTGTAATACAGACAAATTATTGTGACTCGCTCACGTATGCTTCAAAGTAATCTCTTTCCCGACATGCTTTCGTCAATGCTCCTCTGTTGCATGGGGATAGAAAATGCAAGCGTTCACATAGTTAACTGCAACCCCACCTTATTGTGAAATAAGAAACTATTGTTCTTTCAAATTGAAAACTGATTAAGCGCAAATGATAATTTATTTTGTTTGTAAGAGAAATTTGAATTTACAAATCTACATCAAAACGAAAGAAACTGTTTAACCTTCGCAGAACGGAAAGATTTTACGATACACGGAGGACGAAGTGGGGTAATTTTTTACCACATAACGATATGTAATATCTCAGCTCACAGGTAAGCTACGATGACAAATGAAGTGTCAATTGCAACATTTCCGAGGCCAAAGAATCGATTTAGCATAGTGGCAATAGTGTGAGTATACTACTTTCCAAGATGGCTGTCAATATGGCCGCCAAAACACAAAATATGTATATCTCAGCACGAAGGTAGGCTACAATGACAAATCAAATATCAATTGTAATATTTCCAAGGTCAAGAAATCGATGTATCATAGTGGAATAGTGTGCGGATACTATTGTCCAAGATGGCGGCCAACATGGCCGCCAAAACATAACACTAGGTATGTCTCAGCTCATCGGTACAGTTGCGTCACTATGGCTGGTGTCACCGAGTGCGGAAAGTCATGGTGTCACTCTCATTAAAGGTTCAAAAAAGTAAATTAGCATAGAGTTTCAGAAATGAGGTGAAATTCGATGACCTTTTCTTAGGAATTCGACTCGCAAAAAATGTGATGACCTTTTCTAAGGAATTTGTAATCTTACAAAAATTTCATCGTTTTGTCGTGACACTTGGTGTCACCCCCTCTGAGGGTGTCGCACGGTGCGGTCCGCACCCCCGCAGTCCCCTCGTGACGCCACTGCATAGATAAGCTACAATGACAAACGAAGTGTCCATTGTAACACACCCAAGGTCAAGGAATCGATTTATTGCAGTGGCAATAGTGTGGGTTTAGTATTTTTCAAGATGGCGGAAAATATGGCAGCCACACACAACAAAATGTATGTCTCAGCTCATGGGTAAGCTACAATGACAAATGATGTGTCGCTTATAACATATTCAAGGTCAGAAAATCGATTTATCATAGTTGCAACAGTGTGGGAATACCACTTTCCAAGATGGCGGCCAATATGACCTCGAAAACTGAAAAATAAATAAAATCTCAGCTCGTAGGTAGGCTACAATGACAAATGAAGTATCAATTGTAGCATTTCCAAGGTCAATGTATCAAATTGTCGTAGTTGCAATCGTGTGGAAATACTACTTTCCAATATGGCAGCCAATATGGCCGCCAAAACACAAATAAATGTATATGTCAGTTTGTAGGTTAGCTGCAATGACAAATGAAGGGTCTATTGTAACATTTCCAAGGTCAAGGAATCGACCTATCGCAGTGACAATAGCGACCGGTCAGTCAGTTGATTAATAATTTGTATTTGTATGTTTTGACGGCCATATTGGCCGCCATCTTGGATGTTCGTAGTCAGTGATATTTTACTTCTAAAAATAATTCCTAATTCAGTTTTAATTCAGTTCTGAGCTCTTGAATTTTACTTCTAATTCTAATTTTACTTCACAAATAATTTTACTTCTCATTCCTATTTTAGTTCTCAAATAATTTTACTTCTTATTTTAGTTTTCCAAATAATTATTAATTTCCGCGCTGTAAAAGTATGCAATGGTTGCATGCAGAAACGCGCCAAACTTGTCTCGAGAAAGAAAAAAACTGAAGTAAAACATAGGGTGGAACGTTAGTCTAACAATGCAGCATCTATTCCCCTCCCAAGACTTGTAATGCTTTTATTTTTTTCTAGCAAGTGCTGTTCCACAAAGTCCGGAATTTTCTCAATAGGTTCTTGGCATGTAGATCTGCCTGTCCTATTCGTCAAAATGAAATATCCCAAACCGGCCTATCTCGCTTCCTTCTAGCCAACATTCTCGATTAACTCACAATTTTACAATTTAATGATCGAACCCTAAATAAAAAAAATGGCGTACGAAACTGAGGTCGTTAGTACGTAAGCAAGGATTCTATATAAGTGCTAATTTCCTTCATGTATAAAAGGTCATTGGTACGAAAGTGAGACAATTAGGCCTATTAGACAACGAAGACAAAAGCCAGTATATTACATCGAGAAAAATGAATGGTATGCGCCTCTGATCAACCAAAGTTTTCCAATGGATTATGTGTTTGGATCGCGTGCAATTTTACTCCCCTTCATCTCAACTTAAGCTAGTTAGCCTACCACAAGAAGTAAAATGATTTTACTTCTTAAAATAATTGTTAATTTCGTTCTTAATTTTAGTTCGGCAAATAATTTCTAATTCAATTCCCAATTTCGTTTTTTCTGCTGAAATAATTCCTACTTTTACTTCTAGTTTTCGTTAACGAAATCATTTATTTTTACTTCTAATTTTAGTTTTCGTTAACGAAAATATCACTGTTCGTAGTCCCACACTATTTTCAATACGATATATCGATTCCTTAACCTTGGAAATGTTACAGTTGACACTTCATTTGTCATTGTATCTTACCTACGACCCGAGATATACATATTTTTGTTTTGTCGGCCATATTGACGGCCATCTTGGAAAATAAACTCTCCGCAATTATGAAACTATTAACACTCAATTTAATGGTAGATTTCACACTTGATTTATGATTTCAGGTCACTTATGAGCTCATATCTTAAAAAATATATCTGCCATATATGAACGAAAAAATAACGACGTCGACGACGAAGAGGGGTAAATTTGTACCCCAGGACACTTTGGATTGAAAAATCTTTTTCCCACGACATGACAATGTTGTGGTATGCAGTCAGAATATGTCATTGGTGGTAACTTGTAAACACGGCAAATTATACCTACCTACAGTTGCTCCGCAATCTACATCCAAAAATTGCCGAGGTAATTATTTACCCCGCTTCGTCCTGCGAAGATTAAAGTCTTATTGAAATGAAAACCGTCTTATATAAAGTTCAAGAAATCAACTTTTTTAACATATTGTCAGACTTGTATCTAAATGTCTTCTATTGGCCATCCAAATGGCTTATTACAGCGATCAGTATTACAGAAAATGTGACAGGAATAGATAAACAAGTTTCCCCCCTTCATGTCATGGTATCCGCAGTGGAGTTTATAAAGGTCTCCTTCTCCCAGTTGCCGATCAGAGCATTTTGCGCGAAAGCTTGTGATATTGCTGAGGGAAATTGCTGCAAGAGAAATCATTAAGATAATATAAATCTACAAACAATGGAAAGAAGCGATTCGCGATAAATTTAATTGCACCGCGAAAGACGACCATTATGAAACAGTGTCAATGTAAGTCACAGTAAACACAATATGGCGGGAAGTATTGAGACTAGTGACCGTCAATCAAAGTCGAGCAAATGCTTCCGACAGTTGCTGCATCATAAACTGCATTAGCACCACTAATGTAATCTAGCTTGACGTATCAAAACTAATTTAACCTAATTAGGACCACGATCACTAAACTATGAATTGAAAACTTGAAATTCAACAAACTCGATGAACATTTGAAGACATGAAGGGAACTAAGGAACAAAGTTTCGCTACTACACCGTTCTAGTGAGTTAGAAGAAATTCGTACGTGAAACCTGGATCCTCTCGTGAAGTTGGCATAGGTCGCATTGTCGAAATTTGTTCAAAGCTTTGTGTCACAGCTTATAAAATTTATTTTTTAAAATCATGCACATAAGTTCGCCTTTGAGGTTGAAGGCCTTACTATCTCGCACATACCGTTGTAAACGTATTCGATCATTCCAACGCAAAAATAGTTCCCCTTCGGGCACGTCTTTATATCGTTGTTCCTAACGTCGTCATGGCATTTTTCGCACTGATAGCATTTACGAGATTGAACTGTGAGGAACAATCAACACAAACTATAGACAAAACTGTATAATCATAAAAAATAACTAAGATTACATTCAGGACAATCTTATAAGTTGAGACATCTTCTCTCTTAGCAGACATTGGCTTCATGTGCAAAATGTCTCATAAGCGACCTTCAGTAAGGTCACAACTACATGGTTTCAGTTGATAAGGCGAGAGCTTGAAGGAATGTTTTCGAAACGGAGATGTTGGTTGATTGTAAGGTCAATATTGCGACAGGCGAGTTAGATTTGAAAATTTGAGTCGAGTAAATATCTGATGTGTCAATAGCAGATTTAAGGATTTAAATAAACTGTCAATGTGACCGCATTATGTGCTGATCTGACCTTCAAGTGAGTCTATAATATATATTATTATGAGAATAATGGCTTAGGTTTGCTGGAGAGGTACATTGCTGTCTTCTATGGTACAATAACCTAGATGAAGATCCACTTAGTGTAGGTTCAGATTGGACGATCTCTGGATCGAATGTAAAGTAACTTCACTCAACTGTGAATGTAAAGTAACTTCAATCCACTGTCCTAGGGAGGGAAACAAGATCACCGACAATGGGTGGAAAGGCAATGGAGCGAATGTGGTTCAAGGAAAGATTGTGAACGGGGGAGAAAAGGCTTATGTGTAGAGGTAGAGGATCATGCAACGACACTGCTTTCAAATCTTGAGGAGTTTATTAAACCAAAACACTCACTCTCGATTTTCTCTTAACCCTCAATGGTTCCTTGGGGTGCAATCTGCACCCCCTGGCCGTTTCTATGGCTACTCACGTTTTATTATTAAAATTTCAGCAGTTATCTTCTAGGACATTGTAAGTGTACCGTTTTTTCCTATAGTCATGCATAAAACGATAAAAAAAAAGTTGACTTCAATTTTTGCCAGCACAGGTTCATCGGGGGTGCAATTTGCACCCCCAAATTATGACGTTGATATGATGAACAAATTCAGGTAATTGGTGCTAATTACTGCAATAATTTATTATGTTATTATATTTTAGAACACATCCTGATATTAGTTTGACCTTTTTAGAAGTCAGCCATTTTGTTTTGCTTACATTTCAAGTAATAAATAACACCATGGCTAGGTATTCCACAGCTGAAGCTCTTTGACTGATTATGGAAGAGGATACAGAAGTTGATGAAGGTGAAGGTGATGCCGATGATAGTGAAGATGGAGATTATATGCCTGAAGTTGGTACTGCCTCTGATAACGAAGATCATGTGCCCGAGGAATTCGACGAATCAGAAGATGTCAGTGCGTCTGACGAAGAGCAGGTAAATGAACCATCTACTACACGGAATACAAGAGGAAGAGGTCGTGTAAGAGCTGGTACTGCCCTGCTCAGAAGACCGATCATGGATGCAATCTAACTTATAGAACTGGACTCTGGAGAATTCGAAGCAGGAACTGAGATACCAGCTAAAGTGAAGAGGACACAGGAACATTGTCATCTGTGCCCGCGCGAGTTTGACAGGAAGACGCGCAAATTCTGCGATAAGTGCTGTAGGGCCTAGGCCTGCTTGTCCGGCACACTCTGTCAATATATCAAATGTACTGTGTGACAAATGTATGTAACTTGGAGAAAACACTGAACAGTATTAATAATATAAACGATGAGAAATGTCAGAGGCTGTGTCCACATTTACGTGTTACGTTTAAGACTCCGCCCCAGGCCAAAGCCGCCGCGGTGTCTGCCAGGCGGCGAAGCCACCCAGGCCTCCATGCCTCTGGCGAGAGGATATTCTTAGCTGGCCGGCCGTGGCGAGACGTCGCCCGAGAGGCTATGTTTACATATTGCGCCTCAGAGGCCGAGGCAGCAAGATGCCACCCCTTCGCCGGCCGTTGCGGCGAGAGCTCGGCCAGGCCTCTGGCGAGAGGATATTCTTAGCTGGCCCGATAGGCTATGTTTACATATGGCGCCTATTTCAAACGAACTGATTCGAAAAAGCCTACTCTCGCCCCACATTTCTGACCAATGACGTTCATGTTTAGGCGTACTATTGCGACCTAATTCAAAGTCAAACGAACTCATTCGAAAAAGCAATATTCTTATTTATAATCGATATGCTTCCTATCGTCATCTCAGTTTTTTCGTTTCTTCATAAGTATATGCAATCCTCATAGAAGGAATTTGTTTAATTTTTATTTCGCTTTTTCCGATTTTCTCACGAATCGCAACACTTTTGAAAGACATCATGGATTACGATTATGTTGAAAAGAAACGTCGTCATAATAAAGAACGAATGCGAAGATACAGAGAAAGATTAGGTGAAGATTCTAAAAACACATTTGATCAAGGAACTTAAAATCAACACCAGCGCCTATTCAAACGGGCAGTGAAGGATACACCCGATCAATTAACTGAAAAATGAACAAGGTCAAGGCCATACGGTCGCTATAGGAAATCGCGTAGGCCTACATTTACATTTATCTGCATTCTATGAGTGTCTATCCGTGGTCACTTATATTACCGTGTTAGCACGGGCAATCGTCTAGTGTTTATATAAAATACATGGTATTCGATTACCGGTAGACAGAGCGTATCCTTGATTTATATTCTCAAACAAATAGGGGGTGCAGTTTGAACCCCAAGGACCTGGAACGTAACTTCCTGACAAGGGCCCATTGAGGGTTAAAGGGTAGTCTAATGATTAAACTCTAATCGTCTACACTTTGCAAAATCTCGACCAGTCTCCTAGCCACAAAAATGGGGTAACAATAGTAGGTGGGTAACATATAGTCAATCAGACTGGATGAGCAGATTGCATTTGTTATTGTAAATTTCTATAGCATTTCTTGAGAAGAAAATATCCAGAGGCACTGCATGTGAAAACGTTTCTGATACTAAAGTTCATTTAAAAAAGAGTCGATTATTAACTACAGTGTTCATTTGGCAAGAAATTCAAGGCTTGCAGGTAATCTAGAATTGACAGTTGACATCGTCTGTAGATTTCCTGAAACTCGATACATCGAGGAAGAGGAATGACGACGGCTCATTCCAGGAGCTTTGCCTATGCGTGTCCTTCAGCCTGGAACAGCCTTCCCTAGTTCCTCCGCCAAGAGCTTCTTGCACTCTCTCCTCTTCAGTTCCTTAGACGCTTGAAATCCTTTCTTTTTGCCGGTGGTGGAACTGATTATTGTCGAGAACCCCACTGATTCAGTTGGCGCTATATAAATGTTCGGTGACAATTACAATTACAATAACAAGGTTCAAATTAGCAGCATAAGTTAAAATAATCCGTTGAAAATGATAAAAGGTAAAGCTTGTGAATACCCTGCCTGCATCAGAATTGTGCGGAACATAGGCCTACACTAATCGCTGCTCCAGCGATTTGTCGAAACTCCTTTCCGCGACTGAAAGCTAATATCACACTAAGCGTACTTCTCGACACTTCTTCAACGGATCCAAGCTTTCCGGTTGCAAGATCCACAGTGTCCAGGTTGTACGATTAGTTTATACGTTAGCTCAACTAGGCCTAATCTAGCTTCTTAAAACATATGCATGATACAAGGATATAAATATGAGACAAGGCTCTATTTTAAAAGTTTCGACGGATTATAGCTTTTACATTTACGGTCTAAAGTACGAGATACACGATAGACAATTATTTGTGAATAAGACACTTGCACCTCCTTAAACTGGTTAGCTGCATATCTACCGTAGGCTGTTTCTCTTGCCTTGGAGAACTGATATTCTTGATATTTACCTGATTTTGGGTTGTTTTATTTCGCTCAGATGTCTACTGCACCAGACAGCTGCGCGATAAAAATTAATAAAAAAACAAGTATTTAAAATTGATCTTTACTAAAAGTAGCAATAGGATGCTACATTTCACGTTTAAATAAGACTACGTTCTTTTCATATTTTCATATTCGTGGTGGCTCAGTTGTAAGATCGGCGCCTTGTGACCTGAGGGTTGCAGGTTCGAATCCCACTCTAGCCGCTGCGTACGGTCCTTGGGCAAGTCTTTCACTCGCAATTGCTCGAGGCGCTTCGGCGTGAAAACTCCGACACAGTATACCAATGCTGTAGTCGGGAGCACCTCTGAGTAGTAGTAGACTTTAGGAGTCGCTATATAAATATCCGAAATAAATAAATAAATATTACTTGATACTAACCTGTTATCAAACTTGAAATGCATATCACGAAGAAGATCGATCCCTGTATTTGCACCATCTTACGTTAGAGAAGAGACTTTTATTGAGAACGATCTCCACTCAAATTGTGCAAACCGAACACTTTCCAGTTTCAAAAATAGATAAATGATGGCTTTTCGAACTGCTTAGGCCACAAACACAGAGCGCCCGCTCGAGTGCATTGCATCAATTGCTATTAAAGGAAGCAGCTCTTACCAGGTCACGATATATCGTCTATTATTCGTTTGGCAGTAGTTTATATAATAATGCAGTTTATTTACCAAACCAGTGACACTATGATGAATGCCAGCTTATCATGGTGGTCGCTATTTAAATTGCAAAATTTATGAATCCACTCGAGAGTAGAAGATAAATTGGAATTCAGAGAACGTTGGGTGCGCAAGTGGAAAGATATGAATCTTGAACTGACAGAATGTATGTATGTGTGTATGTATGTATGCATGTATGTATGTATGTATGTATGTATGTATGTATGTATGTATGTATGTATGTATGTATGTATGTATGTATGTATGTATGTATGTATGTATGTATGTATGTATGTATGCATGTATGGTTGTATGTATGTATGTATGTATGTATGTATGTATGTATGTATGTATGTATGTATGTATGTATGTATGTATGTATGTATGTATGTATGTATGTATGTATGTATGTAACTTTAGTTCCATGTGCATGTTCGATTTTTATCGAAAAGAAAGTCTTTGTCGTAATCGTAATCGTACTCTCTAAACTTCTAAAGCGCCACTCGAAGGCCAAGCGCATTGTGTTTAATCCTCAGACCGTCTTCACGGATGAGTTGCTTCATTGACTCGGAACAGACGCGAGTTTCAGTACAACGAAGAATTTTACAGTAATCTAACTTTTGTATCTAAAGCAGGCCCGTGTTGAGGGGCCCCGGGGCCCTGGAGCACTCTGTCATGTTGGGGCCCCTTTGTCCCTTCCCTCCTCCTCCTCCTCCTCCCTTCCCTTTCTCCTCAGCTTCCTACCTCTTCCTTCCCTCCCTCCCTTCCCCCTTGCCTAATTTAGTAATATTAAAATCTGCTCAGACTCCAATCAACAACAAATTCAACAATACTAGTAAGCACATTAATTGTATTCACGCATATTCGTATTATTACAGAGCAATAGCTCAGTAGTGCAAAAGTCAGTAACTGGATTGTCAAATTAATTACGCTAGTCACAGTGGCTTTTTCATCATCAAACTGTCAACAAACGCGCAAACGGGTTATGGATACAGGCAGCAGGCTACAGCGACTCTGTCACTGCATCACTTTGATCACAAAGCGCCTTAAGTTCAGCTCACACAAGACTCACAACTAGCTAGTTCAACCTGTATGCTCAAACTGTGTACACAGAACTGAATGAATCAGATAAATAGCAAAGTTATAAGAAATGCAAAACACTAAAATTTATTTATGGCTATTTTAGGTTTTTATACTGACAGTACTGTCACTGTTATGCAAGGAAATTTATATTTGCGAAAAGTATCCTATTTTACATAAATAAAATGTAACAGACTGAAACAGGTGACCGATATATCTTGAAAATACAATATTACAATACATTTGAAAAGTATCTGAAAATGACAAAATGAAACCTTGTGTTTTCACAGCAAAGCAATTCCATTACATAGTATAATGAGTATTATACCAGTAATAATAAAGTTGAAATAAACTGATATATTTACTGACTGACTGCTTTGTCTTCAGCCTGTTCTGATGAGTAACTCTATTCATACCCTGCCAGTATTTCTGATTCTGCGGCCTCATAAGGAATATACATTGTTTCAAAAATGATCATCGTTGTTGATAGACTGAATTGCACTTGCAGACATTTCATTTTCATGTTCGCTGTCCTTAGAACTCAAATTAATTTGCGTATCATCGTCAAGTTCGTCAGCGATCGATCTGCCGACTACTTACGACTCACTACCATCACCGGCCTGTCCACTCGCAGTCAAAGGCACACTATCAGACACAGTACTACTGTTTTGAAATAATGCTGTCAGTTTTGGGCTTTTAATAATTAACACCGAGATTTGGCTTCACTTGTTCGCGCTCTGCAGCACGTTTAAAAGACCCACTGGCATACTTGCGAGTACTCGACATTGTTGAATAATTATTGAATACTTTAAGTTTAAGCTACAAGGACTAAAACTACAGCAAATTTACCGTAGTTAGTTAGTCACGCACAAGTCGGCACAACATGCCAACACGATGATGCCGTAACCACAGGGATAATTAAAATATCTAGAGTCTTGGCACTACAATTACTCTAGCCTGAGTGCAAAGTAATGTGACTTGTCGCCGCATTTTAATCAAAATGAATTCCATTTTTTCACCAAAAGTAAATTCAATTGCATTTTGAGACGCAGTAAAAACGACTCATATTTGGGGGCCCCTTGGTCGTCGGGGGCCCCGGAGCACGTGCTCCGTGTGCTCCAATGGTTAACCCGGGCCTGATCTAAAGGCAAGTTTTCATCAAAATCAATCGTAGTAACGAATTTAGTTGAAATTAGTTTCTATTTTGTGTATGATCGTCATGAGACGAAATTTGAATAAAGAACACGATATCAAAGCAGCAGATATTTTATAGTGTCCCTTGCAAAGTGTAAAGTGCACATAAAAGTCTGGGAATGGAAATATCAGCCATAAATCACTGAAAGCGACTGGTTGTTCGGTTTATGGAGAATACAACTATAGCAATATAATTTTTCAAGGCGTTAAAATTGTGCTAATAGCCTGAACACTCTTGGCCAAGAAACGCATCATCGATTAGACATCTAAAGTGTTGTATCTTCATAGTAATAATTTCATCAATGACTGTCATTTAAATATTATAAAGAAGTAACTTTTGTAGCGCTATATTGTGTTTACGTGATCAATGTCGTTCATAGGTCCTTCTTTTTTTAATAGTGTTGATGTGAACATTCGCTCTAGTATAGTTAACTCAGCCCAAGTAACCTTGTGGTATATAGCCGATCCTCAAGCGAGCTGGACTCGACTCGTCAGATCCAGCAAACTTTAGGCCAATAGCTAATGTATCATTCATTTCTAAAATTATTGAGAAGTTGATTGCCCAGCAACTGCTAGCTTACCTTGATGGAAATAACCTACTTCCGGTGCATCAATCTGGCTTCCGTAAGGGTCACTCCACTGAAACCCTCCTCCTCCGGCTTCTTTCTGACTTCTATGGCGCCATTGCCCGCTCCCAAGTCTCTCTGCTCGCACTCTTTGACGTCACAGCAGCCTTTGACTCGGTTGATCATGACATCCTCCTCCTCCGTCTATCCACATCTTTTGGCCTTTCTGGAAAGCCCCTAGAATGGCTGGCCTCCTATCTACACGACCGCTCATCTTCCGTTATCTATAGTTCCACCAGATCCCCTTGGGTACCAGTCCGGATTGGCCTTCCTCAGGGTTCCGTATTGGGTCCCCTCTCATATATTATTTTCACCTCGGATCTCTGCCAACTTCTTACTTCCTGCTCTCTGTCTAACCAGCTTTATGCTGATGATGTACAGGCGTACACTCATTGCTCTCCCTCTGATGCCGCCACTGCAGTCCGCCTTATGTGTCTTTCCACTGACTCATTGGTCGTCTGGATGTCTTCTAACCGCCTCCGTCTGAACCACTCCAAGACCCAATATATATGGCTGGGTACTCGCAGGCAACTTGCCAAGATTGATCTTGCTAGCCTTGCTACTGAATTCCCTAATAGTGTCTTTTCCACTTCTGTCCGTGACCTTGGTGTCACCCTGGACTCTGAACTCACCCTCTCCCAGCATATTTCACAGCTGAGCCGGGGTTGTTATTTTCAGTTAGGTCAGCTCCGTGTGGTCTCCCGCTCTCTCTCACCCAATTATGCAGCTTCCCTCGTTCATGCTTTCATTACCTGTTGGCTTGATTACTGCTGTTCTCTCTATATTGGTCTCCCTAACACTCGACTGCATTGCCTTGAACGCGTTCTACGCTCCGCTGCGCGCCTCGTTGGGCACATCCCAAAGTTTGGTCACGTGTCTGACTACATGCCTGATGTCCTCCACTGGCTTCCTTTTTCGCAACGCATTGTATACCGGGTTGCTTCTATTGTCTGGCAGTGTCCGCTTGGACGCGCTCCTTTATATCTACGTGAGCTCTGCTTTCCAGCCTCCGCACTTCTTGGTCGCCGTTTACTCCGTTCCACTGCCCGCGGTGACTTACATGTTCCTTTCGCTCGCACTGCAACCATGCAACAGCGAGCATTCTCCGTTGTCGGTCCCACTATCTGGAATGGCCTTCCTGTCGAACTGCGGTCTCTTCCTCGAGACTCGTCCACCTCTTTCTTCTCTGCTCTTGAGACTGTTCTCTTTCGTCGAGGTTGGGCTGGGAGCGCCTCTGAATAGTTGCCTTGAAGAGCGCGCTATATAAATGTCTAGTTGATTGATTGATTGATTGATTGATTGATTGATTGATTGATTGATTGATATATGTGTAGAGTGGCTACTTGATGAGGAGGTTGGATTTATGTCGGTAGTAGGAGAGCATGTAGTGTAAGGTAGTTGGTGCTCGTGTCTCTAGTAAATCAGTTCATGTCGTACGTTATCGGCGCGTCCCTAGGACGACCGGCGCTCGACGACCAGCTCGGTCCCAGGCCGATGGCCCGAAGAAAGACTCACACGACGTTCAGCAGCAGTTCATACGTTTATTCAAGCTTTACAATTACGACGACAACCCTCAACTATAACTCGTGACAACTCTCTAGCTCTCTTCTCTGCTCTTCTCTCTACATGTAAAGCTCGGTCTCTATTTATACTGTCGAGTCCGTCGGTCTGGTTACTCACTTACTCGCATAGCTGTGTCTGTTCATCCCTCTCTCTGTCTCTGTCCGTCTTCGTCCGTCTGTATATTAGTGTACACGTGGCATCTGGTCAGCTGGTCAGTGGGCTCGCACTTCAGACTAATCGGCGCCTTCGTGGTATGGAATCTGTGCGTGGGTTTGTCAGTCTGTGTGGTACCAATTAGCCGTATCGTTGAGTGCATGTCTTCCAATTATTGTAGACTGGCGCCGTAGAAGTTAACCACTACATATGTCTGTACAAAGTATATGCATATATAATACATGTACATGTACATCGAGAGGCAACTAAGAGATTGCGAATGATGTTTACCATGACCACATGCATAGTGAACTTCCAGATAAAGCTCTAGCTTTTTATTCTAGAAACCTTTGGCCTCAGTCCATCATCCGTAGCCTTGACTCAGCATTTGCTTCGTCCGTTGCACTGTCATTCAAGATATAGCTGAATATATCCCTGGCAATTCAAACCTCTGTTGTCGTGCATTGGCTGCTGTGATAAGATGACGGTTCCAGTTGGGCTATGAGCGTTGAATGACTCCGAAATGCATACTTCGTTATTTACCACTGCATAAGGGCAAATATTTAAGCTGGGTAGATTTTATATTGTTGTAATCTAAACTAATCCTTTGATTTCTATAGCTCCGAATTCGTAATGCACGAACGATCAATCGATAGTCTCTTCAAGTGAAATTGTAGTAGAAGTCATAATCCATTAGAGAATGATTATTCAGGGAGAAAAAGAATTCAAGTCACGTGTGCTAAACTGACTGAAAATGAGTCTAGAGTTTAGTTTTGTTTTAATGTAAGTTTAATAGGAATTTTGTATCTATTAATTATTCATTTTAGGTTCAAAAGGATACTTATGCAATTGTTCCGATGTGTGACAGTAGAGCCAGGCAACAAAACTGAAGGTCAACCTTTGAAGAACACATAGACAAACAGTTGCAATTGTTAGCCATTTTCAATTCCATCTTCTTTGGATATGAAGACAGCGTTTTCGTACGGCATGAAGTCAAAAGTATTCCGAAATTCGCTTACAAAACCTGTCAAGTTTTTCTCTACTTTTGATGATTCCTTGTATGAAAAATCGCTGCTCAATTGAAACCTTCCGCAAATGTTGGTGTTTTATTGGTTACATGGATCGCGGAAATTCATATGCACACAATTATATACGCGAAGATAAATATTAACAGTGTTTTATCTGTCATGATAAAGCTGACAATAGTCTTATTTCGATAATGTTATCGATGACAGATTACTAGCCTTCGACGAGTCCTGACGATAGTGGTCCTGACGATACCTTATTCCAAGCATAGACTAGCTTACGGAAAATCCATCTATGATGCTGGTCTCCTTTCAATAACCCTTTCCAAATTTAAGTCAATACTTATAGTTGTTGCCCACCTTATTAGTAGCTCGTCCATACATCAAGACCTTTTCTAATGGCAATAATAAACGTTTTCGTGTTTACTGACAAGCCAGCTGACAAACCTCGGTACGTTGGATAGAAACATTGAAACATGACGATACAATTATCAAAATCTTAATGAACACCCGTATGGCCAGCCTGTAAGGCGCTCGCTCATTTTACTGCCACCTAGGCAGTGGAAGGCTGAGTCCACATAGAAGGAGATTAGCAATATCGAAACGCGATTTTTCAAGACCTCAAGCTCTTCAGGCCAGAGTGTTACTATTCATACTCTGTACCTCTGTATCCTCACCCCCTGGTCGCTGCACTCTCCGCTTGGTCGCCAGAGGTCTTCTGCTTGTTCCCCCTATGCGCGGGATACTCATCAATATAGTAGTTTTGCCTCTGTTGGCACCTCTAGTTGGGACCTCTTCCGAAGGAATTGCACCATGAGCTTCTCAGCCTAACTCATCCTCTGCTGCGGAAACAGCTTAAGTCCATTTTATCTGGTAGCGGTAGTTTTGACTTTGCTACTGAATTTCCTCTAATATCATTTTCAGCCTCTGTCCGGAACCTCGGTGTCATTCTTGACCAGGAACTAACCTTTACTAAGCACCTCTCTTCTCTGTATCGCTCCTGTTTCTACCATCTCCTCCAGCTTAAGGTTGTTGCTCGCTCTCTCTCAGCCTCTGCTGCTTCAACTCTTATCCATGCCCTTGTTTGACACATTGAAGGTGTTGAGGTCAGACCATAGTGCGACCGTACGTTACCTTCCGGAATAACGTACGCGTACTGTACGTACGTTATCGAAAAAAATAACGTACGCGTACCGTAAGCGTACGGTAAAAATGCCACAAATTTATCTGGTCATTCACAAAGAACCTCAATATAACTATGGTCTTATACGTTACGCGTACCGTCCGCGTACGTCAAAATGATCAGTTTAACTCTACAGTATTAGTCTCTCCGTACGCAGGCATATTTATTTACGAACGGTACGGAAATTTAGTATTACCAATAAAATGACCATCCTATAAAGTGTGCCGTAAAATCTTAATATTCTTCACATTAGACAGAATATTACCAATTTGGATTTTAAAAGTTTGAAAGTAGAGATCATTGAACAGCCACAGATGACTGATGTAATGGTTAAAATTGGTTACGACCGTCAATCACCAACTATTATTGACTTTTGTTGTGCATAATGTAATATGTATTTATTTTCGTCATGAATTGATGTGAACGTACGGTAACGTACGGCATAATAACGTACGCGTACTGTACGTACGTTATGGAAAAAAATAATGTACGTACAGTACGTACGGTCGCACCTTGGGTCAGACAATATAACTCGTTTTTCAGATGCCTCCGAAGGAGAAAAGTGAAGAAGAAGAACAAAACGTTTCTTCACGTTCAGAGAAGCTATGGAGCAGATTCTGGGACACGATGAAAATGACGTAGACAGTGTACAGTAATTATCCCACTGGAGCTTGAAGTAAACATTACAGTAATGTGCCTGTGAAAATAGAGGTCGATTGTTCAGCTGCCGGGGATAACCCAGATGTACTTCACAATGATGGTGACACTGTCTTAATTGGAGGCTCCTGTGGACAACAGTTTTGCACCACGTGCCAGCAGAACACAGAAAGAGCCTGAACATAAGAAAAGATTAGCCTTCAGCGCAGCTACTGAATCAAACTATAGTGACGAACACTTGAACAGTCAGGATGTTTGAAATTTCGATGCCACTGGCTAAAAATTTTAGTCATGGTTTTCTGATATACTGAGAAGATGCTGCTGAAATCATTACATTTGAGACGATTTTTAACAGGAGTTCTTCATTTTTGTTACGGTTTTGTGTTAACATGTAATTTCGTACGTATTCAATATTTCACAGTGTCATGTTGTCAGCAGCCTCTTGGCCCAATGTTCGTAAAAAGAACATAGGCAAATTTACATACGTTATTTGACAATACTCAACAAACATAATACATATGTTCAAGGCCCAAATGATTAGCACAGTTCATAAAAAAATGTTTCTACACACCAGAGCGCCAAGGTACGGGGCGCCAAAATGAGGGTTAAGATAAATAATTTTACTCTTAATTTTCATGCAGTTTCAACTAATTTATCCCAACTAAATTTAAATGGTTTAATTTTGGCGTTCCAAATAGGATCCCTTTCTATGATAGTACGTATATTACAGCAGGATTAGAGTGAATTTGATATAAAATATCGGAAAAGTATGGATTGGGTATGAAGAGATTAGATTAGATTGTATTTTAAAAGGTTATATTGTTTCTTTGAACTTGAAATTATATGCATATCTATCAAAATGGTACATTGAAGCCTTCAGTTTTAGTCTCTTCAGTATGACAGGTAAACCTGTATATTTCCAGACCAGGTGGGGGATAAATGCAGTTGAAATCTAAGGTAGACGTGGGAGCTAGTTCACACTTAGCACTAAGCACTCTTTATTTAGAGGGTGGCGCTACACAGTAATCAGGTCAATATCCAGAAGATCAGTCAGTAAGACAGAGACTCAGGCTTTGGCGGATAATCATTTTGAAAGAGTTGAGGACAAATGACACAAGAGACTCAGGAGAGCGGAACGACAGAGGGAGAGAGTTCCAAAAAGTAGGTCTGGAGCAACCAAAGAAGATAGTCCACCAAGAACAGTTCCTGATTTAGGTATGACCAAAGATAACCAGATGACCTCGTCGAGTATTAAAGGATTGGGAATAAGAACTAATTTTAAGCATTGTAGAGGGAGTTCAAAGTTCTACAACTATGAACCTCAATTTGAGACTAGTCCTTTACTGAACAGTGAACAGTGAGCTAATGCAGGGATTTATGATCACAGTTTTGACGGTCGTATCTGAATGCAATAGCCAAAGAGTTCTGCTCCAACATGTTCGCAAAGGTAAGGCATCACGGAAAGTTCACAAGCTATTTCAATCTAATATTGACCTCATTTAGAAAACTTCTTTTGGTTACCACCTGCTTATATCAATCAATCAATCAACCAATCAATCAATCAATCAATCAATCAACCAATCAAGCATTTATATAGCAACCCTTCAAGGAAGTTATTCAGAGGCGCTCCCAGTCCAAACCCGGCGAAAGAGAATAGTCTTTCGAACAGAGAAGAAAGCGGTGGATGCGTTTCGAGGAAGAGATCGCAGCTCAGGAGGAAGCCCATTCCAAATTGTGGGGCCAACCACGGAGAAAGCACGCTGCTGCATTATAGCGGTAGTGCGAAAGGAACAGAGAGATCACCCCGGGTTGCAGAGCAAAGAGTGCGGTGACCAGATGGAAAAAAGGCACGAGAACAGAGCTCACGCAGATAAAAGCTGACATTGCCAGATAATTGAGGCAACCCGGTAGGCAATGCGTTGCGAAAGTGGTAACCGGTGGAGGACATCTCGCATGTATACAGGGACATGGCCAAAATTAGGTATGCGCCCAATCAGGCGCGCAGCGGAACGCACTACGCGTTCAAGGCAGTTCAGTCAAGTGAGGAGAAGCCCAATATAGAGGGGAGCAGCAGTAGTCAAGTCGACAGGTAATGAACGCATGAACGAGAGTAGCAGCAGATTGGGGGGAGGAGGAAACAATGCGAATCTGTCGTAGCTGAAAGTAGCAAACGCGGCTCAGCTGCGAGATATGCGGAGAGAGGGTGAGTTCCAGTAGTGTAGTTTGGGCGGGAACGCGGGGGAACCCCGTTCCCGCACTTTTTTCCAGGGAGGGAACGCGATCCCTCACTATTTTGCAGCATTTCTGCTGAAATAAATGAACAAAGAAGACTTCAAGACTCAGAGTTTCAACTGCTTACTTACTGGAGCCTTTCGCAGTGTTGTCTTTATACTAAATATTCTATGTAAATGGCGTCTCTGCGTCTGTCTTTTTAATTTTGTAAATAAAAGCTAATGATAAATACTTGAATGCAATATGTTACAAATAACAAATTTCTATGTATAAATTTACATAATTACATTTATTAATTTTTTTGTTATTTTTTTACATTCAACTGTTTCAAAAATAGCAGCGCTCACACTATGAAAAATTCTTGCAAGATTGCACTTTTTGCTACAGTTGCTACTTCAATTTCCAGGCGTTTCCCCACTTCATTTTTTAGGACTACACCACTGGTGAGTTCTGAATCCAAGATGATACCAAGATCTCTGACGGAGGTGGAAAAGACGATATGGGGAAACCCAGAGGTAAGGCAAGCATGATCAATCTTAGCAGCTGTCTAGGGGTGCCCAGCCACATGTGTTGAGTCTTAGAGGGATTCAAGCGAAGGCGGTTAGAAGGCAGTCAACGAGTCAGTGGAATGGCAGATGAGGTGGACTGTAGCGGCGGCGTCAGAGGGAAATCAGTGGGTGTAGGCCTGTATGTCGTCAGCATATAAATGGTTGGACAACGAGCAGGTGGCAGGAACACGACTGAGATCAGAGGTGAAGATAATAGAGAAAAGGGGCCCAAGACGGATCTTTGAGGAAGGCCAAAACGGAGTTGGGCAGAACAGTAAGCAACCAATGAAGAGCGGTCAGAAAGATAGAAGTCCAGATAAACCGACGGATATAGACAAGCGATTGAGGAGAATGGCACGGTCGACCGAGTTAAAGGCAGCGCTGACATAGAAGAGTGCAAAAAGGAAGACTTGGGAGCGATCAATGGCGCCAGGAAGGGGGTCAAGCGCGCAGGATTTCGCCGCAGAAGCCAAGATGATGATGCGCAGCTCAAGACTGAAGACCTCGTGAAGAGATGAAACTCTGGTGTCATTGGCAAGAGCTTTCTATACCATTTTCCCATCCTTTTCGAACATGCCAATAAGCCCTCCTCTGTTGCGGGTAAGTATCTACCAAGCTAACCTAACTCGATGTGCTAAGTATTATACATAGCAACAACAGTTATACTGTGACTGTTCCAGCAACATGTAACGCAGGTTCTGAAGGCATCCTTTTTCAGTCATTGGAAGTATCCAGGTTGTGAATCTGCTTTGATTGGATTATATTGGATTTTAAAAGGTTATTTTTGATTAGTTTAGACTGGGTTATATAAGGTTAGATTAAGTTGGGTTGGAACAGGTAGAATGAGTTTGTTACATGGTTAGAATAGATTAGCTTAGATTTTATGGACTAGCCTTAAATAGGTTAGATAAGATTAATTAATTTGTGTAAACTTAACTTGTGAACTGAGTTTTGTGTACAGTCTTGCAGTGCGAGATATTAGCGTATATATTTAGTGCGCTTACTTTAGTTTCACGTGTATATGTATATATGATAGATGTATAACGTTTAGTTGTACTTAGTGACACGCGTGGCCGGCCGATCTCGGCAGGGGCGCGCTAGGCCTATATGTATATTATTAGAGTTCGCTTATGCGCACAGAAGACAGGTGTGTCATGAGGCGCGAAGAATTATGCTGACTAGAGAAGTTTGAATTCGAGTGTGTTCGCTGTAGTAGTGTGGCTGACTAGTTGAGTTGTAATCGAATTGAGTTCTGTCTGTTTGTTTCTTATTAAACTGAAAAGATATTAAACTGTGTTGCTGATTAATTCAGGTTATACTTATACGTAGAATTAGCGTTCAAAAGGTGAACGTTAAATAGGCGTTAAGTACGAAGAGAACAAGGATTTAATCAGAAGGATTGTCAACGGAAGGATTGGGTTGACATTTATTGGTGGCAGCGGTGGGATAAATACTCACGGTGGATAAAAACTCACGGTGGAACAGCGTCGGTGTGAATATATACTCACGGTGGAATAAATACTCACGGTGGATATAAACTCAATGGATTAAAATTCACGTTATCACCTCCTTCGGCGGATAGAAGAATCTACGACGGTGATAAAAGAATTTACAACGGTGTTAGAAGAATCTACGACGGTGTTAGAAGAATCTACGCGTTGTTGCTGTGTGACGAGTTTACGATATCAACGACGGTGGAACACGAGAAACGGTATAAAAATTTCGTTGTTTTCCACGAACAAATATAAAAGAAATCCCGTTTGTTTATCGATTCACACAACAAGAAAAACCGTGACTTCTTTGAAAAGAGAAATCACCAAAGTAAACAAGTAAGATGGAGAAACTAAGTGCTGAAAGACAAGCAGATATTAAGAAGATGTCTACGGAAAGGCTAAAACAGCGTTTGTTGAAAGCCGGTTTTAAAGAAGAACAATTAGAAGGTATGTCACGTGGTGACATGATACAGGAACTCGCTGAAGTGTGGGTGAAAGAAGAAGTCGAAGAAGAAGGTGCCGTTGGCGGTGCCGTAGAAAAGGCTATTGAAAAACCTCCTGCGCCTATGTCTATGGAGATGTTGATGCAGTGGATGATGATGAAAGAAGATAGAGAGGAGAAACGGAGACAAGAAGAGAAAGAAAGAGAGGAGAAACGGAGACAAGAAGAGAAAGAACTGAGACAAGAAGAGAAAGAAAGAGAAGATAGACGAAGACAAGAAGAGAAAGAGTTGAGACAAGAAGCAGAACGTGTAAGACAAGACGAATTGCGCTTGCAGAGAGAGAAAGAAGAGAAAGCAGAACGTCTGCAGAGAGAGAAAGAAGAGAAAGCGGAACTTGCAAGGCAAGAAGAATTGCGCTTGCAGAGAGAGAAAGAAGAGAAAGCGGAACTTGCAAGGCAAGAGGAATTGCGTCTGCAAAGAGAGAGAGAAGATAAAGCAGAACAAGTGCGTAAGGCAGAACTTGAATTGCAAAAGAATCAGTTTGAGATTCAGTTAGAACAGTTGAAAAGAGATAGGGAAGATGCTGAAAGAAGAAGACTGGAGCAGATGATTGAATCTGAAAAAGCTAGAAAAAGTGATGAAGAGGTTCGTCAGCAACAGATTGAAGCAAAGAGAATGCGTGAAGAAGAAAAAGAAAAAGCACGAACGTTAGAGTTGGAACGTGCAGAACAGATCAGACAGGAAGAACTCAAATTTCAGAAAGAAAGTTTGGAAAAGGCAGAGGCAGAAAGACAGGAACGTCTGAAACTGGAGAAATCAAAATTGACATTGAAAGAAACGCAAATGAGAGAAGAAAGGGAAGCAGAAAGAAGGAAGCAGCAAGAAAGTGAAACTTTGGTGTCAAAAATTAAGAAAATAGGTGATGCAATGAAGCATGTATTGCCTCAAATGCCAACTGATATGATGGAGGTGCCATTATATTTTGAAACAGTCGAGAACGCGTTTCGTAGTTTTGCTGTGGAAAAGCCGTTTTGGGTGAAATTATTACTACCATTGATGACGCCGAAAGCTCGAACCGTTCTGAATAGATTGTCATACGATGATCTAGACAATTATGATAGAGTCAAGCAGCACTTATTAAAAGAATTTAAATTGACTTCGAGAGAATACAGAGCCAGATTTGTGGATGCTAAGAAGACAACAGAAGAGACTTATACGATGTTTACGGCAAGACTGAAGAACTTGCTAAACTATTACGTGAGAAGTCGAAACGTGAACAGAGAGTATGATACGCTCTTTGATTTGCTGGTAGCGGATAAGCTAAAAGAATGTTTACCGCCAGGTCCACTACAGTTTGTATTGTCGAAGGAAGGAACTGACTGTCTCCAAGCTAGTGCAGTGGCAGACCTAGCAGACATTCATGTAAACAATCGAATTGGGTTTGCATTTCCAAATATAAACAGTTATCCTTCTCAACGTTCCGTAAACCAAAGCCAGAGTGGAAAGTGGAAAAGTAATCCAGAAACAGGGAGTCAGTTCAAAGGTAAAGAAGTCAAGGCTAATGTCCCTGTACCCAATGAGACCAGAGAAGTGACGTTTGGTCGTCAGGGATTTAACAAATCGTCAGCGCCGTTTGCCAAGAGGGAAGGCAACACATCGTTTACGCAGTATAAGAGATATGAAGGCAATGAACAACGAGGTATGGTGGTGAAGCGTTGTCACAATTGTGGTTCAGACAAACATTTGGTTAAATTTTGTCCAGTTCCAGTGGCAGCAGCTAGTTCTAGCAGAAATCAAGAACACACAAGGGTGAATTTGATTCAAGTGGTTAGTGATACAGGTAATCAAACCACGGGTCAAGAAAACCAAGAGACTGAAGTAAAGTCAGTAATGAAATGTGGTATTCAAAAAGAAATTCTATTGGATGCTGAAGTTCAGAGAGAAGTCATAGGAAAAGATGACAGTCGAATATTGAAGAAATCGTTCTTGCAATATGTCGAGGTTGAAATTCGTGCAGTAGACGGTAAAGAGCCAGTGAAAGTCAAAGCACTGAGCGACTCGGGAGCAGAAATTCCGGTGATTAGTGAAGAATTACTGGAAGGCATGAAGGTGGAACAAATTGGAAAAGTGAATTTGCAATGTGTGGCAGGAGATGCCATTCCTGCGAGGTTAGTGAAAGTCGATGTTAGACTGTGTGGTAGTGACGTGAAAGAAGAGGGATTTCCGCGTAAAATCCAGTGTTCACTTACACCTTATGTCACTTTGATGTGTGCTAGTATTGCAAAGATGGGCAGTACAGAAAGATTCTTGTTGCATCCAGAGATAATTGCCGAATTAAGAGCCGTACCACAGATGAAAGTTAAAACGATACAAGGAGATGTGAGTGTACGAGCAAATGTAATGACGAGAGCGCAGAGTCGGAAACAGGAAATGGTAGATGTTGATGAGAAGAGTGAAACTGAAAGTTCAAGTGATGAGGAAAACGAAAGTAATGAGCAACGAAGCTTGTCGCGAGATGGTGTAACATCAGAGATGAATGAGCAAGAGATGGCTGCATGCGAGAATGGCACATTAAATGAAACTGAAGAAGACAATGAATGTGATGTGGGGATAGGAGACTTGTATAGAGATGAAGAGATGGACGAAGAACAAAAGGTGCAGATTGCCGATTCGAGGAAGTTCGAAGAGCAACAGAGAAAGGATGAATCGTTGAAGCCGTGGTGGAAGTTAGCACAAGAGAAAGAATCTGAATTCTGTGTGATCAACGGTTTATTGCATAAGAAATATCAGATATTAGACCAGACGATATATCAACTAGTGTTACCAAAAGAGAGACGAATTAAAGTGATGGAATTGGCGCATGAATCGGTATTTGGAGGACATCTAGGAGAAGAGAAAACAAGAGAACGAATAAAATTATCTTTTGTATGGCCAAAGATGAGAAGAGACATTGTGAAATTTTGTAAGTCTTGCGAGAAGTGTCAACTAAAGGCAAGGAGTCTGGTGATGGATAGAGTGCCTATCACTCCAGTCTCAAGAGAAGAGGTCGCCTTCAGGAGAATGACAATGGACCTAATAGACAACCCGAGGAAATGGCACAAGAAAATTCCTTTTCACGAAAAGCATTTGAAAGAACTCAAAGAAACTACGGAGAAAGCATTATTGTTTGCAGAATCTTACTCTCAAGAAAAGCAGTTACAATACCCAAATCAGTATAACAAGAGAGCAAGGCACAAAGGAATTTGCAGCATACCGAATTCCTTTGATTTATCGAGCAGAAGTGGAACGTCAGATCAAAGAAATGTTAAAAACAAACATTATCAAACCATCATCGAGCAGAATGGCAAGCCCTTTGGTTATTGTTAAAAAGAAAGACGGATCTTTGAGACTTGCCTGTGACTACAGATACATTAACTCATTCACAGTGGATTGTAAATATCCTATGCCGATTGTCAGAGACGTTTTGAACAAAGTTGGAAAGTCTAATGTGATTTCCATTTTGGACTGTCGAAGTGCTTATTGGACTTGTCCTGTAAAACAATCTGATCAATGGAAGACAGCTTTTGTAACACATAATGGACTGTATGAATTTACTCGTGTTCCTTTTGGAATGATAAATTCAGGACGAACTTTTGTTAAGGCGATAAATTTAGTTTTACAGCCTATAAGTGACTTTGCAGAACCGTATGTTGATGACATTGCTGTGCATTCTGACAGTTGGAAAGTTCACTTGCAGCATCTAGATGCATTTTTGATGCAAATGAGATTGCATAACGTTACTTTGAATTTGAAAAAATGCATATTTGGTAAGAGTGAGGTAAGGTTTATCGGTCATGTGGTTGGGTCTGGTAAGATAAAGATGAATCCAGACAGAATTGAAAGTTTGACTAATTTGAAGATCCCAGAAACTAAGAAGCAAGTTAAGCAACTGCTTGGATTTTTTAATTATTACAGACAGTTTATTAAGGACTTTGCACAGATTGCGAAACCTTTATCTGATTTAACTAGTAAACGTGTTTCTGATAAGATTGATTGGACTGTTGAACATCAGCAAGCATTTGATTTACTTAAAGAGGCTGTGCGATCCAAAGTAGTGTTATATGTTTTTGAAGTGGGAAAACCATTCAATTTGTACTGCGATAGTAGTGACTTTGCAGTCGGTGCTGTTTTAACACAGATGGACGACAAGGGAATAGAACGCCCTGTGTCATTTATCAGTCAGAAATTAACTGATACCCAGAAGAGATGGGCTACTGTGGAAAAGGAAGCCTATGCTATTGTTTGGGCTTTAAACAAGTTAAAAGAAATTATAATTGGATCAAAAATTTTCATTTTTACTGATCACAATCCTCTTACATATTTGACTGAGTCAATGTTTAAGTCTGCTAAACTTGTGCGTTGGGCGTTAGCCTTACAAACTTTTGATGTTGAGGTGAAGTACAAGAAGGGCAGATTGAATGTTATTGCTGATTGTTTGTCAAGGTTATAAGTAATCGTAAGACTGTTCATTAATTAGTTAGATATATATATATATGTTTCATGTATTTTGGTAATTTCGCAAATTTTGAAATTTAATTTGCTCAATTCCAGAAAAAGGAAGGAGGTAATGTGAACTGAGTTTTGTGTACAGTCTTGCAGTGCGAGATATTAGCGTATATATTTAGTGCGCTTACTTTAGTTTCACGTGTATATGTATATATGATAGATGTATAACGTTTAGTTGTACTTAGTGACACGCGTGGCCGGCCGATCTCGGCAGGGGCGCGCTAGGCCTATATGTATATTATTAGAGTTCGCTTATGCGCACAGAAGACAGGTGTGTCATGAGGCGCGAAGAATTATGCTGACTAGAGAAGTTTGAATTCGAGTGTGTTCGCTGTAGTAGTGTGGCTGACTAGTTGAGTTGTAATCGAATTGAGTTCTGTCTGTTTGTTTCTTATTAAACTGAAAAGATATTAAACTGTGTTGCTGATTAATTCAGGTTATACTTATACGTAGAATTAGCGTTCAAAAGGTGAACGTTAAATAGGCGTTAAGTACGAAGAGAACAAGGATTTAATCAGAAGGATTGTCAACGGAAGGATTGGGTTGACATAACTTAAATTATGTCAGGTTACATTACATTAAGATATATAATGCTAGTTCATATTGTATTTACTCAGACTAATATACTTTAGCCTAGGGTTGATTTGCATAATGTTAGTCTAGACTAAGTTATGATAGGTAAGATTTTACTAGATTAGGTGAGGTTAGCTTAGATTATATTTGAGCATATTGGGTCAAATTGTATTTGGCAGGTTAGCCTGAATTACATTAGATTAGGCAAGGTGCGACCGTGCGTACGGTACGTACGTAATTTTTTTCTTTAACGTACGTTATAATGCCGTACGTTACCTTACATTTGCATCAGTTCATGACGAAAATAACATACATAGCATTATGGACAAGAAAAGTCAATAATAGTTGGTGATTGACGGTCGTAAACAATTTTAACCATTACATCTCATTCAGTCATCTATGGCTGTTCAATGATCTCTACTTTCAAACTTTTAAATGTCGAATTGCTAATATTCTGTCTAATGTATAGGCCTACTAGTGTGAAGAATGTTAAGATTTTACGGCACACTTTATGGGATGGTCAGTGCCAGTGGTCATTTTACTGGTAATACTAAATTTCGGTACTGTTCGAACGGGGTGACTAATGCTGTAGAGCTATTTTTAATTTTTGACGTACGCGTACCTTTCGCGTACCGTATAAGATTATAGTTATACTGTGAATACTTTGTGAATGATCAGATACATTTGTGGCATTTTTAACGTACGCGTACGGTACGCGTACGTTCTTTTTTTCTATAACGTACGTACAGCACGCGTACGTTATTCCGGGAGGTAACGTACGGTCGCACTATGAGATTAGGGTAGGTTAGGAGAGAACAAAGAAATTCTGGCTTTGTTAAGTTAGTTTATATTATGTGAAATTTATTTTTAGTCAAATGGGCTAAATTTGATTAGCTTTCGTTCGTCTCTATTGCGTGTGATTGGAAAAGATTTAACTGGACGAGTTATGTCAGGTTAGATTATGTCAGGTTGGGTCAGAGTAGGTTGGGTTTGTTTTGGTTAAATTGGATCAGTTCAGGTTATATTAGAATATGTTAAGTTAAATGTGGTTAGTTTTAACTGGTTGGGTTAAGCTTGGTTAGATCAAATGATGAGATAATACGAGATTAGATTAAATTAGATTGGATTAGATAAGATTACATTTGAGCAGCAGTATAAAGGGGAGAATCCCAAAAGCTTTTCATAGTAACAGGCCCTCTAGAAGAGTTTCACGATGTGTAATGTGGCAAAACTTCCCTTCTGGTACCAATTAGCAAAACTACTGCCACTGCCGCGCCTGCAAGTCAACGTGTTCCCAGCTCATGAAACGTTCTACACCAGTATTCTGTTTGTCCGGGTTCGGCCTCCGTGGTCTGTCAGAGGACTTGAGTTCTGTCAACACCTCGACTAGTGGATGGAAGAGTAGAAGTAGGAGAACAATTCCGTTAATAGACAACACAATGAAGATATTTCACGGAGATCCTTTGTTATCAATTACTTCAAACCGTCAAAACAATGAACAACTTGATTTCGAACACTTACATGAACTGACAAAGTTCTTTTCCATATCAGTCTCAAGATCACAAAGTTCCTTTCAGTGTTGCTCTCTAATTACTCTTCAAAAGCTCACATACCAATCGAAAAACGACCAGGCAAGACAAGCCCAGACACACGCTAACAAGCGCAGAAAATCCTAAAAGTTCACATACATCTACTACCTCGGACAAATCTTCAAAGGCTTTCCTACGTACTTCCACTACCTCGAACAAATCTTCAAAAGCTCTTCTTAACTAGCGAACGGCGCTTATATAAGCAATCAGAGTCCCCGGGGGAGAGTCCTAGGGGGACCGGTCCTAGGGGGGACGGTCCTAGGGGACCGGTCCTAGGGGACCGGTCCTAGGGGGACAGGTCGATCAGTACAGCGCTAGGCGCCTAGGCCAATATCTATGACGCCCACAATGACGTGACGTCATTAATCGACGCGTACAAATTGAGGTCACAAATCTCTTACAGTAATATGGACAAATTATTGTGAATCGCTCACGTCTTCCTCAAAGTAATCTCTTTCCCGTCATGATTTCGTCAATGCTCCACTTTGCGTGGAGAAAGGAAAATTCATGCGCTCACTTTGTTAACTGCAACCCCACCTTACTGTGAAACAAGAAACTATTATTCTTTCAAATTGAAAACTGTAGCATGAGGAAAGGAAATGCATGCGTTCACTTAGTTCACTTAGTTAACTGCAACCCCACCTTACTATGAAAGAAGAAACTTGAAAACAAATTGAAAACTGATTAAGCGCAAAGGATAATTTAGTTTATTTGTAAGACAAATTTGAATTTACAAATCTGAATCAAAAGGAAAGAAAATTTTCAAAGTCTAATTGAAAGAATACAGATAAAGTTCAAGAAATCAACTATTCTTTATCAGATTGTGAGACTTGTATCTAAATTCCTCGTCTTGGCCATCCAAATGGCCTATTACACTCATTAGTATTACAGAGAGAGGAACAGATATGGTTTTTCTCTTCGGTTCCCATCGAATCACCGGATCCGCACTCCATTTTATGAAAGTCGCTTTCGCTAATGTGCCGATCAGAGCATTTTGCGTTAAATCTTGTGACATTGCTGCCTTCAGCATCTGCAAGAAATAATTAAGATAATACCAAGAAAATATATAAAATAGAAAGAAAATGTTTGTGATAATTTATATTCGCACTGTGAAAGACGTCCACTATGAAACAATGTCATTGTCCGTCATAGTAAATTAAATATGGCGATAGGCATTTAGACTAGACTAGTGACCGACAATAAAAGTCCAGCAAGTGGTGACGACAGTTGCAGCATCAGAAATTGCATTAGCACCACTAATGTAATCTCTCCCGACGTATCAAAATTAATTTAACCTAATTAGGACCACAACCACTAAACCATGAATCGATAACTTGAAATTCAACAAACGTGATGAACTTTTGAAAACATGAAGGGAACTAAGGAACAAAGTTTTGCTACTACCTCTGTTCTAGTTAGTTAGCAGAAAAGTCGAACGCGAATCCTAGGACCTCCTGTGAAATTGGCGTAGGTCGTATAGTCGAAATTTGTTCAAACCTTTGTGTCACAGCTTTTAACATTTGTTTTTAAAAGATCAGCAAATAAGCTCTTCTTTAAGGTCGACATTCTTACTATATCGCACATACCGTTGTGATACCATCCGATCGATCCCACGCACGCGTTGATGTCATCCGGGCACGTCATTATATCGTTCAGCGTGATGTCCTTACGGCATCCGACGCAGTTGAAGCATCTTATACGAGATTGAACTGTAAGGAAAAATAAACACAAACTAATGACAAAACTCTAGAATCACATAAATATAACGAAGATCACATTTTCTCATCTGCGAACCTCATTAAGATAACGACTATATGGATTCAGGTGACAAAGCGAGAGGTTGGAGGAGTGTCCTCGGAACGGAGATGTTGGTCGATTGTAAGGCCAAGTTAGACAGGCGAGTTAGATTTCAAAATTTGAGTGGAGTAAATATCTAATGTGTGAATAGCAGATTCAAGGATTAAATAAACTCTGAATGTTACCGCATTATTTGCTATGTTGAGCCTCATGTGAGTCTATTTCATGAGAGTTATGGCTCAAGTGTGCAGGAGAGGTACATAGCTGGCTCCTTTGGAACAATTATTCCAGTTGAAGATCCACTTATTGTAGGTTCAGATTGGACGATCTCTGGATGGAATGTAAAGTAACTTTACTCCACTGTCCCAGGGAAGGAAACAAGGACACCGACAATAAGTGGAAAGGCAATGGAGCGAAGATGCATGACAGAAAGATTGTGAGCTAGGGAGAAGAAGTTTTGTGTAGAAGAAGAAGATCATGGAACGACATTGCCCCAAATCTTGGGGAGTTTATTAACCAAAATCATTCACTATCGCTTTTACTTAAAGAATTGTCTAATCATCTAAACTTTGCCAAATCTCGGCCAGTCTCTTAGCCACAAACGTCGGGTGACAATAATAGGTTGGTAACATATAGTCACTCAGACTGGATGAGCAGATTGCATTTGTAACTGTAAATTTCTATAGCATTTCTTGAAAAGAAACTATCCATAGCCACCGCATATGTAAATGTTACTGATAATAAAGTTCATTTTAAAATATAGTCGATTATTAAGTAAACAATGCTCTTGTGCTCAAAGCTTGATTGTCTTCGATGCATAGATCCAGTGATTGAATTGTCGGGGGGTTGGGAGGATTCAACCCCCCAGTTCATTTTTCAACCCCTCCAGTTAATTCCTAAAAATTACCTTGGGGGTTAGGTTAAACCCTCCCAATGCAGCTTTCAGTGGTTCAATGTATTGTGTATCTTCCTTTCGCGTGCACTCAAATAATTATTCTGCTGCTGCTATACGATTGTGTGCACTACAGGTCATTTGAGGTCAAATGAGTCCTCAGTGCGCCAGCAATAAGACAAAATACCACTGTCAAGGATATCTGATACACATGGCCACAGCATAATTATGGCAGGCTCAGCCCCTTCGCTATCTAACCGCATGCAGAGCTACCGGCAGGGTCATGACCGAGTACACAGCCTGTAGAGTGACGTCGGCCGACCCCAGCCTCGGCAGATTGCAGCCTCGGAAGACCCCAGCATCCGCAGACCCCAGCCAGAAAGAAATTAATCACTGTAGATAATTATTATGCGCTGATGTGTACGCCACATGTTCATAGATATGCAGCTTTCTGTTATTTTGCCTTTGTCACTCTATCTCTATATCTACTAGATATATAGGCATACATACATGCATAGATAGACATGGAATATATATGCATATAAACACGTATATCTGTATATATCTATATTATGTCAAACTGAAATTCGTAAAATCAGTACGACCTCTGTTGGATTCTTTAGACCTATAAGCTTATAAATTCAATTGCCACGTTAAAATGAGTGTACTGAAGTTTGGATTTTCGTGCAAAAAGCGATTTGCTTATTGTGAAGAATGTCATGGAAAACCTGAAACAACTAAATTCAGACGATGTGACAGTGAAGCCGAGAATGCTGATGAATCAAAACGTGGTTAGTGTGAATGATTAGGCCCAATCACGCACTTACCGAGATTACAATAATAGGTTAGAATCTAGCTTGAACGAACTGCTAACGTAAATCACTGGTTCCTACTCAGTTATAGACTTGTTTTTATTTTTATTTTATAGGAATGCTCGATAGTGTAGTAGTTAGCGCGTTGGATTGTCAATCTAAAGTTTGGGAGTTCAAATCCCCGAGAGGGCAGAAATTTGTTTCGAGATTTCTGTTCCATCTGCACCCCCTAGCCAACTCAGCTATGATGAGTACACTGACCGTAAACAATCCGTGGGAAGATGAGACGGCGAGGGAGAGGACTGGCCACCTGCCTTCTTATTCCGAGACCAAGAAAATGAACTAACTAACACTTCATACCCATGGCTGCCTTAGAGCTAGCTTAGGCTAAGAGTCTGCTCTTCTGCTTCTTTCTTATTTTTTATTAGTTATGTGTAAATTGGCACATAAATAAACTCGATGGGAGTTTACTAATGTGCTTAAAATTGTCAATTTCGATCAGTAACTGAGATTTTGAGTAATTTAAATTTAAGAATGATACATGATACTGAATATGTGATTATTTATATTTCAATCGACTTTTTGATATTATATTGTACATGGATTGGAGCCCTGGGCAAAGCTACAGGCTTGCCAAGGAGAGCTTAATTATCTAGTCATAGTTCTAAATTATTAGCTTAATTAATGAAAACCGTTCCTTTATTTTTCTGTTTTCATTCATAACACTTCAGTGTTGTTTAAGTCATAATTTTTTGCTAGAGCTATTAATCTTCTGAAAATAAAAATAAGGCTCAAGGGTATTCCCATAAGTACTGTATTCTTCACTATTCGATTTTTTACACAGCTAAGAATCAAGTACGTACACCCACTACAATTTCACACGTATAACAGTTTCAGGTTCTTATATATATATATATTTATATATATATTTATATATATATTTATATATATATATATTTATATATATATTTATATATATATTCGTTTATTCAAAAAAAAACAAGTGACAAACCGCATTAGGGTAGAAATTAAGAAATTCTGTTCGGGACGTCCGGACATGAAAGAATTTTTCAACCCCCCCCCCCAGTTCAAATTTGACAATTCAAACCCTGCATAGATCCCATCCAACGGGGTTCCCATCTAGAGTTATCAGTTGACATCGTCGGTAGATTTCCTGAAACGCGATACATCGAGGAAGAGGAATGACGACGGCTCATTCCTGAAGTTTTGTCTATGAGGGTCCTTCTGTCTGGAACAGTGTTCCCCGGTCCCTCCGCCAACAGCTTCTTGCACTGTCTCCAGTTCCGTAGACGCTCGAAAACCTTTCTTTTAGCCGGTGGTGGTGGCACTGATTCTTGTCGAGAAGTCCGCTGTTACAAGTGGCGCTATATAATAGTTCGGTGACAATTACAATTACAACGTTCAAATCAGTAGCATAGGTTAAGTAAAAATATGTTCTTTTAAAATTACTTGATACTGACCTGTCACCAAACTCGAAATGCATATCACGATGCAGATCGATCTCAGTATTTGTGCCATGTTACGTCAGCAGAATAGATGAGAACTTATGAGTTCAGAACGATCTCCACTCAAAGTGTGCAAACTGAACGCTTTCCAGCCTCTTATATACATCATGGTTTTGGTGATTATAATTTCATTTCCATTGTATGATAATTGCATTTTCATATTCGGTTCTCATGTGTGCACGAGTTCGCCACCATGATAAATAATGGATTAGCAACCTACTGAGGCAAGAAACGCAGAGCGCAGACTTGAGTGCATTGCTTCAATTTATATTCACGAGAACAGCTCTTACCAGAATACGATAAATCGACTGTTATTCGTTTGGGGTAGAGGATATTAATAATGCAAGGTTTGTTTACCAAGTCTGCGACACGATGATTAAAAGTCGTCGCTATTTAAATTGCAAAATTTTTCAGTTCCCTAGAGAGGATAAGAGAAATCATAAATCAGACTGCGGTGGGTTTGCAAGTTCAAAGATATGAATCATGAATTAACAATATGAATCGAAATAAGCAACGATTTCCGAAGTTTTGCACCAGTTACGACTCAATACTTGTAAACCTGGTATTAGCCGGCACGAATGTATGTATGTATGTATGCATGTATGTATGTATGTATGTATGTATGTATGCATGTATGTATGTATGTATGTATGTATGTATGTATGTATGTATGTATGTATGTATGTATGTATGTATGTGTGTATGTAAGTATGTATGTATGTATGTATGTAAGTACGTATGTGTATATGTATGTATGTATGTATGTATGTATGTACGTACGTACGTACGCACGTACCCACGTACGTATGTATGTATGTATGTATGTATATATGTATGTATGTATGTATGTATGTATGTATGTATGTATGTATGTATGTATGTATGTATGCAACTGTAGCTCCATATGCATTTTCGAATTAACAATATGAATCGAAAAAAGGAACGATTTCCGAAGTTTTGCACCAGTTACGACTCAATACTTGTAAACCTGGTATTAGCCGGCGCGAACGTATGTATGTATGTATGTATGTATGCATGTATGTATGTATGTATGTATGTATGTAGGTATGTATGTATGTGTGTATGTAAGTAGGTATGTACGTATGTATGTATGTATGTATGTATGTATGTATGTATGTATGTATGTATGTATGTATGTATGTATGTATGTATGTATGTATGTATGTATGTATGTATGTATGTATGTATGTATGTATGTATGTATGTATGTATGTATGTATGCAACTGTAACTCCATAATATTATGCATTTTCGATTTTCAACGAAAAGAAAAAGTCTTTTGCGTATTGTTTTTAATCCTAAGACCGTCTTCACGGATGAGTTACTTCATTGACTCGGAACAGACGCGAGTTTCAGTCCAAAGATTTACATTTCAGACGAAGAAATTTTACAGTAATCTGACAGTTGTATGTAAGGGTAAATTTAAGTCAAAATCAAATCAAATCAAATCGTGGTATCGATTTTAGTTGAAAGTAGTATATAGTTTGTGTATAGTCGTCATGAGACGAAATTTGAATAATGAGCACCATAGCAAAACAGCCGAAGTTTGATAGCGTCCCTTGCAAAGTGTAAAGTGCACAATGCACATGCAGGTCTGGGAATGGAAAACATCAACCATACATCACTGGAAGTGATAGGTTTTCGGCTTAGAGAGAATAAGCCTACAACTATAGCAATATAATTAAAATTCTGCTAACAGCCTGAACTCTCTTGGCCAAGGAACGCATGATCGATTGGACTCTGGCCAATCACAGAGTTAAAATAAAGCACGGTATCTGATTGGCTAGAGTTTTATGTCTTCATAGAAATCATTTCATCAGTGACTGTCATTTAGAAATTATAAAGTAGTAACTTTTATAGCGCTATTGTTTTGCTCGATCAATGTACTTTTATAGGTCCTTCCCTTTTGAACAGTGTTGAGGTGAACATTCACACTAACCCAGTTAACTCAGCCCAAGTAACCTTCGTGTATGTATGTACCTAAATATATGTATATGCACATGTACATTGAAAAGTAGCTTTTTATCCTCTGAATTCTCGGCGAGCCTCAGTTCATCATCCGTAGCATTGACTCGGCATTTGCTTCGTCCACTGACAAACTGCGCAGTAAGTTGCATAGAAACATTGAAGCACGACGGTAAAATGTTCATTTTACTGCCCCCTTGGCAGTGGTAGGCTGAGTCTACCTTGAGGAGACTTGAGGTATCGAACCGCGACTTTTAAAGAAATCACGCTGTTCAGGCCAGATAATTTCCATTCGTCTATCCCCCTTCTCTGTACCTCGGTATCCCCACTCCCTTGTCGCTCCGCTCTCCGCTTGGTCGCAAGAGGCCTCCTGGTTGTTCCCTGCATGCGCGGAGCTACTCCTCAATATATTAGTTTTGTCTCTAGTTAGAAGGAATTGCACCCTGAGCTACTCAGCCCTAATTATCCTCTGTTCTTTAAGCGCCTGAAGTCTATTTTATCTGTTGGCGATAGCACTGACTTGGGTTGGGAGTGCCTCTGAATTGTTGAATGGCGCTTTACTAAGTGTTGGATTACGGCTACTATTATTTCAATTGAATGCAGACCTACAGTTTGTTCATTGATGAGAAACGTCCAAATACGAGACTTTGAAACATTCAGGCTCATTTATCGTAAATAATTCCTTGACAATTCTGAATTCGACGCTTTGGCTTTATCCAAAATGCCTTTGAATTTGTAGTCGAAAGTCTTCTGGACAACCTGTTTCAATCTCTGCCATATTAAAGCATCTACTGCCGTTCATTCGACCGTGGAAAGCGACTGACCAGAGGAACAAGATGCATTGAAGGTTTCCCATACACACAATTCCTATGCGGCCACTATGATGCTAACCCAATCAAGAAGTTAGTAACACTTTGATTCACGTCTGTCTGCATGCTTTTATAAATGTTCACCTGTGGCCGACTAGCTTTGGCACACTGTGACTAAAACACGTTGAAACTACACGTAATTTATTATTTTATTTTAGGAAAAATTAATTTTGTAAACCATTCTTTTTGTTATAGAATGCTTTGGTGTCTCTGGGACTGCCTTAAACTGGCTGGCTTCTTACCTGTGCAATCGGTATCAACAGGTTGGCATCGGTACCGCTCGATCTGAGCCCACTGTTTGTACGCCTCAGATTCACATATCGGTGTGACCATGCGCGCGTTAGAAATTTTATCATTATCAATAATAATACAGAAATAATAGCACCTTAAATTACAACGTAATCCTGTTAATCCCAGAGGCGCGCTTACACGTAGGCGCACTAGGCACGCGCCTAGGGCCCCCAAATATCGGAGGGCCTCCAAACGATGGAAAATATGTTTTCCAATTATTGAATTATTCAATACAATTGAACACAATAAGAGGAATAATTTAATAGCTCAATTTATTCAAGAAGCCAAAATGGCCACGTATTTTGCGTTGATTGTTGATTCAACACCCGATTTCAGTTTCTTTGCTAAAATCATTAAATCAAATAACTTCACATTTCTTGAAAATAGCTTCTATGACTAATGATACTTATACTGTCAAACACGGCTTCAAGTTCAACCTCGTTGGTTTTTGCAAATGATTGGCTACCACCAACAGAGTCTCAGACTCTCAATCTACAAGTTCAGAGGAGCCTTCAATAATGTTTCGCCTCTGGTTAATCCTAGGTTTCTTGTAGTTTCATCGGAACTTTCGATAAAATTTATTGATACGAATTTGCATACCTCTAATTAGAGCTCGGTGGCCGGCTTCTCTGTGACATTTTGGACGGTTCTTGTAAACATTTCGGTCTTTGAAGTCCGAAATCGAGTTGCGGTTCGACATTTTGGAAAGACAGTGGCCAGCTTATTATCGCACGGTGTCGTCGCCAGGAAATGTGCAGGACTTGTCACTCTATTTTTTACTTCGAATTGCATAGTTAACTTGATTACTCGAGACTCCCGTTCTCCCCGTAGTTTTCCCTGCCGAGTTACTGTAGAATTAGGTTGATAAACTATGCCAATCTAAGCTAAGGTTGAAATATATGTTCATATGTAATGTATACGGGACACGGTATCCGTTTGGTTAGAACGATTACTGCGTCGGTACTTTGAGCAAGTTTTTCACTTGGGGTTGCTCACTGCCATCGACTGAGGCTTGCTCATTTTATTATGGGTTTATGAAGCTTAAGATTTAACCCTTGTCTCTGCCTTTAGTAACTTTGCCGGACTGACGTTTTCCATTTTGCGTTGCAGAACTCGCTAAGACATTTCCGTTGCATTCTATGTATGCACAAACCAAAACCTTTGAGTTACACTGTTAACACTGTACCCTTTCAAAGTTGACTCGATGACAATTTCTAACCAGTAATTGCATTTGTAATTAGTACCATAGATACCGTAAACCGGTGTCTAATGCACAAGGCATCAACGATGGCGCACCAAAACCGATCCGTAGATAGGCCAATATCCAGACGATCAGTCCGTAAGACGGAGAGGGAGGAACATGTATGGAGGATATGCATTTTGGAGGAGATAAGTTTTAAGTTGAGAACAGTGGGGTAGCCAGGTTTAAACACCAGGGGTGCGAACACATAAAAATGCCCCCATTACCAAAAAAGAATTTCAATTAATTTTATTCATTATGATTAATGATTATATGTCGGTTTACCTGTTTTCATATCGCCTATTATGAGGCCTGTAGGCCTATTAATTTTCGTATTTTAAATAGAAATACTGAAGCACCCAAAGGGTGGGAAAAGCAATATGTATAGTAAAAGAGTAATAGTATAAAATACTTAACAGTAGGCCTACAAACGCAAACCAATTACAACATCCTTTTTCGTCTAGACTTCATTTTAGCAGAGTTATCGATTCTTTCGTTATAATCCACTTCACTAGCAAACTGTCTTTTGATTGTTATCAGCCAGACAATTTTTCTTCGCACACTGTAGAACGTTCAGTATGTACGATTTTATGAGTTTGAGCCCAAACCAGCGCTGTTTATTGACAAGGTCAGAAAAATGCGGTACATTGTAGGCAGGCTAGGATAAATGGAACACATGTCATTTGCCATCATGCATTTTAGCTAGAGCCCTGCGCCGGCCGCGCCGCGCCGCCGCCGCCGACATTTCGTGGGCGCCGCCGCCGCCGATTTTTGTTTGTCGGCGCGCCGCCGCCGCCGCCGCCGACAATCTGTCGGCGCGCCGCCGATGTCAGTTTGATATGCTTAATTTTTATTGTTGGATTTTTCATGTTTTGCATGATATTGCGATAAATTGTTGCCTTGGTGCGAAATGGAATTGGACATCTTGTACTTACTTACTTCATTTTATTTATCTGAGTTTCTTCGCGAAACTTGATCGGCAACACGAAATGGTGTCGTCAATGCTATGAGTGTATGATATCACCAATTTGTGTTCACTTTTGTTTTGCAGCTTCATGTTGAATAGCTTCTATAACTTATTGATTGTTGTCTTTGATGTCCGTGGTCTTATTATAATTGTGTAAAATTTTTGCTTAATGTTGTAAGGTTAGAGGAGTTTATAAGCGCTATTACTATCAAGTTAGGCCTATGCCATTTAATTAATTCCTGCAGAACGGAAGGTATAATTGATTAATACTTTTGGCTGGAATCTATTAAAGTAAACAGTATCAGTTTAGACAGATTTTGACTTAGTATAGTATCAAGAATTTTTCAAACAATGGTCTATATATGGAGACCTTAAATGGCATGGCACCAATTGAAACGGGCAGCAGACCACCGGGTAAATTCATTGAAAAATTAACGCGGTTGAGGCCACTCGGCCATTGTATTACCATAGGAAAACTTATATATTTACATATCACCTCCTGACTTGACAGCAGCCTCACTCACTGAGAGTATGCTGTTATCCGGCATCTGCCATGTGACTTGCTGTGTAGGCCTATACTGTATCAGTGTACATGCAAGTGTATTCATGCAATATGCAAATGCATGTTGCTTCATCTGCTTAAAATTTGCCAATACCTTTGCAGATGTGCAGTGTAATTAAGGATGTTCATAATTGTAAGGCAACTGTCTCTCAGTGTGTAGTTGAGCTTCAGTGTCATGGAGTGGCTTTAGAGAACTTAGCCCTCTTGACTGGTCACAGGACCAACGGCTGTTCAACTCTGATAGTGACTCATGCTTCTGACTAGGGCACGCCGCGCCGCGCCGCCGCCGCCGCCGATTTTTGTTGGTCGGCGCGCCGCCGCCGCCGACCCAAAATGACCGGCGCGCCGCCGCCGACACTTTGACGTCGGCGCAGGGCTCTAATTTTAGCACATTGATGACCACTTCTTCGACACTGGAAATGTCCTTACTGAAATACTGATAATTTCCTTGTAGATGTCTTTAAATGAAACTCTTGCACAATTTTACTTCGACTTTTGATGACTTCCGAGTTCATGTCTTCAAAAGATTCTAATATGGTCACATTATCAGCATCCACATTGCTGAAATGCTTTGGATCTAAACAAACAAATTTGGAAATCACATTTCTAAAATGCTCAAATCTTTTAGTTGTGCTAGTTATTACACAAACCAGTGGCATTACGCAGGTTTCTACCATGACTTTTTTTCTGGAATCAGAAATGATATCATATCATCCATGCACTGACATTTCTGCATGGATTCTCTTTCTTTTCCGAACTCTGTGTGTCTAATAGTCAGTAGTAATATCACATTTTTCAGCAAGCTCAGTTGCTTGATTCTCAATCCGTTTCAGCTCAGATTCAAATTCAGTTTACCTGTTTTCATATCGTTTTCAACTAGCTGAACTAAATGAGACGCTATTATCAAATCAATGCTACTTCTCTGTAGATATGTGGATGAACTGAAAGCCGTATCTAGTACTTTTATCCAGAATATTAGAAGAACTAAGAATTCGAATCTATCAAGTGTTACAAGAAAAGGCCTACCAATTGCCTCAGCCAACTGTTTAGTAGGGCAGTTTTAATCTCACCATGTACGATTCTCTGCAGGGCAACTATTAGTTCTGGTAAATTCTGCAAAAGTGCATGTGCAGATACTACCAATTTTCTGGATGCCCATCTTGTATTGTAAAGTCTTTTTAAAGTCAACAAGAAAGCTTCTATACGGTGCATAGTACTTCTTTTAATATAGAAAGACGAGTTTTACCGTCCAAGACAATGTGACATATTTCTTTTGTCGTTCGGACGATTGGAATAAATAAATTTAGAACCATTGGAATAAATAAATTGTGAATAGGCCCCACATATTGGAAAATGTTCTCAAAGGGAGAGGTCGCTATTTGAGAATGAAAATAATGTTACAAGCGAATGAACAGAGCGGACAGACAATTTTTGATTTAGGTATGACCAGACAAAGATAATCAGATGACCTCGTCGAATATCGACAAGACTGGGGGACTAAGAGCTTATTTTAAGTGGGCCTATTATGGCCAGAGTACAAAATTTTATAAATTATAAGATCCTCAATGTGAAATTAAATTTTTACTGGATTAAATTAAAACAGTGATTTATTCACAGTTTAAATGGTCATATTTGAATGTATTAGTTATCGCTCTAGCCAAAGCGTTCTGAAGTTCTGAACTCTCTTTAACTGCAGCATATTTGTAAAGGTGAGGAAGTATGGAAAGTTCACAAGCGATTTCAATCCAATATCCACCTCATTTATTAAACTGCTTTGGTTACCACCTGCTTCAATCAACTCTGGTGTCATTTTCAATTGCTTTCCAGACACATTAGACTTAGGCCAGATTGCGTTCGCTCAGACTACTTTACATTAGTGCAGGGTTGACTTGCATAACGTTAGACTAAACTAGGTTATGATAGGTAAGATTTGACTAGATTAGGTCAGGTCAGGTTAGGTTACATTATTTTACAGCATGTTAGCTCAATTTATACTTGGTAGGTTAGCCTGAATAACTCTATATTCAATTTAATTCAATGTCATTATTGCAATCAAGACAATCATAGCATACATGTATCATTCTCTTCTTTACATCGTATCACTTAAGTAAGTCTATGAAGGCAAAAGGGAACGCACAAAGGGACCAAGGTCCCGCTAACGGGCCGCCTATTTCCAAAGTGTACAATTGCAACCGAGGGTATAAGGAGTTGGTACAGTAATAAATATACTTACTTACTTACCTACTATTACTAAAGACGATTTTCATTGGCTGTGGGGCCCAACCTGTTAAATATGTAAATATTATATGTATACTGACTTGTGATTGGCTGAAAAAAACTCGGTTGCAATTGTTGTGTACACTTTGGAAATATGCTAACGGCCACCTGGACGTGTAAATTACCCACTTGATTTAATAGACGAGAGAAAGTACGAGGTCGTCCCCAAGGTCGATTAGGAACCATTGTCTAAGTAATTAGTTGAGTTTTACCTTGGGAACAGTAATAGGAGAGAAAGAAGGAGAAGAAAGAGAGTAAGCGCAAGAGGAATCACAGCAGAAAGACAACACTGAAAAGAAAAAAGTAAAAAAAACAGCACACATACAAGAGTACAACTAATACAACGATCCGAGCAATCTTAACTACTCTTAACTAACCCTAAACCACCCCGAGGCCGTGCTGCAATTCGCCCGGCTCCTTACGCCCCACGCGCACCCACCGGGAGGAGGATTCATTAACACGCTCATGCTCGGGTTTCCGTAAGTAATTCCTCAGTCACGTCCAGACGCTTTCGTATCAATTAAGAAGTCTCTGAAGCTTTTTTTGAATGCGTAGTGGGTATCAGAAAGGGGGATCGCCAAGGGGATTGTCATCCATAATTTCATATTAGGTTAGGTTAGGCTAGAACAAAGAAATTAAGCCTTGGTTAAGTTAGGTATATCATGTCAAAATTGTGTTTAGTCAAATAGACTATATTTGATTAGCTTTCGTTCGAATCTGTTGCGTGTGATTGGATAAAATTTAACTGGACGAGTTATGTCAGGATAGATGATGTCAGGTTGGGTCAAAGTAGGTTGGATTTGATTTGGCTAAATTGGGTGAGTTTAGGTCATATTACATTATGTTAAGATATGTCAGGTTGCTGCAGTTGGTTGGGTTAAGCTAGGTTAGATCAAATCATAAGATAACACGAGATTAATAAGAGAATACTCAAAAGCCTTTTCAAGTAAAAGGCCCTCTAGAAGAGTTTCACGATGTGTAATAGAGTCAAATAATTGTGAATCGCGATCACGTGTACTTCAAAGTAATCTCTTTTCCGTCATGCTTTCGTCAATGCTCCACTTTGCATAGAGAAAGGAAAATTCATGCGTTCACTTAATTAACTGCAACCCCACCTTACTGTGAAATAAGAAACTATTGTTCTTTCAAATTGAAAACTGATTAAGCGCAAAGGTTAATTTAGTTTATTATTAAGAGAAATTTGAATTTACAAATCTAAATCAAAACGAAAGAAACTATTTAACCTTCCCAGGACGATAGGCTACACGGAAGACGAAGTGGGGTAATTTTTTAAACCCTATAACGATGTGTAATATCTCAGCTCACAGGTAAGCTCCGATGACAAATGAAGTGTCAATTGCAGCATTTTCAAGGTCAAGGAATCGGTTTATCATAGTGGCAATGGTGTGAGAATACTACTTTCCAAGATGGCGGCCACTATGGCCGCCAAAACATAACACTAGGTACGTCTCAACTCATCGGTACAGTGGCATCACTAGGGCTGGTGTCACCGAGTGCGGTAAGTCATCTCATTAAAGGTTAAAAAAAGTAAATTAGCATAGAGTTTCAGAAAAGAGGTGAAATTTGATGACCTTTTTTTAGGAAATCGTCTCGCAAAAAATGCGATGACCTTTTCTAAGGGATTCGTCATCTTACCAAAATTTCATCATTTTGTCGTGACACTTGGTGTCACCCCCTCTGAGGGTGTCACCCGGTGCGGTCCGCACCCCCCGCACTCCCCTCGTGACGCCACTGCATAGGTAAGCTACAATGACAAACGAAGTGTCCATTGTCAAGGAATCGATTTACTGTAGTGGCAATAGTGTGGGATTAGTATTTTTCAAGATGGCGAAAAATATGGCCGCCAGACACAACAATATGTCTATCTCAGCTCATGGGCAAGCTACAATGACAAATGAAGTGTCGCTTATAACATATTCAAGGTCAAAGAATCGATTAATTGTAGTGGCAACAGTGTGGGCATACTACTTTCCAAGATGGCGGTAAATATGACCGCGAAAACTGAAAAATATGTAAATCTCAGCACGTAGGTAGGCTACAATGACAAATGAATTATCAATTGCAACATTTCCGTGTGGAAATACTACTTTCCAATGGCGGCCAATATGGCCGCCAAAACACACACAAAATGTATATGTCAGCTTGTAGGTAAGCTACGATGACAAATGAATCGTCACTTGTAACATTTCCAAGGTCACGGAATCGACCTATCGCAATGGCAATAGAGACCGATCAGTCAGTTGATTGATAATTTATATTTTTGTGTTTTGACGGCCATATTGGCCGCCATCTTGGATGTTTGTAGTCCCACACTTGATTTATGATTGCAGGTCACTTATGAGCTCATACCTTTAAAAATATATCTGCCCTATGAACGAGAAAATAACGACGTCGACGACGAAGCGGGGTAAATATTTACCCCAGGACACTTTGGATTGAAAAATCTTTTTCCCTCGACATGGCAATGTTGTGGTATGCAGTCAGAATATGTCATTGGTGGTAACTTGTAAACACATGGAACGATAAATTATACCTACCTACAGTTGCTCCGCAATCTACATCCAAACACCGCCGAGGTTATTATTTACCCCGCTTCGTCCTGCGAAGATTAAAGTCTTATTGAAACGAAAACCGTCTTAGATAAAGTTCAAGAAATCAACTTTTTTAACAGATTGTCAGACTTGTATCTAAATGTCTTCTATTGGCCATCCAAATGGTTTATTACAGCGATCAGTATTACAGAAAATGTGACAGGAATAGCTAAATAAGTTTGACCCCATCATATCATGGTATCCGCAGTGGAGTTTATAAAGGTCGCCTTCTCCCGTGTGCCGATCAGAGCATTTTGCGCGAAAGCTTGTGACATTGCTGTGGGAAATTCCTGCAAGAGAAATCATTAAGCTAATATAAATCTAGATATAGTACAAAGAAAATGTTCGCGATAAATTAAATTGGCACGGTGAAAGACGACCACTATGAAACAGTGTCAATGTAAGTCACAGTAAACACAATATGGCGAGAAGTATTGAGACTAGTGACCGTCAATCAAAGTCGAGCAAATGCTTCCGACAGATGCTGCATCATAAACTGCATTAGCACCACTAATGTAATCTAGCTTGACGTATCAAAACTAATTTAACCTAATTAGGACCACGATCACTAAACTATGAATTGAAAACTTGAAATTCAACAAACTCGATGAACATTTGAAAACATGAAGGGAACCAATGAACAAAGTTTCGCTACTACCTCTGTTCTAGTGAGTTAGAAGAAAGTTCGAACGCGAAACCTGAAACCTCTTGTTAAGGTGGCATAGGTCGCATTGTCGAAATTTGTTCAAAATTTCGTGTCACAGCCATTTAAATTTCTTTTTAAAAGTCATGCAAATAAATTCGCCTTTGAGGTTGAAGGCCTTTCTATCTCGCACATACTGTTGTAAACGTATACGATCATTCCAACGCAAAAGTGGATCGCCTTGGGGCACGTCTTTACATCGTTCTTCTTAAATTCGTCAAGGCATTTCTCGCACTGGTAGCATTTAAGAGATTGAACTGTGAGGAACAATCAACACAAACTATAGACAAAACTGCATAATCATAAAAAATAACTAAGATTACATTCAGGACAATCTTATAAGTTGAAACACCTCCTCTCTTAGCAGACATTGGCTTCATGTGCAAAATGTCTCATGTGCGACCCTCAGTAAGGTCACGACTACATGGTTTCAGTTGATAAGGCGAGAGCTTGAAGGAATGTTTTCGAAACGGAGATGTTGGTTGATTGTAAGTCCAATATTGCGACAGGCGAGTTAGAGTTTAAAATGTGAGTGGAGTAAATATCTGATGTGAGAATAGAAGATTTCAGGATTTAAATAAACTGTCAATGTGACCGCATTAGTGGTGAGCTGACCTTCAAGCGAGTCTATATTATGAGAACTATGCCTTAAGTTTGCTGGAGAGGTACCTAGCTGTCTTCTTTGGTACAAGTAACCTAGTTGAAGATCCACTCAGTGTAGGTTCAGATTGGACGATCTCTGGATCGAATGTAAAGTAACTTCACTCCACTGTGAATGTAAAGTAACTTCACTCCACTCTGCCAGGGAGGGAAACAAGAACACCGACAAATGGATGGAAAAGCAATGGCGCGAAAGGTGCATGAAAGAAAGATTGTGAGCGGCGGAGGAAAGGCTTATGTGTAGAGGTAGAGGATCATGCAACGACACCTTTCAAATCTTTAGGAGTTTATTAACCCAAAACCACTCACTATCGAGTTTCTTTTAACGGATAGTCTAACGATTAGACTCTAATCATCTACACTTTACAAAATCTCGACCAGTCTCCTAGCCACAAAAATTGGGTGACAATAGTAGGTGGGTAACTTATAGTCACTCAGATTGGATGAGCAGATTGCATTTGTTATTGTCAATTTCTATAGCATTTCTTTAAAGAAAACTATCCAGAGCCACTGCATCATGTAAACGTGACTGATAATAAAGTTCATTACAAAAAGAGTCCATTATTAACTACGTAATGTTCATTTGGCAAGAAAATTCAACGCTTGCGGGTCTTCGATGCATTGACCCCATTCAAACCGGTTTCCATCTAGAGTTGACAGTAAGCTGTTGACATCGTCTTTCGAGTTCTGAAACGCGATACATCTTGGATGGGGAACGACTTCGGCCCATTCCAGGAGCTTTGCCTATTTGGGTCCTTCCCCCAGTCCCTCCGCGAAGAACTTCTAGCCCTCTCTCCTCTTCAGTTCCGTAGACGCTTGAAAACCTTTTTTTGTCGATTGTGGCACTGATTATTATATCGCGATCTTGCTTTTATCATCTACGCCAGCTTCGATCCATCCGCATGTGTCTTTCGGTCCATGCTGTCTCTATACTGGTCCACGCCTTGATTTGCACTGGAGTTGACTTTGGTAATGCTGTGTACACTGGCCTTTCGTCCTCCAATATGCACAAACTTCAGTCTATCCTCAATGCTTGTGCTCGGCTTATAGGTGATATTCCTAAGTTTGCCCACATCTCTGCCTTTATTCGTGACTCCTTCCAGTGGCTCCTGCCCAACAAAGAATTCAGTTCAAAACCATCACCCTCGTGCGCAACTCTCTCACTGGATCTGCTCCGTATTACCTAATGAATTTCCACACCCCAGTACAGGTTTATCATGGTTAAGGCGGAGGTGATTTGAGGACAACCAGGGATCAAGAGCACAGGAAGCCTCCAGGATGCGTTCAACCATAAGAGCAGCTGAGTTGGCAGGGCCATGAAGGTAAGCCTGTGTTTCATCAGCGTATTGGTAAGACGAAACACCCATTGGACCCAGGACCCCAGCTAGATCCGAGGTCCACATCAGACATAAAGTCGACTTGTCCTACTACAGCGATGAAAGGAACAAATGACTGTAAATTAGATGACAAAGGTAACAAGTCAAAGGGGAAATGGGTTTAAAAGACATGCCTAAACCTGTATGCCATCTGAACCAGAATGCTAAAACCGACTACTATCCAACAACTTAGTTTGATTGCTTTCTGGAGTAATCATACAGTTAGCTGAAAATACCAACGAATATGCAAAGAAGCACTCAACACTTTGCCACTGATAACTTTGTTTTCTATTTTAGTAACTTCTTTACCAGCCTCAAACTCCTCCAACGCCTCACGACACTAAATATTCATGTAACGGGAACAGTGCCTGCAAATTGGATTGAAGATTGTACTATAACATCTGTATATAAATTAAAAAATTATCCGTGGTACAAAAGAGCACAGATTGGACACAGCCCAACATCATTGTGACAAGATGGAATGACACTAGCGTTGTGACCTTGGTACCCCACTGCCATCAGGTAGCACTGATAAGTTTGGTACAATGTTAGTCAAAGGCTGCCAGTAAAGTTGTAGCCATATCTGATCAGCCAATACAACAAGAACTTGGGTGTAGTGGACCCGATGGACCACAGAATATTGCCATTTACCGAATTTCAATTCGTTCGTACAAGTGGTGGTGGCCTCTGTGTACCTAAATGGATGTCACCATGCAGAATGCCTGTCTGATATACAGGTTGACTGAATCAATGAGTTATTTTCAGTCAATGGATCGGCTGGAGTTGCGACACAGTGTCTGCAATGTGTACAACAAGAAATATGCTCTTGAACGCACAGCCATCGGCAGACCATTGGGGCGTCCAAAGCCACAGAGCAAGCGAGCACCGATGGACGTCCGCAGGAATGGCAAACACTTTATAGAAGCAATTGAAACGCAGAGACTTTGTGCAATTTGTAGTTTCAAGGTAAAAGAACAATGCAAGAAGTGCAACGTTGTCCTGCACATTGACTGCTTTGAAAAATCTCATGAAAAGTAATAGACAACAGACTAGTTGCATATTTGTATAGGAGACACTAGTAACTGTGTTTTATAATTCTATGCTCTGCTCTTTAGGTTGTACTATTACTTGTACTATTAGTATTATTATATTATTCTCTTACGCTAGTCAAATGCAAGTTCTGACAGTCTGTTTTGCTAATCATATAGTTTGAGAACTCTAAGCGGGCAAACTACCAGTACAATACTCATGGTCTAGTTGAGCAATTTGTGCAGTTTTTCTTTATTTTTCTTATTATCCATATTTACTGTTGACTGATAGTTTTAGATATTTGTGGAGAGTGACCCTCTTGTTTGAATTAAACTGATTTGACTTTTATTTGATGCAAGAATGCAAGTTGTGGTTGTGGTCATTAGTTGAGGTACTTGCATTTGTCATTGTAAATTTCTATTGCATTTCTTGAAAAGAATAATTATAATCAGAGGCACTGCATGTGTAAATGTTACCGAAGTTAAAGATAATATTACAGCAAAGAGTACATTATTAAGTACACAGTCTTCATGTGGGAACAAAATCCAACGCTTGCGATTCTTCATGGCATAGATCCCGACCAACGGTTTCCCATCTAGATTTGACAGTTACTTCGCATGTAGAGTTCCTCTGCCATGATGCATCGAGGATGAGTAACAACGACAGCAGCATGTGGTTAAGAATCCATTGTATTTGATAGAAGGCAAAGTGTGTGGATACCCTGCCTGCATCAGAATTGTCCGGAACATACATTGATCGCTGGCCGAAGGATTGGCCGAAAAACCATCTGCGACGGTTCAACGACAAATGTTTCACCGACGGACTGATAGTAAAAAAATTCAAACTAGAAGCTGGATGACTGATGAAAAAGTGTCATATTAACTTCAACAAGAAGATGGACGGCCGATGAAAATATTGCTCAAACCTGTAATCAAACTTGAAATGCATATCACGAAGCAGATCGATCGAAGTGTTTGTGCCATGTTACTTTGGCAGAATAGAATGACATTAATAACTTATAAAATAAGTTGAGAACGACCTCGACTCAAACTGTGCAGACTGAACACTTTCCAGCTTCTTTTAAGCGTAACAGCTTTGGTCAATCCATTGTTATATTCGATCCTCAGGTGTGCATGAGTTCCGAGACAAATAAAATTATGGATTTGCGTCCTCCTGAAGTAACAATCGCAGAGCGCACATATGAGTGCATTAATTAATATTCAATAAACAGATCTTGTCAGGTCACAATATATCGTCTATTATACGTTTGGCAATTGTTGATATAATAATGCAAAGTATGTTTACAAAGTCAGTAATGCGATTATAAATGTCAACTTAATGTCATCGTCATTTAAATTCAAAATTGCTCAGTCCACTAGAGAGGATAAGCGATTAGTGTAGCACAAAAATGTCCAAAAAAGCTGACTCTGCTCAGCACCATTCAGAAAAACAGTAAGGAACTTCTATCAGAGTTCATAAATTCAAAAGGTCCATCTTTTTTTACCAGATGATGCATTACTTGTGTCCTTCTGTCCAAAGAAAGGTAAATTTGTTGTTCAGCCAGCATGACCAAGCCGAGATTGATAACAACCACCCTGAGAAAAAACCCTAATGATATTGGACTATAATGCATTGAAAGGTGGTTCTGACGCTGCAGATCGGGTGCTTCGTATGTACAATACAAAAAGAATAACAAAGTGTGGCATATGGCAATATTCTACAACATGTTGGATATCAGTGTCCTTAAAAGATTTCTTGTCCACATTAGAAAGTTCAAGCAAAGCACATACGAAGACTCCTTCTACTACAGCTAGGCAAAGAGCTAATTCAAGAAAGTACTGTTGCATAGCAATCTATGCACATGTCATCAAAAAAGTCTGCTAAGAAACGAATTTATTGGTTTCAAATATAATATCAGTGAATAAACAGTACTTTTCAATTTAAACTTCATTCTTCTTACTTATTTATTTAATTGAAACCAAAAGAGCACAAGTTTACATTGGGGTCGTTTTTGACCCCAGTGGTATTCAGTGATTGCAGAAAGTTCTGGTAATCTGAGGGTTAAGAAGTCGCAAAGAAATGGTGTGTTTCTAGGTGTTTCCTGAAGGCAGAAAAGCAGTTCGAACAACTAGTGGACGTGATGTTAGATTCCAAAATAGAAATTTGTAAAGCAATTGTCGCAGTACCTAGCCAATGTTATGAACTGCAGGTTTCAGGAATAGAATACAGGGAAGCCCAATGTTTTGAATCGAGGAAGTTAAGGTATGAAGCTTTAATACATATATTAAAACTTGCCGTTTCCAAAGAGATAAGAATTGATAAAAAAAAATTAAACTCTACTATTGTTATCCCATTTAAAGCAAACAGAAATTGTAAAAACGTACCGGTACATTAGTTTTAAATAAGACATTTAATCTGAAGGCTATTTGGATGTCTGATTGTTCTCCACCAGTAACCGCCGTAACCAGAAATGATGGGTAATTAACAGAAACTTGCTGACTTTCGCTCTCAGCTTACAGACATAATTTATAATTCAACTCACAAGAATGACTTCAAATTAGGTAAAGAAGTGTAGGCTATGTAGAGAAGGACAATCGTAATGGTAAACAATGTTTTTCCAAGGCGCTGCTCTAAAGCTAAGCGCAACGCATCAGTTTTTGGCTGAGAGCTGCGTCAAGTCAGAGAGTTTGTCCAGAGAGGTTCAGGGGAATTTCTGAGTCCGTTTGCCAGAGACACCGGAGAGAGGAGATGGAGAAGCTGCTACGGCGGGTTTCCTTGAGGACGTGAACTTTTGGGGATCGAATAATTGGATGTGTCAGGGTAGGAATTCTTAAAGAGGTGAGATTTTAATTTTTCGAGTGGAAAGCTTGCAGAGCGATAAGTAGAAAAGGACTGGGGCAGACAAAGCTCCGTTGAAAAGTCCAATCCACACCTGAATCTTTAGACAGCAGATAGCAGATGCACTGGGACAGGCAAAGCTCGGTTGAAAAGTATAATCCAGACCTGAATCTTTAGACAGCAGATAGCAGATATAAAGATTACTAAGACCCAAACCGTCAAATGAAACATAATACTATATATTGCCTATGTACGCAGATTTCACTAACTTGAAGTTCATTTCTAATTTTGTATTAATTAACCCTCAGGCTACCAAGGTTATTTGCGACATCGGCTACCAAAGGGTGGGTGATTACCAACCCAGGAATTTCGTGTTTGATTTCAAATACCATATCATGTAATGCAGCAATTGATTCAGCATTTATTTCTGACAAAAATGATATAACATATCATTTTCATAATTTCATAATTATAATTTGAACAAAGGAACCCGTCCATTTAACGATATTTTATATTATCCCGCACAACTTGTACTTGTTTGAAAAAAGAATATAAGATGATGTGGATTTTGAAAATGATCTATGTATCCAAGAATATTTCTAATGTAATGAGGCTTCATTTGCAACAACACAAACTAGTAAAAGGTCTGTTTTAGTTGCAGGCAAAATCTAAAGGCATGCAGCTATATTATCTACATGAAACAAGAAATTATGTTATTTTTCCCGGCAGTCAACTATGTCAGTGGTTCCTGCAGTTATTTCAACACCTATTGTTTTGTGCGAATGCGTCCTGCAAACTGGCTTCTTGCACACTTCACAGCTTCACAACACTGCTTTTACATGTAGTTTCTTAGCATTCTGTTTCAACTGTTTATAGCCCTTCCCGTACCTAACCATATCAGTTTACGTTGTGATGTTGCATCAGCGATTTTCACACTGAGAAAGCGTATTATTATTAATTATGATCACTTTCGGTTTTCAAAAGACAAATAGCTAAGCAATCAAATATAGCCCTACATTCCCTCTAAAGAATGGCATAGTTGTTTCTCTTCCAGAACGAATAATGAATACGCTATAGTCGAAACCTTGGGGACTGGGCGGAAACCACCTCCCTGGTACCTAGGCTATTTTCGGTGTAACTTTTTATGGCTTGGGATACCATCACGATGTTTACCTCAAAATGTGTGCAAACTATCTAAAATGACAAAATTATATTCCGTGTGCTACAAGTTTTTGATGTAGAAAAACGTAAGGGGTGGTGACCACCAGCCCTTGGTAGCCCGAGGGTTAAGGAAACATTAATAAAGTGAATGTAATTAGTAATGTCTAGTAAACTAGAAGAAATAGCCGACGACCAATTTAGTTTGCAAATGAATACTAGATGTGTCTGTCGCATTCCAAATGATAAATATCAACAAAAGAGATGTGATGCCAGATTTATACAGCGCCCCTTGGAGACATTTATTCTGCATGATAATTTTGAGCATCAGTTAAAATGTAACTTGAACGCCTTGATAAGGCTAAAGGCCTCAATCCGTGGTCTTTGCTAAGCTAAATCATTGTTCAGGGTAAAAATTAAGGCTGCATTCGGAAGACACAGAAACAGCACGGAAACGGAAGAAACGAGTTTATAAAAGGAAGGGGTTTTAGCCGATCTCTATAGACCAATGCAGACTCCAGAAAGCGACCGTTTGCTATAATAGAGTTCGAGGGTCTGGGGCTAGCAAAGGAATAGGCATGATTACCAGGACTCCAGGAGCCATTTGTGTCCTCAGTATGATCAGAGTTAAAAAGTCAGAGGCCATGGTCGAATTATTACAGATCTTAGGAAACACTATGAGGCGAAGATCGTGAGGCTGGTTAAAATGCAGATCCTCACAGAGAATACAGACGTTTAACCACGTGTTGAGTATCTTTCTTTTTTCTTTGGGAAGTCACTATAGCGATTTCATGAGTGGAGCTATAAATTTTGTTGATACCTCAGAGTTTTAGTGGTCATATTAAGCTGTTTTGTTCCACATTACGCTTTATAAGTCTGACTACTTTGTGGTAAGAAAAGAGTGGAAAATCAGTTACGATATTTCCGAATTTATCGGAAATGAAGTGATAAAATAAACGAGTACCAACACATTTACCATCAGTGAGACAGAGCTTTTCTGGATCTGGAATCCACTTTCCGTCATCGCAGAGCGCGTTTGTTTGAAAAATGTCCTAATTATGAACAACTTATAAGAATTTCAAAATATAGTATGACCCTCTCCTATTCTAATTTAAAAACCTAATGAATACAAGGCACTACTTACATTTCTTATATGCCTCTTTTCTCAGATGAAGCCCTACATCGGAAGAAAGGCATAAATCCATGAATTAAGAAATCATGATATCGGTGTACATTGTACAACTGTACATGTTAGTTGGAAAATCCACTTAGGCCTACTGTAGAGATCAGCTCTGCACTTGCAATACCATTGAGTTATCTTTACAACAGTCACGGCCCGTACACGGGGATCTTGACTGATGCTGTGCAAATTCAAACGGTCAGAGGTGGCGAAGTATCTCGCCAGATCAATTCATTTATAAAATAGCAGAATATAAAACATAACAGTAAAAAAAGTGTAGGCCCCTACCTCTACATTTTTCCATTCTAAATAAATCACAGACAGTTTTCGTAATATGTAGGCATTAGCATCATCTTTGCAACAATAGAGTTCATAGTAGTATCAGTACTAAGCAAGGTTTTTAAGTTTAAATAGCATTAATTGAAATTTCTAGAAGAATTGTAAAAATGAAAAGCACTGTCGTTGCAGTGCATATTTTAAGGAATTTTGACTACTGGGACAAAATCACCACAAATCACCACAAACTTACAACTTTCTGACTTTTTCAAAAAAAAGTTGATGACCTTTTTTTTAGTCATCACCTTCTTTTCAAACTTTTCTCGGGTCTCCCAACCAATTAACAGGGTGTCATTAACCAATAATGTCATACCTTTCTCATTTTACAACTGGGACAAATCTTTAAATTCTTGCAACATTTGTCCCACTAGTTGTACTTTATACATACATTGCCTGGGACAAATCAGTCTGACTACTGGGACAAATCCGAAGACTACTGGGACATTTGTCCCACTAGTTATACAGTTAAAATATGCTCTGTGTCGTTGCCAAGTGTTCTCAGAAGGCTAATAATACGCTAGAAAATGCTAGTATAGAGAGCCCGTCATATTAAACACCGCGCAATCGATTTTTTCAGTCATTATCTAGGCCAAGTAAAACGCAGTATTGACATTTTAAGATAGATACGAGTGAGTGGGTAGAGAAAGAGGGACAATGACAGAGAGAGACAGACAGACAGAGAAGGAGAGAGAGATGGGATTGACGGATATTGAGAACTATGTAAGGAAACATAGGCAGATCTGTGGACTGGAAGCCAGAAGATGCGTTGCTAAAGTGGGGGATGATGGACACACGGGACGTGATGTACCAGAGATAGAGAGACAGAGACACACACAGATACAGAGAGAGAGAGACAAGGAGATATGGAGAGAGAACTGGGTGACGTGTGGAAGATTGTAAACCGTGAAGCAGAGATATATAAAAAGTAGAGATTCACATAAGAAACAATCAACATTTTCTTCTAACTGTACAGCCTTGTGATTTAAAAGAGTGTCGTGATTTTAGACTCTAACTACGGTATGGCACTCACTATCGTCGCCATATAATTCTCGCGCCATGGCTTTGTATACAACGATCAGATTAATAATTTAGGTTAAATAAGGTTAAAAGATTATATATCAATCTTTTATTCACCAATTATGTTAGGTTAGATTAGACTATGATAGATAATGCTAGGCCAGATTGTGCTTGCTCAGCCTAGTTTACTTTACTTGAGATTAGATCAGGCTGATTTGATAAGGTTGCATAACGATAGGCTAGACTAGGTAATGATAGGTAATATTTGACTAGATTAGGGGAGGTTAATTTAGATCAGTGTCTAGCAAACTTTTTAAACTTCCGGCACACTCAGCAGAGCAAATTTTTATTGCGGCACACCAATTAAACAAAGTCTTATTGAAACAAAAACCGTCCTACCGACAGGTAAAGTTCAAGAAATGAACTATTTTTTTAGCAGATTGTGAGACTTGTATCTAAATTCCTTGTCTTGGCCATCCAAATGGCTTATTACAGATATCAGTTTTACAGAAAACCATACAAGAATAGCCAACCAAGTTCCTGTCTCCCATCATATCATCGTATCCGCAGTCCAGTTTATGAAGCTCTTTATGCCGCACGTGCCGATCAGAGCATCTTGCGCGAAAGCTTGTTACATTGCTGCGGGAACGTGCTACAAAAATGATCATTAAGATGATATAAATCTACATAAACTGTTCGCGATAATTTAAATTTGCACTTTGAAAGACGACTACTATGAAATTGTGTCATTGTAAGTCACAGTAAGTCACAGTAAACAAAATTTGGCGAGAGGTATTGAGACTAGTGACCGACAATAAAAGTGGAGCAAGTGCTTCCGACAGCTTCCCAACATCATAAACTGCATTAGTACCAATAATGTAATCTATCCCGACGTATCAAAACTAATTTAACCTAATTAGGTCCACAATCACTAAACTATGATTGATAACTTGAATTTCAACGAATATGATGAGCGTTGGAAAACATGAGGGGAACTAAGGAACAAAGTTTCGCTACAACCCCTGATCTAGTGGAGCGTGGTGGCTCAGTGGTAAGTTCGGCGCCTTGTGACGGAGGGTTGCAGGTTCGAATCCCACTCTAGCCGCTGCGTACGGACCTTGGGCAAGTCCTTCACTCGCAATTGCTCGTGGCGCTTCGGCGTGAAAATTCCGGCACAGTATCAAATGCTGTAGTCGGGAGCGCCTCTGAGTAGTAGTAGTAGACTTCGAGAGGCGGTATAGAAATATCCGGAATAAATAAAATAAATAGTGAGTTAGGAGAAAATTTGAAAGCGAAACCTGGGACATCTTCTGAAATTGGCATATTTCGTCTTGTCAGACTTTGCTCAAACCTTTGTGGCTCGGCGTTTTAAATTTATTTTTGAAAAATCAGGCAAATCGTCTTTAAGGTTGATATCCTTACGATATCGCACATACCGTTGTAAAGGTATCCGATCGATCGCACATACCGTTGTAAAGGTATCCGATCGATCCAACGCAAGGGTGGTTCGCCTTTGGGCACGTCGTTATATCGTTCTTCATAATTTCGTCATGGCATTTGTCACAATCGTAGCATCTAAGAGATTGAACTGTAAGGCACAATAAACACAAACTATGGACAGAACTCTATAATCATAATAAATTACGAAGATCACATTCAGGACAATCTCTTAAGTTGAAACATCTGCTCTCTTAGCATGCAGATTCAGTTGATCAGGCTAGAGGTTGGAGGATTGTTTTGATAGAGAGTTGTTGGTCGATTTTGAGACCAATATTGCGAACACGCGAGTTAAAGTTGAAAATCTGAGTGGAGTAAATATCTGATGTGTTAATAGGAGATTAAGGATTGAAATAAACTGTCAACGGGACCGCATTATTTTCTGAGCTGAGCTTCATGAGAGTCTATTTTATGAGACTTGTGGCTCAAATTTGCATGAGAGGTACATAGATGGCTTCTTTGGTACAAGTAACATACATGTAGTTGAAGATCCACTTAATGTAAATTCAGATTGGACGATCTCTGGATCGAATGTAGGCCCTATAAAGTAACTTAATTCCACTCTGAATGTAAAGTGACTTCTCTCCACTTTGCCAGGGAGGGAAACAAGAACACCGACAATGGGTGGAGAGGCAATGGAGCGAAGGTGCATGACGGAAAGATTGTGAGCGAGGGAGAAAAGGCTTATGTGTAGAGGTAGAGTAAATAAAAATGCGTTCTTTAAAAAATACTTGACACTAACCTGTTATCAGACTAGAAATGCATATCACGAGGCAGATCGATCGCAGTATTTGTGCCATGTTACGTTAGCAGAACAGATTAGACTTTTATTGAGAACGATCTCCACTCAAATTGTGCAAACTGAACACTTTCTAGCTTCTTATGAACATCATGGTTTTGGTCATTATAATTTCGTTTCCATTAAATGTTTAATCCTTTTTTATAGTCGGTCCTCAGGTGCGCATGAGTGCGATAACAGATAAATGATGGCTTTTCGAACTGCTTAGGCAACAAACATAGAGTGCACGTTCGAGCGCATTGCATCAATTACTTTTCTATAAAGCAGCTCTTACCAGGACACGATATATTGACTATTATACGTTTGACAGTTGTTGATATAATAATGAAAGTTTATTTACCAAGTCAGTGACTCGAAGATGAATGAAAACTTATGGTCGTCGCTATTTAAATTGCAAAATTTCTGAATCCACTAGAGAGTAGAAGATAAATTGGAATTCAGAGAACGTTGGGTGTGCAAGTTGAAAGATATGAATCTCGAACCGACAGAATAAACCGAAGCGAATGTATGCATGCATTAATGTATGTCTGTGTGTATGTATATATGTTTGTATGCATGTACGTATGTATGTATGTATGTATGTATGTATGCATGCATGTATATGTATGTATGTAAGCAACTATAATTCCATGGGCATGTTCGATTTTTAACGAAAAGATAGTCTTTGTTTTATGGTAATCGTACTCTCCACACTTCTAAAGCGTCACTCGAAGGCCAAGCGTATTGTGTTTAATCCTCAGACCGTCTTCACGAATGAGTTGCTTCATTGACTCGGAACAGACGCGAGTTTCAGTCCAAAGATTTACATTTTCAGACGAAGAATTTTCCAGTAATCTAACTTTTGTATGTAATGGTAATTTTCATCAAAATCAAATAGTCGTAGCGAATTTAGCTGAAATTAGTTTCTATTTGTATATGGGTCATTATCCGAAATGTTACAAATTTCGTCTCCGAAAAACAGAAAAAAAATTTTCCCCAAAATTGGTTGCAAGTGTTTTTTTTAGTCATGTACATAGTTAAATTTAACTAATTTGAAAGAAATCCACTATATTTTTAATCAGAAGTTAATTTTTTTTCAGAAATTATAAAGTCAAAACTCCTCTTTTTTCATTGAAATCCGCCCTTTTTGTGTAATCATATTTAATCGCGGGAACCTGAAATATTCCTCTGGTGCTTATAAAATGGCAATTTCTTAAAAGTAGATGATGCCAGCATTAAGTAGGAATACAATAGGCCTTTCCTTCACACAATATATTAGTCTGGTGTCAAGAAATTAAGACAATTTTCTAAATTATTTAAAAAAAGAAATATAATTTTCAGCTGCAGAAAAATCTGTGCAGCATTAGCTATAACTGTATGTTATATGCATTAGATACAAGTTGAACAACATTTTAAGAGTTGATAGTAAATTCTAATTACTTGCAATTCATTTTTATATAAAATAATTCACAAAAAATACATGTAATTCACTCTCAGCAATGCGTCATTACCATCCGAGACAAGATGCGACTGTCATGAGAAAATAGCAAAAATCTGATGAATTCGGATGGTAATGATGAAAAACAACCGCGAATGGTAATGACAAAATGATGAAATTTAAAACAGCCGTCAAACATTTTCACGTGAATTACTCCATCAGATAAGTAATTTCAATCAGTTCAACAAAAGCGACAAATAAAACAAGCTGTCAATGTTGTAATCTACCAGGAAATACAACACTAGATGGTAATGAAACAGAAATTTACTTTTCTTGTAAGTTGGAACACACAAACTTAAATTAAAAATAAAATATTAGGAATTTCAACACAAATCTGTGTGATTCCATTAATAGTTGACAATATCTCGTTCTTGATGCTTTTCTTTTAGTAAGTAAGCACGTTCTGTAAAAGTTATAGGCTTCCCAAAAATTGGGATGGCTATGATGCTTATTTCTATGGACAAGTTTAAATAGGTCCAAAAAGAAATAAATATTATGAAAATGAGTTTAAATGTTTAATTATTGCATATGCTAGCTACCAATTAATCAAAATAATATACCTTTGTTACAGGTTGTAATGGGATAAATTTGCGTAAAAGCTTAATTTAATGCATTGCACACCGTCTCGGACATTGGATGGTAATGATATTTTGTATACATTTAGTAATTTTTTCAAAATTTCCAAAATCTAGCAGCTAAAACAATGATGGGAAATGTTAATCTGCTCATTCTTTGAAGGATAGGCAAAAAAATTTGAAGAAATTATCTAAAAAACTCAAAAAACCAGCATGGGACATCGATTCTGCACTGTTCGGATAATGACCCATATAATCGTCATGAGACGAAATTTGAATAGTGAACACCATAACAAAACAGTAAAAGTTTGATAGCGTCCATTGGAAAGTGGAAAGTGCACATAAAAGTCTGGGAATGGAAAACATCAGCCATAAATCACTGAAAGTGATAGGTTTTCGGCTTAGAGGGAATACAACAATAGCAATATAATTTTTAAAGGCGTTAAAAAATTGGGCTAACAGCCTGAACTCTATTGGCCAAGAAACGCATGATCGATTGGACTCTGGTTAGAGCGATCGCCTTGTAGCGTGGAGAGTACAGAGTCGATTCGTACTTGAATTAAAATAAATGGACCTTGATCAAACCTTTCACTCAGAATTGCTCAGCGCAGTCCATTTATGTTTGTCCATTAGGTAATGGCGCTTAATGAATGCGTAATACTAATGAAATCCATCCATTGTTCGGCAGACATCTAATTCAACCAGGTCATCTGATCAATAAATTCTCTCTGGTTGCACTAAAAACAAGAAATGATCGTTTCGAAGGGGATACATTTTAAACTCTCTCTGTGCAACTGTTCGTTCTGCTCGGACTCTTGTGTCATTAGGAATCAACTTAAGACTCACTTTTTAGTTGGCGTTATGTTGTATCTCTGCTTCATTTGGTGCGCCATCGGTTGATCCTTTGTGCATTTGACACCGGCGCTATGGAAGTTGATATTTACAAATTAATTATAATTAAAACCTTTCTTCAAACCACTGAATGACTGACTCACTGGTTAGGAAACCCTTAAAAGGGCACCTGCGCCCAGAACACTAATAACAAATGAACTCAATGAGCACAAACAAACCTTGTTATAAAAATATCTTTAATTCAGCTTTTAAAAAGTGGCACTATGATTGTTACTGTGCACTGTAAAACCTGTGACAAAGACATGGCCACTTCCCGTAGCAGCCAACAGTACTGTGATCAACCAAAAATTGCGACTATTCACACCGCTGGCTCTTTTTACGAAAGGCGTTCAATAAGTTTTGAGCCCGGCTATCTTTCGCTATACTTTTAGGCGGACAAATGTTAAGGGCCTTGTATATTGTTAGTGTTCTCCAAATATTTATTTCGTCTTCTTTATTTTACGACGTACAATTTTAAGAAAATTTGTTACCGAGCAGTGATAGAATTTTTGATAGAATTTTTGACACTGGAGAACATTCAGCCGCAGCAGACATACAATCGAATGATTGTTGCATACGGTGAAGATAAGTAAAACGTGTGAGTTACACCCTTAAAAACTTTTCAAAACGCTGGACCATGTACACCATACACCTCTAAGCAGATGCACCTCTTAAGGTACACTTCTTCAGCTATTCCGTACTGCAACGTTTCAAATTTACTCGATGCCAACTTCTAACGGTTGGGAGGTTCTTCAAAGAGTGACCGCATGTTGCTGGCGCGCGATGGCCAATCGTAATCACAAGGAGTCGCGCTCAGTAAAAAATCGATGGGCAGGCAGGATCAAAACCGGTCAAGATTCAAAGGGGTCATGCAGGCGTACGTCAGACGGCTAAGGTATATGGTAATTAGAATTGGAGCGGACCGGGAGGTAAGGGAAGAGGCGGAATCGGGTAAAGATTTCCGAAAGAGCAGTGTTTTAAGAGAGGTATCAAGAGATGAGTTTACGATGAGCTCGTGGGATGGGTCACATAACACTGGCCAACACATAATTTGTTGCCTCAAATGTTAGAACTGTTTCTGGGTATATTTGACCTCCTGATTCCAGAAAAAGCACCAGTTTTCTCCCAGCAGGTCTATTTTTCGAGATATAGAACTTTATGCCATATACCAGTCCATAAAACATAAGGCTATAGCTATAATTAATTATGTAGTGCTCAATATAATTATGTTATACACTAAATAAACACAATAATACAAATACTTCAAAGAAAATGGTAGTACCTGAAACTGTACTTATATGATACCAAGCAGAACAAGTTTGTTATAAAAATTTCAAGTCATTCGACACCAAAGAAGCTCCTTTTGTACGATTTCCGAGTGTGGCATCTGCCGGAACAATCGCGCATAATATTCCAGCAATAGTCTGCCATCATGTGTGCATCCCATCTTCCTTGATATCGATTTTCCATTGTTTTGATGTCTTGGTGAAATCTTTCACCTTGCTCTTCACTGAAGTCACCAAGATTCTCTGGAAAGCGATCTAAGTGACTGTTGAGATAATGGACTTTAATGCTCATGTTGCAGCCAAGCTTGTTGAAATGAAGAAGCATATCCTCTACTAGTTGTGCATAATTGTCTGCCTTCTTGTTGCCAAGAAAATTTTTAGTTACAAGAACAAAGGAAGACCAGGCACAAGATTCGATTTCATTCATTGATGGTATGAAAAGTGGGTCATTCATAAGTTGCCTGATCTGTGGACCATCGAAGATTCCAGCCTTCAATTTTTCCATTGTAATTCCTGGTAACTTGTGTACTATGTATTCGAAGCATGAACCTTCTTTATTCAAAGCCCTGACAAATTGTTTCATCAGGCCTAGCTTTATATGTAGTGGTGGCAGTATGATCCTATCTCGTGCCACCAAAGATTCCTTGATTACATTTTTAGCTCCAACCACCATGTCTTTCCTGGGAGGCCAATCTTTTCTTGTCCAATGTTCATACTTGGCTCTACTGTCCCAAAGACACAAAAAGCAGGGATACTTTGTGTAGCCACTTTGTTGACCAAGGAGGAAATTTACCATCTTCAAGTCTACACAAATTACCCATTTATGTTCTTTGTATTTTATCTTTTCCAGTACTAAAGAGATGGCATTGTACTCTTCTTTCATCCTGGTGGAGTGACCGATTGGAATAGAACCAAATTTGTTGCCGTTATTTAGAAGCACACATTTCAGACTACGTTTCGAACTGTCGATAAAAAGACGCCACTCATCTGGGCTGTAATCCGACAGACCCATTTTCTTCAATAAGTTGCTGATGTCATTACAGAATACTAGGTTGTTGTCTTCGGTAAAGAATGGCAGCAAATCCTTTTCTCTGTTTCTATAAATTGTAATTTTCGTTCCAGGCTGAAGTGCATTCTTTTCCTTTAGTCTGGACGCAAGCAATTCAGAGGACTCTTTAGAAAGATTTAAGTCCCTGATCAGATCACTCAACTCTTTTTGGTCAAAACGTTCACTGTGTGAAGTTGATTGGAAATCAATGTCACTGCCCCCACTTTCTTCACTTTCGTCATCTTGTCCGATATTGGACATGCAAGTCTCATCGTCTGAGAGCTGAGGTAGTTCGCGAAAAGGTGGAACTGGTACAATATCCGAATGCGGAACAGGTCTCCTGGCTGAAGGTAGATCAAGGTAAGACAACGTGTGACGATTATTTCGATTGATGCCTATGATATTAACCATACAAAAGTAACAGTCGTCCAAGTGGCTTATCTGTTCCCTCCAAACCATCGGAACACCAAATTTCAGGCAGCTTCTCTTTCCAATTGTCCAGTGGCGGAATTGTTCAATACAAGTTTTGCATACTGTATGAGGAGCCCATTGCTTATCCTGATCTCCAAGTTTGACACCAAAATAACCTACATATGCTCTTTGTACAAACTCTGAAATCCGTTTCCTGTTTGCTTTTAGTGTGTATTCCCCACAAATGTAGCAAAATATGTCTGGATGGTTAATGCAGCTCCGTCTGGAAGTAGCCATAACCTTAAGGATGTTCGCATCTGAGAAATTAAATGACTAGCCTAAAAAATAGTAAGAACATGTAGTTATTTAATGCTCACATTCACAGATTGTTCTTGCGACCAACTCTTAAAATGCCCTAAGACGAAAGCGGCTGCTCTAGCTTTCAGGAGGCAGTTTATATAGGGTATAAATGCTGACTTCAGCATAATCTATTTACATAGTTGGAAACCATGAAACGCTGTATAAGCACAAATAAATTCTAAATGAGGCCATGAATTTAGTGCTGAGTAAGCTGTAGGCTACGGAATAGTTATTTCGTTGAATCAGCAAGAATTAGCCATAAATAAAGCTTATTATGACATTTTAGTTTTGCCAAAGACATCATTTAAAGAGTGGACTGGGTTTTCTTTACAAAATCGACGATATCTCAGAAACTAGACCTGATGCACTCAATCCAATGACATTTTCTGAATCGGCGCCCAAAATTACCCCAAGAACAGGTCTAAAACCGAAGGCAACAAGAAATTTTTTTTTTGTTGGCCAGTGTAATTGACGTAATTCTGGCTGGAGTTTATTCCAGAGAGGCGGAACAGCTATGGTTATGGAGAGATTTGCAAATTTTACAACCAACAGTTTAGCATTACAAGTTACAATAATATATAGGCTTATATCTTGGAAAATTGAACGGGTGAAAACGCGTTGGGTTCCGTGAGCAAATGCTTTGTGTAAGAGTTCCGACACTACAAAAAGGATGAAAACCAAGGTTTTAATCAGTAATTGCAATTGTAATTAGTAACATCTATAGCGTCGACTGGTGTCTAAATGCACAAGGCATTAACCGATGACACACACCAAGACCAAACTGCCGTAATGAGGTCAATATCCAGAAAATCAGTTCTAGAGACAGAGAATCAGGCTTTGGCGAATATTCATTTTGAAAGAGTTGAGGACAAGTAACACGAGAGACTCAACAGACACAGGGAGAGAGTTCCAAAAAGTAGGTCTGAAGCTCGTATGACCATAGAAAGATAATAGATGACCTCTTCGAGTATTGATGGGGAATAAGAACTGATTTTAAGTATTGTGGCCAGAGTTCAAAGTTCTACAAACTATGAACCTCAGTTTGAGACTAGTTCTTTCCTGAACAGTAAGCTAATGCAGAGATTTATGCACACAGTATTTTACGCAGATATCTGAATGCATTAGTTATGGCTCTAGCCAAAGAGTTCTGAAGTAGGCCTACTCAACTCTCTTCAGCTCCAACATATTTGTAAATGTTTTAAAGTACGGAAAGTTCCCAAACTATTTCAATCCAATATCGACCTCATTTAGAAAACTGCTTTTGGTTACCACTTGCTTAATGCTTATATCAACTCCGGTGTCATTTCCAGAAGCTTTCCAGACCCTTATTCCATCCTTTTCGAACTCGCCGGTAAGCGGTCTTTGTTGCTGGTATCTACCAACCTAACCAAACTCGATGTGCACAGTAATATATACATAACAACAACAGGTATCCTGTGACTGCTCCAGCAACATTTAACGCATGTTCTGAAGGTATTCATTTCTGTGTCATTGGAAGTATCCAGGTAGTGAATCTGCTTTAGAATACCACCGAATATATGACTGTTAGAATATCCATATGACCCTTTTCTATGATAGTACGGTACGTAGACTATAATTAATACAAACAGGTTTAGAGTGAATTTGATATAAAAGATCGGAAAAGAATGTATTAGGTATGTCGAGATTAGATTAGATTGGATTTTAAAAGGTTATATTTGATTAGTTTAGATTGGGTTATATAAGGTTAGATTAAGTTGAGTTGGAACAGGTAAAATGAATTCGTTATGGTTAGAATAGATTAGCTTAGATTTTATAGACTAGCCTAAAATAACCAAGGTTAGGTTAGATTAGATTAATTTGGGTTAAATTGGGTTAAATTCTGTCAGGTTACATTAGAAAAATAACAGTAGGTCAGATTGTGTTTGGTCAGACTACTTAATTTTAGCCTAGGGTTGATTTGCATAACGTTAGGCAAAACTAGGTTATGATAGGTAAGATATGACTAGATTAGGTGAGGTCAGGTTAGGTTAGATTGTTTTAGACTCAGTGCTTCCCAACCTGTGTGCTGCGGCACTGAAGTGTGCCGCGAGCGCGGGAGAAGTGTGCCGTGGCGGAATGTCGGAAATCAGAAGCTTTTAATGACAATAATATTACTCAATTATAATATGCGCTATCCCATGCTGATAAATTGGTGCAGTCAAGTATAATTTCTTACCAGACTGATTTACCTGTATATGAGACTGCATAGACCACTGTGGGTCGCATTTACTAACTATTCGATGAACTAACTTACTTATTAACTCTATGTCTATAGCACCATCGCTAGTAAGCTTCATTATTACGCATCTTTGCGCCATCGTATTTTCAAATTCAATTTCTATGTTTCCTCACGCAATGGAGGTTGATCCATGTGCAGTTTTGTTACATGACATTGTTATTGAGCATTTATCAGATTCGGAAGACAAGTTAAATATTATTTTCAAAGTTTAAATGTCTCTGACAAAGACTGGATCAGAAACCCGTTTCATCACCAACTAGGACCTACAGATTGCGGGAAAAACACCTGATTGACATTGAAGTTGACAGAACACTGCGACCTAAGTTTGCAGAAATGAATTTAGCAAACTTCTGGATTATGATAGAGAAAGAATACGCCTTGTTAGGTGCCAAAGCTGTCGGCATACTGCTTCCCTTCTGCACTACTTACCTGTGTGAAAAGGCATTTTCAGGAATGACAAATGAAAACGAAACACAGAGGATTTTACAGTCAGTTGAAAACGACTTACGAGTGTGCTTGTCAACCGCCGTTCAAGCCCTCGTATTGACACAATTTCACATTCTTTGCTAAGTCAACCGCCCGATTAGCCGCGGTTTTTCATTCTGGTTTATAGTCTGCTTTTAATTAATTTTTCATGGTTATCCTGGTTTTTTAAAGAACGGTTGACAATTCCTGATGTTCAGTACTGACGTCGACATAATGACATTGTTTTATCATTAATACACAGTTGTAGACACAAAAGATTTTAGCTATGTGGATAAAATAATAATCGTTACTTTATTAAATTTATATATATCAACTAGATATTTCTGTAATGCGCTTTTCAATGTAACTTCAGAGATATTCAGAATAACTATAATTAATAACTACAGATTGAAAAAGAGCAGTCCCTTAAGCTAGCCCTGAGGCAGCCATGGGTATGAAGTGCTAGCGACTTTATTTTCTAAGCCTCGGCATATGAGGGCGTGTGGCCAGTTTTCTCCCTCGCCGTCTCATCTTCCCATTGACAGTGTACGGTCAGTGTACTCATCATAGCTGAGTTGGCTAGGGGTGCAAGTGGAACAGAAATCTCTAGCCAAATTTCTGCCCTGGCGGGGATTTGAACCCCCGACCTCTCGATTGACAGTCCAGCGCGCTAACCTCTACACTACCAAGCACCCCCTATATATTACAAGTACAATAAATGCAATGGTGAATGGTTCTTAGAAAGTGTGCTGTGGTTAGAAAAAGGTTGGGAAGCACTGAGCATAGTAGCTTAATTTTGAGTTGGTAGGTTAGCCTGAATTACACTATATTAGGTTAGGTTAGGCGAGAACAAAGAAATTCAGCCTTGTTTAAGTTAGGTCATATTAAAATAATATGTCAAAATTGTGTTTAGTGAAATGTACTCTATTGCGTGTGATTGGAAAAGATTTAACTGGGCGAGTTATGTCAGGTTAGATTATGTCAGGTTGGGTCAAAGTAGTTTGGATTTGATTTGGCTATATTGGGTGAGTTTAGGTCATATTAGATTAAGTTAAGATAAATCAGGTTGCTGCAGTTGGTTGGGTTAAGCTAGGTTAGATCAAATCATAAGATAACAGGGTCAGAGTAGGTTAGATATGATTTTGTTTTCGGCAGTCCTTTGCAATCCAGGTCATGTCTTGCACGAGCTGCTTCCACCTGCTAAGTCGACTAGGGTCATTTTATGTCATATTAGATTATGTCGATTGAGGTGGCTGGTAGCAAGTTGGGTTAAGCTAGGTTAGATCAAATGATAAGATAACAGGGTCAGAGTAGGTTAGATATGATTTTGTTTTCGGCAGTCCTTTGCAATCCAGGTCATGTCTTGCACGAGCTGCTTCCACCTGCTAAGTCGAGGGTTTATGGTTTAAGACCTAGATCTCATGACAGTGCTCTACCGCAAGCCGACAACAGCATGAGAAAAACCTTTATTGTCAGAATGCTGTATACTTACTAACCAACTGGACCTATACTATATAGTAATTGTTGTTTGTATAGTGTTGTTTGTTTGTTTGTTTTTTTTTTCTTCATCTCTTTGTAACTAATGACAATTGATCTGTATACCTTAGTTGGAATCCATGTGTACTGGTAGTTAAGTTCTTTAGTTAAGAGTTCTATCATTGTTTCTTTTACCTGCTGATCATATAACTTGATCGATGTTACCGTTAAAAGTATTGATTGTGGTGACATTTACTTGTATTACGATAAATGTTAACTAGGTGGCCCTGCTAAGCGGGATCAAGATCCCTTTTGGGTCTCCTCTTGTTGCCAAAGTTCAAACTTTTATGTTGTATTTTCCTTGTACTTCAAATGGCTTCAATAAAAGGATTGATTGATTGATTGATTGTAATATATATATATATATATATATACATATTATGGTTAATGCTATATATATATATATATATATATATATATATATATATATATACCAACTGCAGCAATATATATATATATATATATACCAATGTATGTTTGTTTATTAACTTTAGAAGATCTATTTAACAGACGTTGTTCACCAGAGTGCTGTTCGGCAGCTGGTTTACTAAAGAATATACTTACTTACTTACTTTTAATTAGGGTCATTTTATGTCATATTAGATTATGTCGATTGAGGTGGCTGGTAGCAAGTTGGGTTAAGCTAGGTTAGATCAAATGATAAGATAATACGAGATTACACGAGATTATATTTAATTAGATTCGATTAGATGGGTCATTATCCGAAAAGTGCAGAATCGATGTCCCATGCTGGTTTCTTGAGTTTTTTCGATAATTTCTTCAAATTTTTTTTGCCTATCCTTCAAAGAATGAGCAGATTAACATTTCCCATCATTGTTTTAGCTGCTAGATTTTGGACATTTTGAAAAAAAATTACTAAATGTATACAAAATATCATTACCATCCAATGTCCGAGACGGTGTACAATACATTAAATTAAGCTTTTACGCAAATTTATTCCATTACAACCTGTAACAAAGGTATATTATTTTGATTAATTAGTAGCTAGCATATGCAATAATTAAACATTTAGACTCATTTTCATAATATTTATTTCTTTTTGACCTATTTAAACTTGTCCATAGAAATAAGCATCATAGCCATCCCAATTTTTGGGAAGCCTATAACTTTTACAGAACGTGCTTACTTACTAAAAGAAAAACATCAAGAACGAGATATTGTCAACTATTAATGGAATCACACAGATTTGTGTTGAAATTCCTAATATTTTATTTTTAATTTAAGTTTGTGTGTTCCAAATTACAAGAAAAGTAAATTTCTGCTTCATTACCATCTAGTGTTGTATTTCCTGGTTTAGGTAGATTACAACATTGACAACTTGTTTTATTTGTCGCTTTTGTTGAACTGATTGAAATTACTTATCTGATGGAGTAATTCACGTGAAAATGTTTGACGGCTGACATAAATTTCGTCATTTTGTCATTACCATTCGCGGTTGTTTTTCATCATTACCATCCGTATTCATTAGATTTCTGCTATTTTCTCATGGCAGTCGCATCTTGTCTCGGATGGTAATGACGCATTGCTCAGAGTGAATTACATGTATTGTTTGTGAAGTATTTGATATAAAAATAAATTGCAAGCAATTAGAATTTACTATCAACTCTTAAAATGTTGTTCAACTTGTATCTAATGCATATAACATACAGTTATAGCTAATGCTGCACAGATTTTTTTCTGCAGCTGAAAATTTTATTTCTTTTTTTTAAATAATTTAGAAAAATGTCTTAATTTCTTGACACCAGACTAATATATTATGTGAAGGAAAGGCCTATTGTACTCCTACTTAATGCTGGCATCATCTACTTTTAAGAATTGCCATTTTATAAGCACCAGAGGAATATTTCAGGTTCCCGTGATTAAATATGATTAGGCCTACACAAAAAGGGCGGATTTCAATGAAAAAATAGGAGTTTTGACTTCATAATTTCTGAAAAAAAATTAACTTCTGATTAAAAATATAGTGGATTTCTTTCAAATTAGTTAAATTTAACTATGTACATGACTAAAAAAAACACTTGCAACCAATTTTGGGGAAAATTTTTGTTTTTGTTTTTCGGAGACGAAATTTGTAACATTTCGGATAATGACCCAGATAAGACTACAAATGAGCAGCAGTACTAATAAGAGAATGCCCAACAGCTTTTACTATTAAAAGGCCCTCTAGAGGTTCGCGATGAGTAATATAGACAAATTATTGTGAATCGCTCACGAGTGGTTCAAACTAATCTCTTTTGCGTCATGTTTTCGACAATGGTCCACTGTTGCATGGAGAAAGGAAATGCATGCGTTCACTTAGTTAACTGCAACCCCACCTTACTCTGAAACAAGAAACTATTGTTCTTTCAAATTGAAAACTGATTAAGCGCAAAGGATAATTTAGTTTATTTGTAAGAGAAATTTTAATTTACAAATCTGAATTAAAACGAAAGAAAATGTTTAAAGTCTAATTAAAAGAATACCGTTTTAGATAAAGTTCAAGAAATAAAATATTTTTAACAGGTTGCGGAACTTGTATCTAAATTCGTTGTCTTGGCCATCCACGTGGCCTATTACAGAGATAATTGTTACAGAAAAATCTACAGGAAAAGATTGTCTCGTCTTCATCTCCCATCGTATCAATGTATCCGCAGTCCATTTTATGAAGTTCTTCTTCTCCAATGCGCCGATCAGAGCATTTTGAGCGAAATCTTGTAACATTGCTGCGGAAACGTGCTGCAAAAGTATTCATTAAGATAAGACATAGAAAATACAGAAAATACAGGAAAATACGTTAGCTATTGAGACAAGTGCCGACTATAATAGTCGAGCAAGTGCTTCCGACAGTTGCTGCATCATAAACTGCATTAGCACCACTAATGTATTCTAGCCTGACGTATCAAAACTGATTAAACCTATTTAGGACCACAATCACTAAACCATGAATTGATAACTTGAATTTCAACAAACGTGATGAACTTTTGAAAACATGAAGGGAACTAAGGAACAAAGTTTCGCTACCACCCCTTTTCTAGTGAGTTAGAAATAAAATTGGAACGCGAAACCTGGGACCTCTTGTAAAATTGGCGTAGGTCGTATTGTCGAACCTTCAAACCTTTGTGTCACAGCTTTTAACATTTACTTTATAAGATCAGGCAAATAAGCTCTTCTTTAAGGTTGATATTCTTACTATATCGCACATACCGTTGTAATCCCATTCGATCGATCCCACGCACGCGTTGATGTCTTTCGGGCACGTCTTTACATCGGTCTTCCTGAAGTCTTTTGGGCATTTGTCGCAGTTGTAGCATTTAAGAGGTTCAGCTGCATGGAGCAATAAACAAAAACTACACACCAAACTCTATAATCATAGAAATAGCTAAGATCACATTCAAGACGATCTTATAAGTTGAAACATCTTCTCTCTTGCAGGCGTTTGCTGCATGTGCAAAATAACTCATCTACGACCCTCACTAAGGTCACGATTATGTGGATTCCGTTGATAAGGCGAGAGGTTAGAGGATAGGGTTGCCAACTTTTGATTATGAAATTTCTCGACAGGGCGCGAGAGCCTTTGATATTCAACCACCCCACAATTTGTGGCGATTAGGGTCTAGCAAAATACAATAGGATGAAGAACAGTCAAAAGAATATTATTTAATCCACTACTATAACAGGGTTCAAAACGTTCTCATGTGAGGTATAATCCGACCTTATTTCTTTTAAAGCTATACTTCTGTTCACTTTGGCTTATTTTGAGCAAACATTTCTGTCCCCCCAACTGCCCCAACGTAATGTGAGAAATCACCACAAGATTGATCGAAATTTACTTTCGCACAGTTCAGCTTTCACCAGTTCAGGTCTCATCCTGTTGCATTCATCGGTCCACAGATTTTCATCAATGAGGAAATACGTTCAATTTGGGAATTACTGATCGGAATTGCTAAGAAGTATCTAACCAGTTCTTTTTTTTAATTTGGAGCAACACAGTTTTAAAAATTCTATCCAACGTTCACCGATTTTTGTCTTTGTCTTCAGTTTAGGAAGAACTTGTCTTAAGATGCAATATTCCGTGTATAAGTCATCTCCCAAAACTGTAATTCCACATGTGCGAATTAGTTCTAACAAACTTTCGAAAGAAAATATTTCATCAAGACTAAGTATTTTGACTTTTTGTAGAACATTATTTTCAAAATTGAACCACTGATTCACTTAGGCTAATGCTCGTGTGTAAACATTGAGTGCATCTTTCTTGAAACATTGAATCTGATTAGGAGTAAGATGCTCGAAATTGTTGTTGCCGGAAAACCCAAAAAACTGATCACTTATTCTGGTTGTAACTCCATCAATAATGTCACACACCTGAGTAATTTACGTTGTTTCGGATTCCAGTTTTCCGATTGCTGTTGTGAAAATCTTCATAAAGCTGAGCACGAAATGCATAATAGCACTCTGGCAGAGACAGTACGCCATCGTCAAGAAAACTATCTGCTTGATCTTTTACAAATTTCCAAATGAGTTTGTTTGTCTCTTCTTCTCCTTCGGCTATGAAATATGTTTTAACTGCTTTCCAACATTGGACTAGTCTAGCGATAGCTGGTTCAAGTGATAACCATCGTATTGGTACGTGACGTAACAAAACACTGAACTCCTCGCCAACAAATTCATAGCATTTTTTCAATTCTTCTAAGCGCTTGGCTGAAGACGAAAATTCGCTGTAAACTTTAATTACAAGTGACTCCACGTCATACGGTAATTGCTTACATGCATGTTTAGCAGCATTGTGCAATACATGGCAATTGCAATTGGCTTTCATGAGGTGAGGCTGCATTGCTTTTAATCTAACGAACACCGTATTTCACAGCAAATACGTACTTCCTGATCCGGTAAAACAACGATACAAAACAAGAAGTTGCGAGTTGTGACCATAGACAGAGGTGCGTTTACACGGATGCGCACTAGGCGCGCGCCTAGGGCTCCCAAATCTCGGAGGGCCCCAAACGATAGAAAATATTGTTTTTCCAATTATTGAAGCTTCCAAAACAATTTGTAATGAATTTATCACAGTAATGGAGACAATTTAATAGCTCAATTTAGGGCCTATTCAATAAGTAAAAATGGATACGTATTGCGTTGATTGTTGATTCAAAACCCGATGTCAGTTTTTTATACTAAAATCATTAGGCTAAATCAAGTAACTTCACATTCCTTGAAAATAGCTTTTATAACTATTCATAATTAAAGCGACAGTGTCAATAACACTCACAAAAACGGCTTCAAGTTCAACTCAGTCTACAAGTTCAGAAGGGCCCCAAAAATGTTTGCGCCTAAGGGTCCGTTTTGTGTAAACGCGCCTCTAACCATAGATGTTTATAAATGCATCGATGGTTGTAACCGTTGTGACGGTCACCGTTATTTGGAGCATTAATTGAACTGGTGAGCAAAATTCTGCAAATTTGTTCGTGCTCTTATATTTTCTGGACACTGCATTGTCCAGAACGACCCTCCTCTGGTTTCTGTACACTGACTGCAATTTCTGGACGATCCAGAAATATCTGGACGGTTGGCAACCCTATTAGAGGAGTGTTTTCGAAACGGAGATGTTGGTCGATTGTAAGGCCAATATTTCAAACAGGCGACTCAGATTTGGAAATTTAATTAGACTAAATATCTGTAAGTGTGAATAGAAGATCTAAGTATTTAAATTAACTGTCAATGTGACCGCAACATTTTCAGACTGGATGAGCAGATTCCATTTGTCATTGTAAATTTCTATGGCATTTCTTAAAAGAAAATATCCAGAGGCACTGCATAATGTAAACGTTACTGATGATAAGGTTCATTTTAAAAAAAAGAGTCGATTATTAACTACACAGTGTTTATTTGACAAGAAAATTCAACGCGCGGGTCTTTGATCATAGATCCCATCCAACGGTTTCCCATCTAGAGTTGACAGTTGAGATCGTCTTTAGATTTCCTGAAACGCGATACAGTCTTGGCCAGTCCCTCCGCCAAGAGCTTCTTGCCCTCTCTCCTCTCCAGTTCCGTAGACGCTTGAAAACCTTTCTTTTTGCCGGAGGTGGAACTGAATCTTGTCGAGAAGTCCGCTGATCAAAGTGGCGCCATATAAATGTTCGGTGATAATTACAATTACAAGGTTCAAATCAGCAGCATATGTTCTAAGAGGCCATTGTAGATGATAGAATCAAGGCGCAGTAAGTTTCATAGAAACATCGAAATATGACGGAACAATTACCAAGATCTTAAATAACACATGTATGGTAGCTTGCAAATCGCCTGTTCATTCTACTATTTCCACCTAGGCAGTAGGCCTAGATTGCTAATCTTCCTGATATTTACCTGAATTTGAGTTTTTTTTGTTGCGCCCTCGGTTGACGTCTGATGCATCAGACATTTGCGCTATTACAATTTATTATTAAGAAGTATTTCAATTGATCTTTAATAAAAAAAAAAGCAATAGAATCAGGTTTAAATAAAAATGTGTTCTTTTAAAATTATTTGATACTAACCTGTTATCAAACTTGAAATGCATATCACGAAGCAGACCGATCCCAGTAATCTTGCCATGTTACTTTAAGAGAATAGAACGAGGCTCTAACTGATAAGTTGAGAACGATCTCCACTCAAATTGTGCAAACTGAGCACTTTCCAGTATTTTATAAGCATCATGGAATCGCCGAGCGCAGATTTGAGTGCATTGCTTCAATTAATATTCAAGAAAACAGCTCTAACCAGAACACGATATATCGACTATTATTCGTTTGGGAGCAGAGAATATTATAAAAGCAAAGTTTATTTACCCAGTCTGTGACACGATGATGAATACCAACTTAAAGTCGTCGCTATTTGAATTGCAAAGTTTTTCAGTTCCCGACAGAGGATAAGAGAAATCAGAAATCAGACTGCGGTGGGTTTGCAAGTTCAAAGATATGAATCTTGAATTGACAGTATGAATCGAAATAAGCCGCGATTTCCGAAGCTATGCACCAGTTAAACCTGATATTAGCCGGCACTAATTTATTTTTATTTATTTTATTCCGGATATTTCTATAGCGCCTCTCGAAGTCTACTACTACTCAGAGGCGCTCCCGACTACAGCATTTGATACTGAGCCGGAATTTTCACGCCTAAGCGCCACGAGCAATCGCGAGTGAAGGACTTGCCCAAGGTCCGTACGCAGCGGCTAGAGTGGGATTCGAACCTGCAACCCTCCGGTCACAATGCGCCGAACTTACCACTGAGCCACCACGCCCACATGCATGCATGTATGTATGTATGTATGTATGTATGTATGTATGTATGTATGTATGTATGTATGTATGTATGTATGTATGTATGTATGTATGTATGTATGTATGTATGCATGTATGCATGTATGTATGCATGTATGCATGTATCTATGTATTTATGTATGTATTTATGTATTTATGTATGTATGTATGTATGTATGTATGTATGTATGTATGTATGTATGTATGCATGTATGTATGTATGTATGTATGTATTTATGTATGTATTTATGTATGTATTGATGTATGTATGTGTGCATGTATGTATGTATGTATGTATGTATGTATGTATGTATGTATGTATGTATGTATGTGTGTATGTATGTATGTTTGTTTGTTTGGATGTATTCGATTTTCAACAAGAAAAAGTCTTTAGCGCGAATGCCGGACATTTACCCCCCTGGACATATTCCTCCGTATGCCGGACATTTACCCCCTGGACATTTTCCCCGGACGTAATCCCTCGGACAGTTACCCCCGGACACTTTACCCAGCCCCCCAATCTCAGTAAGTCATTTCCCCCGACAAATTCCTCCCTCTGTAAATTTATGTATGTCTGTCTGTCTGTCTGTATGTATGTATGTATGCATGCATGTATGTGTGTATATATCTATGCATGCATGTATGTACATGTATGTATGTATATATGCATGTATGTATGCATGCGTGTATGTATGCATGTATGTACTATGTATGTATGTATGTATGTGTGTATGTATGTATATGTGTGTATGTATGTATGTATGTATGCATGTGTGAATGCATGCATGTATGTATGTATGTATGTGTGTATATATATGCATGTATTTATGTATGTATGTATGTATGCATGTATGTGTACATGTATGTATACATGTATGTATGTATGTATGTATGTACGTTTGTATGTATGTAGGCTATGTATGTTTTGATCATTAAAACTGACAGTTTTTTGTATGTTGCATTGAGAAGGGAAAATGTCCTAGTATGGGGGGAAGTGTCCGGGGTAACTGTCCGGGAGGAATATGTCCGGGGGGAAAATGTCCAGGGGTGTAAATGTCCGTTCACCCTTTGTCGCATTGTGTTTAATCATCAGACCGTCTTCATCGATGACTTACCTCATTGACTCGGAACACACGCGAGTTTCCGTTCAAAGATTTACATTTCAGACGAAGAATAATTTTACAGTTATCTGACTTTTGTATGTAAAGGTAAGTTTTCGTCAAATTCAAATAGTCGTAACGAATTAAATTGAAATTAGTTTATATTTTGTGCATAATCGTCATGACACGAAATTTGAATAATGAACACCATACCAAAGCAGCAGATATTTGATAGCGTCCCTTGTAAAGTCTAGAGTGCACATAAAAGTCTGGGAATGGAAATATCAGCCATAAATCACTGAAAGTGATTGGTTGTTCGGTTTATGGAGAATACAACTATAGCAATATAATTTTTCAAGGCGTTGAAGTTGTGCTAATAGCCTGAACTCTCTTGACCAAGAAACGCATGATCGCTTGGCCATCTAAAGTTTTGTATCTTCAGAGTAATCATTTCATCAATGAGTCATTTTAATTATTATTATAAAGTAGTAACTTTTATTGCGCTATTGTTTTTACTTGAGCAATGTCCTTCATAGGTCCTTCCCTTTTGAACAGTATTGAGCTGAACATTCGCTCTAGCCCAGTTAACTCAGCCCAAGTAACCTTCTTGTGTGTATGTACCTATAAACACATGGATATGCACATGTAAATTGAAAAGTAAGATATTGCATGCAATGTTTACCACGATCACACGTATAGTGAACTTCCAAATAATGCTCTAGCTTTTTATCCTCTGAATTCTCGGCGAGCGCCTCAGTCCATCATCCGTAGCATTGACTCGGCATTTGCTTCCTCCGTTGACAAACTACAGTAAGTTGCATAGATACCTTCAAAAATGACGGTGCAATTACTCATTTTACTGCCCCCTAGGCAGTGGTATACTGAGTCTACCTAGAGGGTGCTTGGGGTATTGAACCGCGACTTTTCAAGATCTCACGCTCTTCAGGCCAGAGTGTTACCATTCGTCTATCTCTCCTCCTCTGTACCTCGGTATCCTCACTGCCTGATCGCTCCACTCTCCGCTTGGTCGCCAGAGGCATGCTGGTTGTTCCCCGCATGCGCGGGGCTACTCCTTAATATAGTAGTTTTGCCTCTGTTGGCACCTCTAGTTGGGACCCTCTCGCCCTCTGCTCCGGAAACACCAGAAGTCGATTTTATCTTTTAGCGATAGCGTTGACTTGGGAGCGCCTTTTTATCTTTAAGTGGCGCTTTACTAAGTGTTCGATTACAATTGCAACTACTTCAATTGGATTCAGACTTGCAGTTTGTGCATAGATGAGAAACGTCTAAAGACGAGACTTTGATACATCCTGGCTGACTCACTGGTTATGTAGCCCTTTAAAGTGCACCAACGCACCGAACGCTAATAACAAATGAGCACAATGAGCACAAGCAGTATGAGCGAAATCTTGTTATAAAAATATCTGTAATTTTGCATTACAAATGTGGCACTATGGTTGTCACTGTGCACTGTAAAAACATGTGGCAAAGACATGACCACTGCCCGTAACAGCCAACTGTGATCAATCGAAAATTGCGGCTATTCACATCGCTGGCTCTTTTTACGAAAGGCGTTCAGTAAGTTTTGAGCCTGGCTATCTTGCGCTATACTTTTTGGAGGACAAAATGTTATAGGACTTATTTACGGAGTCTTGTTAGTGTTCTCTAAAAATATTATGTCGTCTGCTTGTTCATTTTACGAGGTACAATTATTGAACATAGGTGGTAGCACAGTTTGTCTGATTTTAGGAAAATTCGCTATCGAGCAGTGATAGAATTTTTGACACTGGAGAACGTTCATCCGCAGCAGACACAAAATCGAATGATTGTTGCATACGGTGAAGATAACCCATCGTATACCACGGTCAAGCGTACGGCTGCCGCGTTTCGTCGAGGCTGAACAAGCCTTGAAGTTGAGATTCCGTCTGGATGCCCTTCGTAAGCTGTCTGGGATGATACTTGTGCTGTAGAAAATATTGTCTCACAAAATCATCGAGTCAATGTCCAGCAGAGAGCTGACACCATGGGCATTAGCACTGGATCAGGTAAGACGATTTGCACGAACACTTGTTGATGACTACAGTCTGTGCGCGATGGGTCCCTCGAATGCTTGACCAGAAAATGAAGGATTGTCGACGCACCTGCATGGTGGACAAGCTTCTGGAGTTGAATACAGATTTCAAGAAAAGTGCCATCCACCATATTTATAAAAACACCTGCGTGGACGGAGAATTTCGACCGAATATGAGTCAAGTATGCGAAGCAAGAGTGGTTGATGGGTCAGTCAGAACTATTCTATTTTACTGGTATTGAAAAACCCCGAGATCGCTACAAACTGGGCATTTACAAAGGCGAAGACTATGTTGAAAAGTAAAAGTGTGCTCATTCATGTTCCTTTTGTTTAAATAATTTATGGGCTTAAACTTTTTCAACGCCCCTCTTGGACACGAAGGTTTTAATATTCTATATCATGCTGACACCTCGTGAAAGGAAACGATTTAATATGTGGCAGTACTGTTTTTCTGTCAGTTGGGATGCCTAGAATTATGCTGGTGGCCGTTTGTTGCCTCTGCCACTTAAGAATTTAGCTTCTCAGCGCGTCGTCAATTTTTCTACCATTTCGACATCTAGAATAGGAAATAATAGCACCTTAACATACGACGTAATCCTGTCAATCCTAAGTTTTCTGTAGTTTCATCTGAACTTTCGATAAAATTTATTGATACGAATTTTGGACACCACTAATTAGAGCTCGGTGGCCGGCTTCTCTGGAAATTTAGGACTACAGGGATATAATTTTAATGGATACTCTATTTGTGACACCGGCTTCTCTGGGACATTTTCGACGGCTTTTTCTAAATATTTCGGTATCTGAAGTCTGAAAATCGGGTTGCGGTTCGCCATTTTGAAAAGACAGTGGCAAGCTTATTATCGCACGGTATCGTCAAACAGGAATTTTGCAGGGAGTTGTCACTTTATCTTTAACTTCGAAATGCATTTTAAATTTGATCACTCCAGACTACCGTTCACTCCGTAGTTCCCACTAGACAGTTACTTAGGTTAATAGGATTAGGATAATACACTGTGCCAGTAAATGATCTGAGAAAATCTAAGCTAACGTTGACATGTATGTTCAATTGTTCATGTGTATAAACTGTATACGGGACACGGTCTCCGATTGGTTAGAACGCTCTTCTTATTACGTGGGAAGTACATGCTGGACCTCTTCACTTAGACGGTTACTGCGTAGGGACCTTGAGCAAGTCCTTCATTCAGAGTTGCTCACTGCCATCGACTGTTGCTTGGTCATTTTATTATGGGTTTATGGAGCCTACGATTTAACCCTTGTCTCTGCCTTGGTAACTTTGCCGGACTGACGTTGTCCTTTTTACGTTGCAGACCTCGCTAAGAGTTTTCCGTTGCATTAAATGTTCGCTTGAAACAAAACATTCGTCTGCTTAGAGTGCAAAGGTTCTATCTCCAATGCTTAACACCAGTGTGATTCTCCTTACAGATTTTATTTTAGTTACAGTTACAGTTAGAGTTAATGGTTTTTTATTTTATTATGGTTATAGTTACAGTTATAGTTAGTATTATTTTTTAGTTATAGTTATAGTTATAGTTACTGGACTTTTATTTTAGTTAATTTTAGTTAGTACATAATAACAAGTGACCCCAATGGCACTCCTCCTGGTCCATCGATTAATTATGTCAGCAAATTTTAGGCAGTTTTTGACTTCCTCCCCTTGTCATCAACTGTCAAACATTCAAGGACCCCCTAACAAAATTATATCACAGAAAATTACCCCACCCTCAGAATTCTTTTATGACTCTAACATGCAAAAAACTGAAATTGCCAAAAAACAAAACGTTGTTATTCAGATTTTAATTTGATACTTAATGGCTACAGTACTTGTGTAATCACTGTCTGTCACAGATATTTAATGGATTTTTCCCATTAAAAAAATACAATCTCGTTTTCTTTTAAATGTGTAGGACTATTCAATTTGTTTTTATTATGAACATTTCTAATTTGAACATGATAACTTTTTTATAATATTCCTTTTAACATAGAAAATTAAAATCAAAACAAGTTTCTCACTCTAAAATTAACAATCGAAAGAAGAAATTATCTTTCCATCAAAAAGAAACTTTAAATATTAGATTTTCGAAACGAAACCAGAGTATTTGGAAGGAGAATATGCAGCACATTTTCTCATTTTATCTCGGAACAATAAACAGGATAGTTTAAAATAGGGACCTGCGAATCACAAATTTTCAGTCGAATCGAATCTCGAATCGAATCGGGGGTAGAGGTTCGAATTCGAATCGAATCTCGAATCGAATCAGCGGGTACCAGTTTGATATTCATGAAGCTTGATTGCACAGGCGTACCACAGTATCAATAAATCGATAACTTTTCTGCAGTTTAAAATCAATTAAACTAAACATTAAGTTAATTAACAGAATTAAAAATAACACAAATAATTTATGAGTCATTGGTCGCCCGCCTAGCAAAGGCAGGCCTACGGGCGAGCGGTTAATCGCTCGCCCAGCCGAAGTCGCTCGATGAATTTGAGTTAGACTCCAAGATGATAGATGGACCTGGAGCCAGACCATTATTTTATTTACCTAATTTACATTACTTTAATTTACTTAGGCGAATGCTTGCCGTGACCTAATGACTGCTGAGTGATCACTCTAATTTCGTACAATATTATTGGCCATAACAACACGGTCGTCATCTCAAGCCTCGTGACAACATTCGTAAAGTCACTAATTATAATTATGCAGCTATACGAATACGATACACAAAATACGTTGTACTGTGTACACAAAAGCTCTAGAGGGCCTAGAGGTCGACTGCGCATCGCTTGCCTACTCAATCCAGCGCGATCGATTTTCAAACCGCCTACCATTTTCAAATGAGAAGCTCCGAGGATAACATTCTAAAAATAAATCCTTTACTTCCCAGAGGGTTTGCTTTCGTCGCGTGCCGCTTTGCACGCAGATTCAACAACCAATCCAAGCGCAGTAAACAATCAAAACATATAGTTTACAATAAAGTGCGTCAAGGGCTAATCATTTTTCTGAAAAATGATTCGAAATTTTTTCGAATCATGACATCATTTTCGAATCGAATCGAATACCGCCGTCCGATTCGTTTTCGAATCGAATATCGAAGCTTCGCAGGTCCCTAGTTTAAAACGAATAAAATATCGCGTTTGATTAAATTCGCCATGTTTATCGATATTGCACTTTTTATTTCATTGACGAAAATAGCGATGAGTTTTCGTTAGTGTTATTTTCGTCATAGTTATAGTTATAGTTAATGATATTTTTTAGTTACAGTTATAGTTATCGTTAACGAACTCATTTTTGGTTCGTTAACGAACATTTTCGTTATCGTTAACGTTAACGAGAATCACACTGCTTAACACCATGGATATAGAACCTTTGCACTCTAAGCAGACGAATGTCATGTCAATTACACCCTTAACAACGTTTCAAAACGCTGGAACCATGTCCACCATACACCTCTAAGTAAATGCACCTCTTAAGGTAAGTATGCTTCCTCGGCTATTCCGTGCTGTAGTGTCTGAAATTTGACCCGATGACAATTTCTAATCAGTAATTGCAATTGTGATTAGTAACATTTATAGCGTAGACCGGTGTCTAATGCGCAAGGCTTCAACGATGGCACACCAAAATCGAGCCGTAGTTAGGCCAGTATCCGGACGATCGGACTGATCGTCCGGAGATAAGTTTTTCAAAGGAGTTAAATTTAAGTAGAGAACGAAATGTCACAAGCAAATGATCAGAATGGGCACACAGTTTTTTTTATTTAGGTTTGGCCAGACAAAGATAATCACATGACCTCGTTGAAAATCTGACAAGACTGGGGGAATAAGAACTGATTTTAACTATTGTGGCCAGAGTACAAAGTTTTAAAAATTATGAGCCTGAAAATAAACCCAAATCATTGTTTTATGCACAGAGTTTTTTGTGGTCATGTTTGAATGTTTTAGTTATTGCTCTAGCCCAAGAGTACTGAAGTTCTGAACCCTCTTTAGATGCAGCATGTTTGTAAAGGTTAGGACGTACGGAAAGTTCACAAGCTATTTCAATCCAATATCGACCTCATTTAGAAAACTCCTTTTCCTTACTACCTGTTTAAATCAACTCCAGTGAAATTTTCAAAAGATTTCTAGACCTTTGTCCCGTCCTTTGGGGCCATCCATATATTACGTACGCAAAATCCGGGAAAATTGACCCCCCCTCCCCCCTGTTCGCAAGCGTACTTTCTTCCAACCCCCGGGTACGTACTCTTGACGCACCCCCCCCCCCCCGAAGACCAGCTGCAGAAAGTGTCTCGGCAGCGGACTGTCTGCACTTTAGGCCAGATTGAAGGATGAGTGAGGGCCAATATAGACAAATTACAGCACAGAATATATATATATAGCACAGCACAGAATATCTGCACATGGCTTTTACATAATGTAATAAAATGCCATCGGACAACTATAGGACAATACAGAGTTATAAATAGGCTAATGTGGACGTCATAATTGGAAGTTTATTTTGCATACGTACACCTTTGGTCCCCCCCCCCGTTCGCACCCGTACGCAAAATCGAGAATTTCCGACCCCCCCTAAGTGCGTACGTAATATGTGGATGGCCCCTTTTCGAATTCGCCAATCAGGCGCCTTTGCTGCGATTCAGTATCCACCAACCTATCCTAACTCGATGTGCTCGGTAATATACATAGCAACAACAGGTATCCTGTGACTGTTCCAGCAACATGCAACGCATGTTCTGAAGGTATTCCTTTTTGTGTCATTGGACTGACCCTTGAAAGTATCCAGGTTGCTTTGGAATACCAACGAAAATAATTTTATGACTGTTGGAATAACCATGTAACTGCTGTGCAGTGTGCATCTATTATAATGGGAGAAAAAATTCTCATTTTTATTTCTAATAGTGCAAAGTAGTTGCCATTTGATGTCAACAGTATTCTGGTGTAATTTCACCAATATAGCACATGACCTTGAGGTGCCCAATGGCCTTTAAGTTTTGATAGTAGACCCACACTATTTGCCCATGTTATGCAAGGAGTAATGTCCAGAGAAACAAGCATCTATAGTATAAACCTGATGACAAGTAGAATGCAATACTGGTAAAACATATTACATGTAGGGTATATTATTCCATCATAATGTTCCTTGCACGGATGGTGAAACAGTTAGTTAAGTCTAAACTACGCAAGCGGTAAACTACAGTAGTAGTCATATCCCATTAATGCAAGTAAGCCTAAGTGGTCAGGCTATGTCATATTCTTTCTTAGTGTTAAAAGTCGATATTAGTCGCCTGATTTCCAATCTTGTTCTTATGAAGCCGTCCCTATAGCTTTGATGCCGCAGACTGCAGCTGAAGCCTCAAGCAGTACTTTAACATAATGCTCCACTGCCTATGAGTGGCATGGGAATCTAGGAAAGTCGACCTTTTGTGCTGGGTGCGTCGCTGAAATTGCATAATTTCTTCATCAGATACCTCCAATGTTAGTGGTGTTCTGCTACGCATATCTGCCAGTCAATGAGTTCAGTGTCATCAGAGGCATCAAACTTTAGCATAGGAACATAAATTTCGAATTCCAGACCGCACATTTTTTATTTATTTTATTTCGGATATTTCTATAGCGCCTTCTCAAGTCTACTACTACTCAGAGGCGCTCCCGACTACAGCATTTGATACTGTGTCGGAGTTTTCACGCCGAAGCGCCACGAGCAATCGCGAGTGAAGGACTTGCCCAAGGTCCGTACGCAGCGGCTAGAGTGGGATTCGAACCTGCAACCCTCCGGTCACAAGGCGCAGAACTTACCACTGAGCCACAACGCCCCACAAACATGTAGTTTCCTAGCTTTCAGGATATGACGCATTCCCAGCTTTCAAATTTTCTTACGGTCATGAGTTAACATGGAGCAACAAGCGGTCCTCTGGACCAATTGCATGCATGGCAATAGTTTATAAACGTGTAAACAGTTACCAGTAGTGTTCTTTGGTAAAGTTGAATCGGATTTGCCACCTGCAACTTTAACTGACCTACATGTAAATAGTGACCGGCAGTATTTGTGGGACATTATTAACGCGGTCGTTAGAGGCCAGTGCTCGTTGAATTAATCTAAAAAACACCCTGGAACATTGAATCACTTGCGGTGGTTGCCAACTGCGAATACAATATTGCAATTTTACATTGGCAGTTCCAAACCATCGCCAGAGCTTCAAATGCTTGCAATGTATGTAGTGAAACTTTAATGCTGGCGATGTATGTGGCGAAAGTATATGCTCCGATGTGGTTAAGAATTTTACAAGGCTGGTCTAGTCGTGGATGATACATGTCCGATGTAAGCCGAACCTGGTTCCTTCACCAACGATAGGCTAAGTGTTCCTCGATAACAACTCATCGATAATGTACTTATTTCCTTCCTTGACATTCTGTACTATAGAGTTTAATCTGTTCGACCATCAAAAACAAACTGAGTAAATCACCTATGTCGTTCAAGTCTTCCAGCTCGTTACGCTAATTTCATCGTTCACGTATAAGTTTAGTTTTGTCAATAACATTTGACAAATCAACATCACATATAACACCGAAATCTTGCAGCACACTTTTGTTATCTCGTCAGCTGCTCTCTCTCTCTCTCTGAAAGACCATAAAGATCACAGGCTTAAGCTAATGTTGGTAGTCTACTACAAAAGTCTCTTGACTATAACGTTTGATGCAGGTTCATCACAAGTTGATAACTACTAAGTTAAACAATAATAAAATCTTCAGTTTAATCACCTGGTTGATTATAAATATTTGATCTGCTGGTATCGAAATTAGATTCAGAATCGTCTACTGAGTCATCATTAACATTCACGACCTTCTCCCCACACAATGACACAATATATTTCGACTCGACCAACTTGCATAGCTTTTCTTTTCTGTTTGTTAACAAGCGTATTTGCTGTAAGTTTGTCGACAATGCTGATACACATCAACCTTTCTGGTCAGTTAGAAATTCCTGCTCATCTTTAGGAACTCGAATGTATTACTACCTACCTACTGAAAGATCAGCAGAACTCTTTAAAGCTATACATAAATTAGTTAGCCCTAAAACAAATTACATTAAATGCAGTGCTCCGGAGCCTTCAAATCATGAATATTTTAGGGTCCCTGGGGCACCTCAAGGACTTATTCAAAAAATTCTAAAATATGCATGCTAACTAAGAAGTATAATAGGCAACAGAATCGGCAACTATTACAATATTCTTTTCCAAAAAAATTTTTCATCACACCCTAATTTATATGTACTATCACAGAATCAGGATTAGAGGAAATTTGATATAATAGATTAGATAAGAATGGAATAGATACGACTAGATTGGATTAGATTAGATTTAAAAGTTAATTATTCGATTTGTATAGGTTGGGTTATGTAAGGCTAGATTAGGTTGGCTTGGAACAGGTGAGAGTAGAATTTCTGAGAATTTTTTATGGTTAGAATAGATTAGCTTAGATTTTATAGACTAGCTTAAAATAATCAAGGTTAGGTTTGATTATATTAATTAATTTGAGTCAAATTGGGTTAAATTATGTCAGGTTACATTAGACTGATCTATTATGCTAGGTCAGACTGTGTTTGGTAAGACTACTTTACTTTAACCTAGGGTTGATTTGCATAACGTTAGTCTAGACAAAGCTATGAATGGTAAGATTTGACTAGATTAGGGGAGATTAGCATAGAGTATATGATAGCATATTAGGTTAAAGTGTATTTGGTAGGTTAGGCATTAGATTATGTTAGGTTAGGCGAGAACAAATAAAATTAAGGCTTGGTTAATTTATGTTATTATTATAGGAAATTGTATTTAGTTAAATGTACTAAATTGAATTAACTTTCGTTCGACTCCATTTAATTAGATTTAACTGGGCTAGTTATGTCAGGTTAGATTATGTCAGGTTGCTTCAGAGTAGGTTGGGTTTCTTTTGGTATAAATAAGTCAGTTTAGGATATATTAGGTTATGTTAAGCTAAATGAGGTTGGTTGTATAAGATTACACGAGATTACACGAGATTAGATTAAATTAGATTGGATTATATAATATTACATTTACAGAGCAGCAATAATAAGAGAATACCCAACAATTTTTTCAAACCAAAGACCCTATAGAAGAGTTTCAAGATGCGTAGAATAGTAAAATTATTGTAAATCGCCCACGTGTACTTTAAAGTAATCTCTTTCCCGTCATGCTTGCGTCAAGGCTCCACTGTGGCATGGGGAAAGGAAATACATTGCTTCACCTAGTTAACTGCAACCCAACCTTGCCGTGACACAAGAAACTATTGTTCCTTCAAACTGAAAACTGATTAATTAAGCACAAAGGATAATTTAGTTTATTTGTAAGAGAAATTTGAATTTACAAAATCTGAATCAAAACGAAAGATAATTTTAAAGTCTAATTGAAAAAAATACCGTCCTAGATGAAGTTCAAGAAATCAAATATTTTTAACAGATTGTGAGACTTGTATCTAAATGTTTTGTTTTGGCCATCCAAATGGCTTATTACAGCGATCAGTTTTACAGTAAACGATACAGGAAAAGCCAACCAAGTTTCTATCTCCCATCATATCATCGTATCCGCAGTCCATTTTATGAAGGTCTTCTTCTTTCATGTGCCGATCGGAGCATTTTGCGCGAAAGCTTGTGACATTGCTGCGGAACTCTTCTGTAAAAGAAACTATTAAGATAATATAAATCTTCATAAAATGCAAGGAAAATGTTCGCGAGAATTTAAATTTGCACTTTGAAAGACGACTACTATAAAATAGTGTTATTGTAAGTCACAGTAAAAAAATCTGGCGAGAAGGATTGAGATTAGTGACCTACCCTAAAAAGTCGAGCAAGTGCTTCTGGCAGTTGCTGAATCAGAAACTGCATTAGCATCACTAATGTAATTTAGCCTGGTGTACCAAACCTAATTTGACCTAATTAAGACCACGATCACTAAACTATGAATTGATAACTTGAATTTCAACAAACGTGACGAACTTTTGAAAACACGAAGGGTCGAAGACAACTAAGGAACAGTTTCGCTATTATCCGTGGTCTAGTGAGTTGAAAGAAAATTCGAACTTGAAACCTGGGACTTCTTGTAAAATTGGCGTAGGTCGTATTGTCGAACTCTGTTCAAACCTCGTGGCACAGCGCTTTAAATTTTTTTTTAAATCAGACAAATAAGCCCACCTTTAACGTTGAATGCCTTATTATTTCGCACATACCGTTGTAAATGTATCCGATTGATCCAACGCACAAGTGGGTCGCACTTGGGCACGTCATTACATCGTTCTGCCTAATGTCCATAGGCGTAGGCCTAGACTCTGCGGGGGCATCCGGGACATGTGCCGCCCCAAAAATTGAAGTGGACTTTACACCGAATGTAAAAACAGTAGAATGAAGAAGCAAATGTCCCCCCAATATTTTGGGCAAGTTTACGCCAGTGCTAACGTCTTCATGGCATTTGTCACAAACGTAGCATTCAAGAGACTGAACTGCAAGAAACAATAAACACAAACTATAGACAAAACTCATAATCATAAAAAATAATGAAGATCACATTCAAGACAATCTTATAAGTTGAAGCATCTGCTCTCTAAGCAGGCGTTTACTTCATGTGCAAAAATTTCTCATCTGTGATCCTCAGTAAGGTCACGACTTTGTGGATTCAGTTGATAAGGACTAACCGATGAGCGCACAGATACGAATCCCCATTGACCGTGACATTATAGAAGTTCCTGACCAGGCATTATTCATATAGTTCGCTCGAGAATAGACGTCAATCTCCAAGGATGTAAAGTGGGGATTCGTATCTGTGCGCTCATCGGTTAGTCCTCATGTCGTGTACAATATCACCCCAGGCTAGTTTCGACAACCGATGCGTTTAGAACCTTTTATTCATTGAAATGTGCATACGTGTATGAAGTGATACCCCTTAGCAGTTGTTTACAATCGTCCCACGCTAGTGCTCCAAAAGATGTATTTCACACCTTCTATTCATTGAAATGCGTATACGTAGGTGCCTTGGAATTGTGACCTGTATGTCAGCTCCAGCATGTCAATGGGAGAGGTTGAAGGAACACCCCTTAGCAGCTGTTTACAATCGTCCCACGCTAGTGCATTCAAAAGATGTATTTAGCACCTTCTATTCATCACAATGTGGTGTCTGTCTTAGTATGTCTACATACGTGTGCTGAGATGTCAGCCCTCTTACGTTAAAACATAGTGCTACTGGCATCTAAATGACGTCATTGAGATGACAGTAGCACTATGTAGTATGTATGCTACTTCAGAGTTATTGTGCGGAACATACATTGATCGCTGGCTGGATAGTCTAATCATCTATACATTGCCAAATCTCGACTAGGCTCTTAGCCACAAACGTCGGGTAACAATAGTAGGTGGGTAAAATATAGTCACTCGGACTGGGTGAGCACATTCCGTTTGTCATTGTAAATCTCTATAGCATATCTTGAAAAGAAAATATATCATAGGCACCGCACAATTATGTAAACGTTACCGATAATAAAGTTAATTTTAAAACAGTCGATTTTTAAATACACAGTGTTCATGTGGCAAAAAAATTCTAAAGTTGACAGTTGACATCGTCTATCGAGTTCCTGACACGCGATGCTTCGAGGAAGACGAATGACGACGGCTCTTTCTAGGAGCTTTGCCTATGTATGTTCCTCAGCCTGGAACAGCCTTCCAAAGTCTCTCCGGAAAGAACATCTTGCCCTCTGTCCTCTTCAGTTCCGTAGACGCTTGAAAACCTTTCTTTTTTGGCCAGTCCTGGCACTGATTCGGGAACCCGCTGATCCAAGTTGCTATATAAACGTTCGCTGACAATTACAATAACGAGTTTCTAATTAGCAGCATGTGTTCGAAGAGGCCATTGTAGATGATAGAAGGCAAAGCCTGTGAATACCCTGCCTGCATCAGAATTGTGCGGAACCTACACTGATCGCTCGCCGAGCGATTGGTCGAAAACCTTGCCTGCGACTAAAAGTTAGCATCACTCCAAGAGTGCTTCTCGAAATTTCTTCAGCGGTTGGAAGCTCCACAATGGGTTGTATAAGTATTTATCATACGTCAGCTCAACAATTAACTAATCTAGCTTCTTAAAATATATGCAGGATACGAGGATATAAATATGAGACGCGACTCTAGTTTAAAAATTTCGTTCTTTTAAAATTACTTGATACTAACCTGTTATCAATCTTGAAATGCATATCACGAAGCAGATCGATCCAAGTACTTGTGCCATGTTACTTTAAGAGAATAGAACGAGACTCTAACTGATAAGTTGAGAACGATCTCCACTCAAATTGGCAAACCGAACATTTTCCAGCTTCTTTTAAACATCATGGTGTTGGTGAATATAATTTCATTTGCATTCATTGCTATATGCATTTTTATATTCGGTCCTCAGGTGTACATGTATTAATCGTTAGGCAATTGTTGATATAATAATGCCAAATTTGTTTACCAAGTCAGTGACAGGACTATAAATTTCAACTTAAAGTCATCGTTATTTGAAATGCAGAATTTTATGAATCCACTAGAGAGGATCTGAGAAAACAGAACTAAGACAATGGTGGGTGCTGAAGTTGAAAGAGATTAATCTAAGTTTGACAGAAGCGATTTCCAAAGCTTTGGACCAGTTACTGATAATAATTGTAAACGTTGCATTAGCCAGTTGAAGGCGCCGTCTTTTTCGTGGGATGAAATTTAGTCCCTTGCCTAAAATCACCAATGGAGAAAATGGCGCCATATAAATATAGAGCTATGTATGTATGTATGTATGTTTGTATGTATGTATGTATGTATGTATGTGTGTATGTGTGTGTATGTGTGTATGTATGTATGTATGTATGTATGTATGTATGTATGTATGTATGTATGTATGTATGTATGTATGTATGTATGTATGTATGTATGTATGTATGTATGTATGTATGTATGTATGTACGTATGTATTTATACAAATATTGCACAGATGGAAGTTCGATTATAAGCAAACAGAATTTTTTAAGCATTGTATTTAATCCTCAGACCGTCTACACGGATGAGTTACTTCATTGACTCGGGACAAACGCGATTTCGAGTCCAAACACGGAGAAACTTTATGGTAAGCTATCTCTTGTAAGTAAATGTAAGTGTTCCAATAAAGCGTAAAAATTCTGTGTTTGAATTGTATACTGCAAATATAGCACAAAATTTGTGTTTTGGTTAGCCACGGTTAGAGTTATTATTTAAATTGCTTATACAACTGTCAATGGATGGAATAAGTGTCCTCATTCTATGATATTCATTCACTAATCCCAATAAAGAAAAGTATCAACCATGAGTGTCTTACCAGAAATGGAATCCAACTATAGAGCTCCTACTTTACACTTGAAGCAATTCGACGTCAAAACTTTTAATATTTTACTCGAGCTCAGCGCTTTCGTTTATTATGTCTTATTGTTATTTTTAGCAGATGCATTAATAATAATAATGATAGTAGTAGTAGTTGTTGTTTCTGTAGGAGTAGTAATTGTAGTAGTGTTGTTGTAATTGTTATTATTATTATTATTATTTTTATTATTAACAATATTATTATTATTGAAAAATGTTAAACCCGCTCAAATAACAAGAATGACAATCGCCGGTCTCATTGAACCCGACAAGGGATGAGTACAATATCGCGTCCTCTGGGAGAAATAACTCAGCTCGATTAGTACGAATAGTACCAACCAAAGTAGATTTCTTTATCTTCAGACCATCTGTTGCAAGGTGCAAAAGTTATCAGTGGTAAATGTTGCGACCTCCACATTCAAGAGGTTGTATGAGCTGACGGACAACGTTTCCTCCCAGATCTTTGGTTGCAGCTGCATCAGGGCTCTCTTTGCTGCTATATATGCTGGCATTGTACACGTACTTCGTTTCAGCATCGCATCACATCCATAACTTTATGCCGTATTTTGTCGGTGTCACGAAATAGAGTATCCCCCATACATGCGTATCCCCCTTAGCGAAATGGAGTATTTGGTTTACTTTGCATTTTTGGCGGTTTCTAAGTGTATTCAGTCGTACTGTTTGGATTTATTGCACACATAAAATTTTTGAATTGCGTATCTTTAGTTTGTACGTCGACCTGAAAATAATTTACTTTGTTTTTGGTGATTTTGACTGGAATTTCGTCGAGGCTATCGTGATGCGTATGACGAGGGGGAAAGAATGGTTCATCCCACCGGATACTCTAAACCGGTTTATTCCATCCGGGGGATACGGTTTAGGGGGGGATAGAATATCTCGGGACACCGGCTTTGACGGCATATATTGCAATATTTGCACCGACCTCGATATGGAGCGAGCCTTTCGGCAATTGTGAGGAATGGCCCTGTACCATAGGCGTAGTTTGTGGGGGTACGAGGGGTACCCGTGCCCCCAACACACACTTTTTGTAAGGGAGGTACCATACACCCCACGTTTTGAACAATATCAGTCAATATCTTGTTATTGTACCTTCCCAGAGATCGCAGTCTCGGCCTTCCTTCGTGTATGCAAAAAACTGGTTCCCTCACTTTTAGACCAAAGTGACGCCCGTGCCCTTGAATCATTGCACTTTGAGCGTTGTGTAAAAAGGAACAATAAATTAGGAAGTAAAATGGTGGGCTTTGTGCAAGTTTAGAGTGTCTAATGAGAAAAGGACATTACTAATCAGTAATGGGGTAAAAAATGACCCCATGACCCTATCTGTATAAATGTCTTGTAATTTTTTGTCCATCTAAAATTATTTGCATACTCAATTGGTATACGTAGAGACAACCTGTACAATAATTCTCGTGAAAAATCACGGCAGCCATTTCAGTTTCTAATATCGAACCACGGTTTGAAAATGCACTCTGAGGTCATTTTTGACCCCACGCCCGACGAAGGGTTAAGACAAACGACCACAGCGATGATTACAGAAAGCATCGGCTGCAATGCTGAATATCAGAAATTATAAAAGGTCCATTTATACATAACATTAGTCAGAGAAATCGTGTGTGTGTTAAGTGTTCAATCTTTGTTGTTTGCGGTCAGATAAAGGCAAACGTATACGGTTCAGTTACACTGCAGGCTATAAAAGGCCTATTGGACATTAGGGCGGAGTGAAAAAAATCTAGAAATGATCGTAATAGTGATGGATAGTTGCCTTTTGATATAGTTAGTTTTCGTGCAAAATATTTCTTTTAAATTCGTTCGGGAAGATGTGCCCCAATGAGTTTTAAAATTTGAAAATTTTTGAAAAATGTCAAATTTTGGAAAAAATAAATTTAAACAAAAAAATTTCACACACTAATTGTAATAGTGTTTATGCATTTCATTACAACGTAGGCCTATTTAATGACCCTGCAAGATAAAATTTAGAAAGTCTGCCTTCTAAGATGCGCCCCAACGAGTTCTAAATTTGACATTTTTCACAAATTTGTCAAATTTTGTAAGAATTCTATAAACTTAAAAAATGTAAAAACGCTAACTGTAATAGTGTTTAAGCATTTAATTATGATGTATTTAATGATCATGCAAAATGAAATTAATAAATGATTGTGTGTTAACAATATTAAATAAACACTAAACAATAAACAATCCCAACAGCCTATGCTTATTACTCACTGAAAAGCGAGTCAATACTTATTTTATTCCATTGATTTAACTCGTTTGAAATTCTGCTTTTGTATTAAAACAAGGCATTAGTTCCCGTAATTCTAATCTGGCAAGGATAAAACCATGTCTAGATGTTTGCCCAACCACAGCAGCATTTTCTAAAGGCTTATACCTTGAGGCAAATCAGGAGAAATTTTCAGAACGTTTGGCCCATATTTTATGCAATTTTGTCACAAAAGATAAAATATTATTTGGCGGGAAATCGCATAAAAATACTGAATCCATTAATACCTAAATTTGGCCTTAGCACATCAAGTAACATAGGATGTGCTGTAGTACAGTGAGTCTGAGCTGGGGATTGATTAAACAAACGCAAAAATCAATATTCATGTTTTGCGTAAGGTGGTCCCCTTACTTGCCCGAGGTCACAATTTATACAACGCCTCTTGCAGATATTTATGCTGCATGATATTTTTTAGCATCAGTTCAAATTTATAAAGAAATTCTGAGCGCCTCAGTCGGTGGTCGTTGCGGCAAAGAGACTCGAATAAGCGAGGGAATCAGCCTGCGAGTTATTAATTTTGAATTGGCGCAGAGGATAGATGGACTGTGGATTATCAGGTCATTCAATCTTAACCCTTTCCCGCCGGATGGGGTCGCGGATGACCTCAAATGGGATGCATTGAAACAGGCTAGAAAATAAATATAGTTTCATTATGTCATACCTAAAAATAACATCAGCGTTGTTTGCGGAAAATTTCCCAACATTTTGATAGCTAGTTTGCAGCTAGAATTGCAATTATAATTATTAACATCTAGGGATTCTAGGGACTATTACACCGACCGGTGTAGCGATTTCAGATTACCCCCATTTCACATTACCCCCCGTAACTAGAAATCGCGTTCAGATAAACCGGGGGGTAATCTGAAATCGATTTCAAGTTACCCCCGGGGAACTTGAAATCGATTTCATATTACCCCCTACGAATTCAGATTACCCCCTCAAATTAGTGAGGCCCATTTTCGATTATCTTATATAATACTAATAATAATTGCCAATATCGCTGAACTCTCATTATTCCCTTATAGCATGATGTAGGCCTACGATAAGTTCTCTCTGTCTCTCTGTCTCTCTCTGTCTCTCTGTCTCTCTCTGTCTCTCTCTGTCTCTCTGTCTCTGTCTCTGTCTCTGTCTCTGTCTCTGTCTGTCTCCGTCTCTGTCTCTGTCTCTGTCTCTGTCTCTGTCTCTATCTCTGTCTCTGTCTCTGTCTCTGTCTCTGTCTCTGTCTCTGTCTGTCTGTCTGTCTGTCTGTCTGTCTGTCTGTCTGTCTGTCTGTCTGTCTGTCTGTCTGTCTCTCTCTCTCTCTCTCTCTCTCTCTCTCTCTCTCTCTCTCTCTCTCTCTCTCTCTCTCTCTCTCTCTCTGCCTCAACTACATTTAACTCATGAAATGGACCAGCAGACACGCATAAATAGTACCGTAGTTGTCTGGCTGGCTGGGTTTACTGGTCAATGCTTGCAATCAGTGCGTCGGCCGTGGGAAACGTTAATATTCTCAGTCGTTCGAAACAGCCTGGTGGCATAGTTAGCATTTTATCTTATGTGAACATGGCAGGGGTAACTTGAAATCGCGTTCAGATTACCGGGGGGTAATATCTGAAATCGCTTTCAGATTACCGGGGGTAATCTGAAATCGCGTTCAAGTTACCGGGGGTAATCTGAAATCGCGTTCAGATTGCCGGGAGGTAATCTGAAATCGATTTCAGATTACCCCCGGGGGTAAAGTGAACAGCGCAGGGGTAACTTGAAATCGCGTTCAGGCTACCCCGGGGGATAATCTGAAATCGATTTCAGATTACTGGGGGATAACTTGAAAGAGGGGGTAACCTAAAGTCTTTACACCGGTGTCTAATGCACAAGGCATCAAACGATGACACACTAAAACTAAGCCGCCGTAATTAGGTCAATATCATGAATATCAGTTCGTAAGACATAGAATCAGGCTTTGGCGGATAATCATTTCGTAATCATTTTTATAATCATTTGAAAGAGTTGAGGACAAATGACACGACAGACTCAGCAGACCGGACAGACACAGGGAGAGAGTTCTAAAAAGTAAGTCTTTAGCAATCCAAAATCTCGTTCACCAATAACATTTCCTGATTTAGATATGACCAGAGAAAGATAATCAGATGACCTCGTGGATTGGGGAATAAGAACTGATTTTAAGTATTGTGGCCAGAGTTCAGAGTTTTACAAACTACGAACCTCAATTTGAGACTAGTTATTTACTGAAGGATACGCTAATACAGAGATTTACGTAAAAGTTTTTAATGGTCATATCTGAATGTATTGTATTGTATTCGGATATTTGTAAAGCGCTTCTAACGGGAGGGCCATTCAGAAGCGCTCCCAGTGCGAGAGATCCCGAGAGACAGAAACAAGTTTTAAGAAAGGTAAAAGAGGAAGAGACGTTACCTGAGAGAATATAAGAACGAACGGAGGAAACTCTTTCCGAAGAGCAGGGCCAATGGAGGCAAATACCTAGTTTGAGCCAGAGAAGTCCTGACACGGGGAACGAGGAGGTCCAAACGGGCAGAGGAACGAAGAGGACGAAGAGAAGCAGCAGAATGTATTAGTTGTGGCTCTAGCCAAATAGGATAAGAGTGAATTTGATGTAACAATTTGGATTAGACTCGGTTAGGCATGATTAGCTTGGATTATTTTGGATTTCATATGGTTAGATTCGATTAGTTTGGGTTGGCGTAGGCCTATATAAGGCTAGATTAGGTTAGGTTGGTTTGGAATAGGTGAGAGTAGAATGAATTTGTTTCGATTAGAATAGATTATCTTAGATTTTATAGGCTAGCCTAGACTAGGTTAGGTTAGATTTGATTAAATTAATTTAGGTTATATTAGGTTAAATTATGCTAGGTTATATCACGATATATAATGGTAGGACAGATTGTGTTAGGTCACACTAGTTTACTTTAGCTTTGACTTGATCTGAAAACGTTACATAACGTTAAGCTAGACCATGTTATGATAGGTAAGATTTTATAGATTATGTGAGGTTAGGTTAGTTTATATTAGAGTATATTAGGTTAAGTTAGATGTAGTAGGTTAGGATGAATAATATTAGGTTTGGCGAGAAGGGATAAATTCAGGCTTTGGTAATTTAGCCTATATTATGTTAGAATTGTGTTTAGTCAAATTATGTCTGGTTGGGTCAGAGTAGGTTAGATTTGATTTGGTTAAATTGGGTCAGTTAGGTTAGGTTAGGTGAGGTTATGTTAGATAAAGTCATAAGATAACAAGAGATTACACGAGATTAGATTAAATTAGATTTGATTAGATAAGAATACATTTGAGAAGCCGTACTAGTAAGAGAACAAGGCCTACCCAGAGGCTTTTGAAGAGTTTCACTCTGGCTAATATAGTGAAATTATTGTGAATCGCTCATGTCTTCCTCAAAGTAATCTCTTTCCCGTCATGCATTCGTCAATGCTTCACTGTTGCATGGAGAAAGGAAATGCATGCGTTCACTTAGTTAACTGCAACCCCACTTTTCTATTGTTCTTTCAAATTGAAAACTGATTAAACGCAAAGGATAATTTAGTTCATTTGTAAGAGAAATTTGAATTTACAAATCTTAATCAAAACGAAAGAAAATATTTAGGGTCTTACTCTAGAAATACCGTCTTAGATTACGTGTGATCGGATGAGATTTGAGTTACGCCGGGTCAGGTAATATCTCAGATTGGGCTCGATTATGATGCATTTGATCGGCTAAATTGGGTCAGTTCATGTTAAATTAGATTATATTAAGTTAGGTGAAGATGGTTGTATTACTTTGAGTTTAATTTAGGTTAGATTAAATCATAGCACATCGATTAAATAAGATTACATTTGAGTAGCAGTACTGATATGAGAAATCGTAAACGTTTTTTAAGGTAAAGAGCCCTTTAGACGAGTTTCACCGTGTGTTAAAGTCAAATAATTGTGAATCGCACAGGTAAGCTTTAAACTCTTTCCGTCATGCTATCTTCAGTGCTCCACTGTAGCAAGGAGAAAGACAATGCGTGCGTTCACTTAGTTTTCTGGAACCCCACCTTACTCTGAAACAAATCTTACAGGTTGAAAACTGATTAACTGCAAACGATGATTTATTTAATTTGTAAGCGAAATTTACAAATCTGAGTTAAACGAAAGAACATGACTGTTTAGAGTCTACTTTAAAAATGTAACGCGCAAGATAAAGTTGAAGAAATCAACTATCTTTTAATAGTTTACAAGACGTTGTTCAAAAATTCCTGGTTTTGGCCATGTAAATGGCTTATTGCAACCATCCGTGTTACAGAAAAATGTACAGGCAGCGGCAGTCGCATCTCTAATTCCCGGAAAAGCAAACCTCCTGCAGTTCATTCTACGAAACTGTACTCTTTCCCGCCCTGGACGAAAGCAGCCTGCCCTAAACGAGGTCACATTTTCCCTGCTAAGTACTGCAACACAAAACATTAATATATATATAAATAAATTTACATAAAACACAAAAGAAAATGTTCGTGATAATTTAGATGTGAACTGTCAAAGCGCCGTTGTAATGGCATGACTGTGTCGTATTACAGCGCTATAGAAATCATCGTATTCAACATCACCATCATCATCATCATCATCATCATCATCATCATCATCATCATCATCATCATCATCATCATCATCATCATCATCATCATCATCCAAGGTGCGACCGTACGGTACGTACGTTATTTTTTTCTATAGCGTACGTACGGTACGCGTACGTTATTATGCCGTATGTTACCGTACGTTCACATCTGTTCATGAAGAAAATAAAATATATAACATTATGCACAAGGAAAGTCAATGATAGTTGGTGATTGATGGTCGTAAACAATTTTAATAATTACATCAGTCTTCTGTGGCTGTTCAATGATCACTACTTTCACGCTGTTAAATTCCAAATTGATAATATTCTGTCTAATGTATAGGCCACCCTAGTGTGAAGAATATTAAGAATTTACGGCACACTTTATAGGACGGTCAGTGCCAGTGGTCATTTTATTGGTAATACTAAATTTCGGTACCGTTCGTAAATAACTAGGCCTGCGTACGGGGAAAACAATACTGTAGAGCTAAACTGATCATTTTTGACGTACGCGTACGGTACGCGTACCTTATAAGACTGTAGTTATATTGAGATTCTTTGTGAATGATCAGATAAATTTGTGGCATTTTTAACGTACGCGTACGTTATTTTTTCGATAACGTACGTACAGTACACGTACGTTATTCCGGGAGGTAACGTACGATCGCACTATGTCATCATCATCATCATCATCATCAGCATCATCAGCATCAGCATCATCATCATCACAGTAGAACAAATTCGAGAAGTCTTGAGACTTTTGACCGTCAATCAAAATCGAGCTACTGTATCCGACAGTTGCTGCATCAGAAACTGCATTAGCACCACTAATGTAATCTAGCCTGACGTAACAAACCTTATTTAACCTAATTTAGACCACACTCATTAAATTATGAATTGATAAGTTGAATTTCATCAAAAGTGATCAACTTTTAAAACCTGGATATAACCTTGGTCTAGTAAGTGGAAAACAATTCGAAATCGAAACATGGGACCTTTTGTGAAATTAGCATAGGACGTATTCTCGAAATAAGTTTAAACCTTTGTGTAAAAAACTTTTTAAATTTATATACAAATTCATACAAACAAGCCCAACTTTAAGGTTGAAGGCATTACTATCTCGGACGTACCGTCATGAACGAGTAACCTCTCTCCCTTGCATACGGTTTCCCTCGGTTCGCACGTACTTAGCTTGTTCTTATTAGGGTCGTCATGGCAGTCGGGGCAATCGTAGCACGCGAGAGAATGAGCTGTAAGGCATAAGAAACCCAAACTATAGACGAAAACTTTTAATCATAAAAAATAACGAGAATCACATCTCAACACAATCATATAAGTTGAAAAGCTGCCCACTTAAAAGGCGTTTGCTGCATTTGCAAAATTTCTCACCCGCGACCCTCAGTAAGGCCAGGACCATATGGTTTCAGTTGATGAGGCGAGAGGTTTGAGGTGTGATTTCAAAACGAAGATGTTGGTCGATTGTTATGTCAATATTGCGACATACTGTCAGATTTGAAAATTTGAGTGGAATAAATATTTGAAAATCGAATAGCAAATACAAGGTTTAAATACACTTTTAATGTGACCACATTAGGCTCTATGTGCTAAGCAGACCTTAATTTTGAATATATTTTCTGAGACTATGGCTTTAGTTTTGCAGGAGAGGTACATAGTTAGGCGTTTTGGTAGAAGTAACCTAGGTGATGATACACTTTATGTGGGTTGAGATTGGACGATTTCTGGATCGATTGGTGCTCCATTGAATGCAAAGTAACTTCACTCCACACTGACAATAGATGGAGCGAAAGTGTTTGACGAAAAGATTGTGAGCGAGGAAGAAGAGGCGAAATTGGAGAGGTTGAGGATCATTTAACAACACTGTTGCCAACTGAAGGTGAGTTTGTTAACCCCAAATCACTCACTCTCTATTTTCACTTAAAAGATAGTCTAATCATCTATCAAATCTCGATCAATCGAAGTTACAAACGTCAGGTAATATTAGAAGATGGGTAACATATAGTAACTCAGACTGGATCAGCAGATAGCATTTGTCATCGTAAATTTCTATAGCATATCTTCAAAAGAATCTAATCAGAGGCATCGCATGTGTAAACGTTACCGAAGTTAAAGATGATTTTACAGGAAAGAGTCCAGTATTAAGTACACAAAATGCAACGCTTGCGGGCCTTCGACGCATAGATCCCGACCAATGGTTTTCCATCTAGATTTGACAGTTATATCGCATTTAGAGTTCCTCTACCATGTTGCATCGGGGATGAGTAACAACGACAGCGTATAATATGGTCTAAGAATCCATTGTAGATGACAGAAGGCAAAGTTTGTGGATACCCTGCCTGCATCAGAATTGTGCGGAACATACATTCATCACTGGCCGACCGATTGGCCGAAAAACCTGTCTGCGACAGTTCACCGAAGAATGGTTCACCGACGAATTTTTCACCGAAGAATGGTTCACCGACGAATGGTTCACCGACGAATGGTTCACCGACGAATGGTTCACCGACGAATGGTTCACCGACGAATGGTTCACCGACAAATTGATAGTAAAATTCAAACTAGAAGCTGGATCAGCGATGGATACGTGTAATATTAACTTAAATTAGAAGTTGGACGGCCGGTGAAAATATAGCTCTTGTATTGTATTGTATTGTATCTAAACATTTATAAAGCGCCTCTCACAGTATTCGCTAATCAGAGGCGCTCCCAGTGCGAAAGACCCAGTGAATAGAAAGAGGTTTTAAGACAGCGAAACGAGGCACTTGGGCCACCAGCTAATAAAGAGGCACGTGTCAATGGAGGGAGTTGATTCCATAGATCAGGACCAATGCAAGAAAAGGCTCGAGTTTTGGCCATAGAGGTCCTGGCTCGTGGTACAAGAAGATCATGTCGATTAAGCGATCGCAATGGACGGAGGGAAGTAGCTGAAATTGGCAGACGAACAATGTCACAGAGGTACTTGGGTGCTAAGCCTGTACAGGACCGAAGGACTAAAGTGAGAACCTTCAGCTGAATCCGAGCAGTAAGGGGAAGCCAATGAAGATGATCGAACATGAAAGAGGAAATATGAGACCAGCGAGGAAGTCGGGCTATTAATCTGGCTGCAGCATTTAAAACAGTCTGGAGGGGGAAAGACGGACTTTTGGCAGCCCAATCAAAACAGAATCACAGTAGTCAATTCTGGAGCAGATGAAGGCGTGGATGATAGTGGTAAAAACGGAGGAGGAGACAGATCGTCGGATTGCTCTAAGCCGTCTCAAGTGAAAGTAAGAAGAACGGGTAAGATTAGCAATGTGTTCAGAAAAGGTGAGCATACTGTCAAGGACAACACCAAGGTCACGGACACTAGAGAGAAAGTGAATGACGGGAATTTCTCAGCAAGAAGTGGGAAGTCTAGTTTGAGGAGCTGCTGACGAGTACCAAACCATATAGGCCTAAGCTGCGTCTTAGTTGGGTTCAAAGAGAGACGATTAGAAGACGGCCAAAGGTGTAAATCACGTGAGAGAGCATCAATACGTCCAGTTGATGCAAGCTGTGCAGAGGGAGTGCCATGAACGAGCGCTTGGGCATCATCTGCATAAAGATGACCAGTTGATAAGTGCTTAGCAAATATAGCGGAAATGTCGGCCGTGTATATGAGGTAAAGGAGAGGGCCTAAGACAGAGCCCTGTGGCACCCCAAATTTAACTCTGACCCAATGGGTTCTGGAGTCTCCGCAGATAACCATTTGCGTACGATCAGCAAGGTAAGACCGGAACCAAAGAAGTGGAAGGCCATGGATGCCACATGAGGTTTCAAGTCGCTGGAAGATGTCGTGCTCTACCATGTCAAAGGCAGCAGAGACATCAAAGAGTGCTAACAGAGAGAGTTCCGATCAAGCAATAGCAGAATAAATGTCAGAAAGTATGGAGAGCAAGACTTACCTGATATCAAACTTGAAATGCATATCACCAGGCAGATCGATCGAAGTACTTGTGTCATGTTGCTTTAGCAGAATGGAATGAAACTTTTAACTGATAAGTTGAGAATGACCTCCACTCATATTGTGCAAAATGAACGCTTTCCAGCCACTTATAAGCATCATGGTTTTGAACATTATAATTTTATTTCCATTGTATGATAAATGAATTTTTAAATTCGGTTCTCATGTGTGCACGAGTTCGCAAACATGATAAATAATGGATTAGCAACCTGCTGAGGCAAGAAACGTAGAGCGCGAATTGAGTGCATTGCATCATTAAATATTCAACAAAGCAGCTCTTGCCAGGACACGTTATATCGACTATTATTCGTTAGGCAATTGTCTTATATGATAATGGAAGTTTATTTTCCAAGTCAGTGACAGGATGATAAATTTCAATTTAAGTCATCATAAAGAGCGTAAGAGAAATCAGAATTCAGTAAACGGTGGGTGTGCAAGTTGAAAGAGATTAATCCTTAGGTTTGGCTTGAAGTACATCACTGAACTGACTGTACGAACAAAGCTGGAGAGCTATTTCCAAAGCTTTACAACAGCTTTGCAACAGCTACCGATAATATACTAAAAGACGTAATACTTGTAAATGTGGTATGAACCGGTTGAAGGAGCTTGACTCAGAAAAACATGGCGCCATATAAATAAAGGCGTCTGTATGTATGCATGTATGTATGCACAAATGTATGTATGTATGTATGTATGTAAGTAACGGTAAGTATTCCAATAAAACGTGAAAAATAAAAAAATTCTGTCCATGAATTCACCTTCACCTTGTGCTGTCGATTCGTTGAATCCTAGCGACTGTCATGGTCAACCTTCTCCATGTGCTCCGATTTCTCGTTGCCTCTCTCAGTTCCGAGATGTTCATCTTCAATGCCTCCTGTATCTCGTCCATCCATCTCCTCCTTGGTCGTCCTCTCCTCCTCCTGCCCTCCCCACATGCCAACATCATCTCCTTTTCCAGCCCATCTGCACGCATCACATGTCCAAAAGTCCATGAAAACACAGCAAAATATTCGTGAGAGGCAGTCACGGTTGTAGTACTGGTAGTTTAAAGCAATTATGAAGCTCTCAACGGATGAAATAAGTGTCTTCATTCGATGAAATTCATTCATTTATCCGATTGAAAAAAATTTCAGCCACGAGCATCTTTCCAGAAATGAAGTCCAACAATAGACCCTTTAATTTCGTAATCGTAATCGTAATCGCATTCGTAATCTCCAAACTTCTAAAGCGCCACTCGAAGGCCAAGCGCAGGGCACCAGCCTATTCACGAGCGCTACGTCAGATCAGAGGGGTTTCCAGGGAGTAGTCCGAAAGAGGTCCAAGTCCGATTTCCAGGAGGCCAAACCAAATCAAAGGGGGTTTCCAGGGAGTAGTCCAAAAGAGGTCCAAGTCCGATTTCCAGGGTACCAGATCAGAGGTTCCAGAGAGTGGTCCAAAAGAGGTCCAAGTCCGAATTCCAGGGGGCCAAACCATATCAAAGGGGTTTACAGAGAGTAGTCCAAAATTTGTGCTTGGAGCGATTCGATGTCAATACGCTCAACATTTTACTCGATCTAGGCGCTTACGTTTGTTATTATTATTATTGTTATTATTATTATTATTATTATTATTATTATTATTATTATTATTATTATTATTATTATTATTGTTATTATTATTATTATTATTATTATTATAATTATTATTATTATTATTATAATTATTTTTATTTTTCCCGAGGTAAACATGGTCCTCCGGGCGTCACAAAGATATTTGTCAAGAGATAAAAGAAAATTGGTTATTCTGGAATGGTTATATCTCCTCCGGGTCCGACCGGAAATTTATTATTATTATCATTAATATTATTATTATTATTATTATTATTATTATTATTATTATGAAAGCAGTTTTATATAGCGCCCCTTCACGATTGCCTGCTCAGGAGAACTCCCAGGCCAACCACGGTCGAACAACGCAGTTTTGAGGACAGTAAGAACTAAGAAACAAGGTGCAATGACCAATCGGTATTTTGCCGAGCTTGGTTCCGACCCCATTCCAGCCACAGAGAAGGCGCGGCACGGCCGTATGGCTGACCGCGCGGGAACAATTACATGTAGTTCAGCTTGCGCAGCTGAGCGGAGAGAGCCACGACGCTGCGAACATGAGGTGAGACAGCAGAGATCCCGCAGGTATGGAGGGGCCTGGCCTTCAAAGCACCACCGGACCAAGGCAGAGATTCTATAAAAGATGCGCTGTAGGTAGAGTAGCCAGTGACGGACATCCCTCATATATACGCAGACACTCTGTCAAACTTAGTTTACACAAATTAGTTATTATAAGTGTGAACACTGGTGCCAACAGGCGTAAAAACCACTCCGGTGTCCCGAGATATTCTATCCCCCCTAAAGCGTAACCCCCCGGATGGAATAAACCGGTTTAGAGTATCCGGTGGGATGAACCATTCTATCCCCCTCGTCATACGCATCACGATAGCCTCGACGAAATTCCAGTCAAAATCACCAAAAACAAAGTAAATTGATTTCAGGTCGACGTACAAACTAAAGATACGCAATTCAAAAATTGTATGTGTGCAATAAATGCAAACAGTACGACTGAATACACTTGGAAACCGCCAAAAATGCAAACTAAACCGAATACTCCATTTCGCTAAGGGGGATACGCATGTATGGGGGAATTGGGGGATACTCTATTTCGTGACACCGGCATACCATCCTTGTTACATTAAAATTTGCCATATTCAAAATAATTGAGATCGTTAAATGGATGTAATTGTAAAAGTCTTAACATATTAAAAGCAAACAAAATGTGCAAATAAGGACATTTAGTTTGAAATAAGACAGATCTCTGAATGTTGTTTATAATATTATGTAGAATTGTAAACCAATAGTATTAACCGCAACCAGAAGTGATGGTTGATTTCATAAGAGAAACTAGCTGTATATCGTTAAGAGATGATATAGGGGCCTTTGTTAATTAACTCACAAAAACGACTTGGATTTAGACAAATAAATGTAGACTATGTAATACAGTACAAAGCATATTCTAAGCGTGAATTTTTAATACAGCGACAGGAATGAGGATTGACGTCTCAGATCAGCATAAACTTTTGGCATGACAGGCACCTGAGCATCAGAGGCGGCGCTACACCAGGGCGCGCCAGGGCAAATGCCCTGGTAAAAAAGCCTTTGCCCTGGTCGATGCCCTGCCAGAATTTTTGCCCTGTCCAGAATTTGTTCAGGCATATTTGTTATATCCTGATATATAAATTCACTTAATTCACTGAAATGTTAAAATTTGCGTTACAGATGTCAAAAAGCGTTCAGCTTCGACCATCTGACCTCCTAACTATAGACAAATATAATAGTGCTTGAAGCGATTTATGGCTACCGCACTCTCCATAAGTCGCCCTCTGCACTGGTTACTTGTATGACTGTCCTGGCTACTTGTATGACTGCCCTGGCTACTTGTATGATTGCCCTGGCTATGCCCTGGTTACAAAAAGTGTCTGGCGCCGCCGATGCTGAGCATTAGTGAAATATTATTGGAACGGCACAATTAAGGGTTTTGTAAGATAGTTCAGACTTCGTCGAAGGAGATAGTACACTCAAACTAAACAACCAAATTACTATAGTTAAAATCAACACCAAATCTATAAGTAGAGTCAGAGGTATATGCTCCTACAGTTAAACAATACCCACCTTACTAGCTTAATCAGTAAGTGCGCTACCCAATTTTAGATATTCGAACAATTCAAATTATTTGAGCTGTTGTTGCCTGCACAAGTTTAGTTACAGAAGATTTGAAAGGAGTTTATTTGCGACCATCCAAGACTGCACTTTCTCGGATGAAACAGATAACAGTTGTACAGATGATAAAAAACTAACTTAAAATGTTAATATTTATATTAATATGTTAACTTGTGAATTTCATAATGTACAACTTTGTTGGTATGCTTCGGAAGATAATATAATTTAAATGGATCACACGCAGAGCTTGGATTATGTTCCTCACATGGCTATAAGATCCGTAACTACCATTGTCTTATGAACTGTAGTGTAGTATTCGTATTCATATTCATGTTCGGTTACACATGTGCTGCGTTGACTTCTTAGAATGGTTCACTGTGCATTAGCCATAGTCTTCCTCAACTTCAGTTTGTCTTTGCGCTGCTTTTGCTTTCCTTCCAGGTTTTGAAAACAGAAACGTATGCCAAACTCAATGCTTTTTACAGATATAATGGTTATAATTATTAATCCAACCCTTCAGCAAATTTGACACCTATGTGATATACCCCGTGATCGATCGAGTCAGTCGATCAAGTCGATCGAAACTCGCCCAAGTCGAGTCGGTCGAAAAATCTTCGACTCGATCGACTTGCAAGTCGAGTCAATCATATGTTTTGACAAGTCGAGTCGATCGTTGTTTCCTCGACTCGACTCGACTATGAAATATTTTCTTACTATTTTGCGTCTACTTCACAAAATGACCCACATGATGTAAACGCACAACTACCGTAGGCCTGTTCACCTGATCTGAAGTTCAGTGCAAATTATGAGCCTTTTGGTGATTTCGTATAGTGGAAGCTGCAGATACTTTTTTCACAGTTTTACGGTGAAAATGCGCAAGTTTTAGGAAATTTCAGCTCTGCAGTAGTTATAACGACGATCTCAAAACGTTCGTATGTCTGTATGTTAGGACGGGACTGAATGCTTAGATTTTGGCCAAGAGCAGTGGCTCGGAAAGTGTTTAAAAGTTGCGTGAGCTAACCTCAGGCAAGAACAGACCAAAGATGGCTAGAATTATACATTATATCCGATATAACCAATAAGAATATTTTGTCATTTTTTACAATCAGTGGGAAAGTTTACTATACATGGCCCTCATATTCATGAAATGAACGCGTCTTGACATAGCACAGTAAGTCAATAACTAGGCTACTTTAGCAAGCATCAAGTACAAGCGCCAGCCAAAAGTTGTATGAGCATGCTTCTGCCTCGGCGCTACAGAGCCAACACTTGTATGAACATTGGCACCATTGGCTCCCGGGCCCATGGCCAAGAGATACAGTCCAAGTCGCCAAAGTCGACCAAGTCGATCGTTTATTTGCCAAGTCGATCGAGTCGACGAGAGGTCGACTAGTCGACAAAGTCGATCGAGTCGATCGTCGGCCGAGCCAAGTCGATCGTAGCAGTTCGACTCGATCGATCACGGGGTATACTATGTGAGAATACCACCAGGACGTTATCAAAACTGGATTTGGCTCGAGTGGTTGAATAATTAAATTAAAATTTCTTTCTATCAAACTAGCAAAAAGTTGTGCGTAATTTTTAAAGATGTAGGTTTCTGAGAAGATGGTCTTGTAGTTCTTTTTTAGAAGAGTGTATATTTCTTCGAGGTTGCTTTTGAGAAATAATTGAATGTTGATGCGCATTGCAAACTGGGAGTTTCATAGGCCTCTCTATCTGCCATAGGCCTACATGAAGAATATATGCAAATTTCTCTTTTAGAAAGAAGCTTAAGTTTCTCGTGTTAAAAATAGAGTTATATTTAGTTGGATCAAAGTAAATTTAAGGCAATGACAACATTTTCTACTTTATGATATCCTCTGAATTCATTTAAGACTAACAACTACAACGATGGTTGTTGTCAACAGGAAGACTCTGGATGCACCGCTGACTATCAGAAATTGTAACAGGACTAGACTACATATCACATATACAAAAGAGAAATTATTGCGGAAAAAGAAGTGGAACGCCTTCACTATTCACCGTTTTGTGGCAAGGCAAGGGAAATCTAAACGGATAACTGTTGCAGTGCCATCGGTTGATGCATTGTGCTTTAGACACCGACGCATTAGAAGTAACTTATTATAATAACAGTGGCACGTGTACGCAAATCCACGAACTTTAAGTCCATTTTTTATTTTATATTAATTCAGAAATTCGACCATACACAAGTTAACAAGGTAGTTGTAATTATAACTAGTAACTTCTTTTGCACGCGTGTCTAATGCACAAGGTGTCTAGCGAAGGCACGCCAGAAACCACGACGTAATCAAGTCAGTGTCCAAAAATTTCAGTTTGTAAGACAGAGCTGTGGTGGATACACAGTTTGAAGGACATAAACAGTGTCGAAAGGTCACCCACGAATGCATATCGCGTGTAAACTAGGAGAAATAATCCATGATACATTTAATTCAGCAAATGAACGCCAGATGCTTCTGTCGCATTCCAAATGGTAAATATCATCAAAGGTAAACCTACTAAGGAAATGCGATGCCCGATTTATTCAGCGCCTCTTGGAGATATTTACAGTATGCTGCATGATAATTTGTTGCATAGGTTGAAATGTATCAAGGTCTCAATCGACGGATGATGATAAGCAAACTCATTACCGACGGTTAAAATCAAAGCTAAATTCGGTAAAATAAAAACTAATAGGAAAATCCGCAGTCACGGGTACAGCACCGAAACGGAAAACACGGAAACCGAAAAAAAGAGTTAAAACAGATTAGTTTTATTCGATCTCTAAAGGCCATTAGAGACTCCGCAGAGAGACCGTTTGCTGAAATGCTGGAATAGAGTTTAAGAGTATGGGGCCAACAACGGAATAGATGTGAGTCGATTGTGATGCCAATATTGCGAATAGGCAAGTCAGATTTGAAAATTTGAGTAAAATAAATATTTGGAATGTGAACAGCAGATTCAAGGATATAAAGAAACTCTCAATGTGACCGCATTATGTGCTGAGCTGACCTTCATTGTGAGTCTCTTTTATGAGAACTATGGCTTAAGTTTGAGGGAGACACTCGTGCAAAAGAAGTTACTAGTTATAATTACAATTACCTTGTTAACTTGTGTATGGTCGAATTTCTGAAGCTGACCGCTTGCATAGCTAACCGCTTTGGTCCAAGTAATCTAGTGTAGGTGCAGATTGGACGATCTCTGGTTCGATTGGTGCTCCATAGAATGCAAAGTAATTTAACTCCACTGTGCCAGAGGGAAACAAGGACACGGACATTAGCCGTGATGTTTTAGTTTCAGCTGTGGACAAGAGCGAAACTCTACTAGTAAGCTTACTGGAAGACGAAGGAGCAGCGGATGATATACCTGATTTAGACTTGGGAGCGATGTGATTTTTGTAATCGCGCTCGTCTTCCGGGCACTGTGACAGGCACTGTGTTCTGTCTGTACATATCAGGATGTTCTGTTCAAAATGAAGGCCGTCCGGACATTTCTGCGGATATAACCATGTCCCGGTGCAAGTGAAGTACTCGTCGCAGTTTTCCGGATTGCTTACGTTGATGTTCAGTAGGTCCCCGACGCAATTGATGGCATCCTTACACGGATCAATTCCTATCCATTCTCCATCATCTGTTAAATTGACACAACATAGCTACTTATTTAATTGATGTAATTGTTCATGCATTCGTGTGCTCTCGGATTGACTACTGTAATTCCCTCCTTATTGGCCTTCCCAAGATCCGTCTTTCTCCTCTCCAATCCGTACTCAATGCTGCTGCTAGACTCATTGCCCGCCTCCCTCGGTTCTCTTATATCTCCACCTTCATGGTTGAATAACTCCATTGGCTCCCTCTCTCTGCCCGTATACAATTCAAAGTGCTTATTCTTGTTCTTAAGTCTCAACTGTACTTATGTGATCTAATTCAACGGCCTCATTCTGCTGCTTCGCTGGGTCCTCTCCGATCTTCTGATCGTCTTGACCTCTTAGTTCCTCGTGTCAGGACTAATATGGCTCAGTCCAGATCTTTTGCCTGCATAGGTCCCTCACTTTGGAACCGACTTCCTCCTTCTGTCCGCACCACCATTCTCTCTGGTAGCGTTGCTTCTTCTTTTTCGCACCTTAAATCCTGCTTTTTCTCACGGGGTCTCGCGCACTGGGAGCGCCTCTGAATGGTCTATACCGCGAGAGGCGCTTTATAAATGCCCATATACAATACAATACAATACACCGAGCTCTTTCTGTCTCCTCGCATCGTCCACTTCGTTTCTCAAACAGATTGGATCTTTTATTTCCTCATGCTAGAACAGCTATGGCGCAGTCCCGATCTTTTGCCTCAATTGGTCCCTCTCTCTGGAATACACTGTCTACTTCTACTCGCTTTCAAATTTTAATGAGTAACCCCTCGTCTTCTTTTACTTTCCTAAGGACTTATTTCTTTTCTCTTGGCCTTGTGCATTGGGAGCACCTCTGAACGGTTCACCCTAGTAGAGGCGCCTTATGAATGTTTAAATACAACACAATACAATACAAGTATACAAATATGAGACGCCGTTCTTGTTCGAAAATTTCGACGGGTTATAGGTTTAACGCTTTCAGTCTAAAGAGCGACTTACAGTACATGAATCTGACACTTGCACCTGCTTAAACCAGTTAACTGCATCTCTATCATAGGCTGTTTCTTCTTGATTAACCCTATATTGGGTTGATTTTGGGTTGGGTTTGTCGCGCAATATGATGCAACAGAGATCGGCGCGCTTAAAGTTAAATATTTATAAGTATTTCGAGCGATCTTTGATAAAAGTAACACTAGAATGTTAGGGCCTATAATTATTTCAAGCAGCACAAAATATATTTATAAATTACTTGATACTAATCTGTTTTTAAATTTTAAATGTATATTACAAGGGCAGGTCGATCCAAATAATTGTGCCATGTTACTTCAGGAGAATACGACTTTAAAGTAAACTAATATTGAAAAGTGTCTCAACTGAAATTCTACTAACTGATCCTTTTCAGCTTCTTTTAAGTTTTAACCATCATAGGTTTGGCCATTAGATTTTCATTTCCATTTCATGGATAAATTCATTTCCTCAGGTGTGAAAAGAAACGTACCGGTACATTACAGCTTTAAAGGAAAATAAAATTATGTTCTTCTAAAATAACTTGATACTAACCTGTTATCTTACTTGAAATACCCGTTATCAAACATGAAATGCATATCAAGAAGCAGATCGATCCAAGTATTTGCGACATATTACCTTAGGAGAATAGAACGAGACTTTTTACATATAAATTGAGAATCTCCACTCAAACTGTGCAACTGCTCACTTTCCAGGTTCTTTTAAGCATCATGTTTTTGGTCATTATTATTTCATTTGCATTAATTTATAAGTAAATTTTGATATTCGGTCCTCAGTTGTGCATGAGTTCGAAAGCAGATAAAGTTATGGATTTGCGACCTGCTGAGGCAAGAAACGCAGAGCGCACACACCTGAAAACAGATAAAATTATTGATTTCCTCAGTGCATTGCAATTACTATTCAGCAAAACAGCTCTTACCAGAACACGATATTGCGACTATAATACGTTTGAAAATAGTTGACATTAAAATGCAATGTATTTTTACCAAGTAAGTGACACGATGATAAGTTCCAACTTAAAGCCTTTGTAATGTCATTAGCATAAAATTATAATCCAGTGAAGAGGATAAGAGGAATCAGCACTCAGACAACGGTGGGTGTGCAAGTTGAAAGCGATTAATCTTAAGTTTAGACTTAAAGTACATCAATGAAATGACAGAACGAACAGAGCAGAGAAGGCAATGCAATAACTTAAGCTTTGCACCAGCTACCGATAAAAATACTGAAAGACTTAATACTTGTAAACGTGGAATGAATCGGGTGAAGAAGCTTGTGTGCCGTCTTATTGTCTTATTTGAGGGCTCAAAGTTAGTCCCTTGCATAATACTACCCATGGAAAAACATGGCGCCATAAAAATATGTATGGAAGTATGTATGTATGTATGTTTTCAAATATAAATATAGCTCCAACGGAAGGAAATTTAGACGATTTTTTTATAGTATTCTACCTTTTGTAAGTTGGTGGAAAAAGTATATTCTAGACCTGAATTTTTAGTGCGGTGTATTGAAGGCGAATTGGCTTAATCTCTATGGTGGTGTTGGGCCAGCAGAAACCTTTGGAACGGCCAACGTCTGCGCAGTGACAAAATACTGCTGGATCGGCCCAATGAAAGATTTTCTAGAAAACTCACGATTGAGCAATTGCTAGAAGCACAAACGTGGAACGTAGTGGACACGGTGCACTTAAATATAGCACCCAAATTACGAACAGAATCAACCAACTCAATAATCTGTGCCTCTCTTTGGTCTTTCAGGCAATCGGACTCGGACCACCAACGGACATCGATTTCTGGACAACCCCTCGGATACGTCGCAGCGCTCGTGAATAAGCTGATGCTTTGCGCTCAGCTTTACAGTGGCGCTTTAGAAAATTGGAGATTACGATAAGTGTGTGACATAATTTTGGAGAAATTTCAGCCACTCGAACTATTTGAGCTGCTGTTGAGTGTCTATTAGCAGAACAGCTGCAAAGATTACGACGAGACAAAGCGTCAAATAAAAATAATACTATATGTTGCGCTTAATGTGAAAATTTCATATTGTACAGCTTGGTTGGTACTTCGAAAATAGTGAAATTTAAACGGATCAGAGGCAGATCTTGGACTGTGGTCCATGCAGTAACCCTTATATATATATATATATATATATATATATATATATATATATATATATATATATATATATATATATATATATATATATATATATATATATATATATATATATATATATATATAGCTAAATATTCACAGCTAACCAGGGCTGTAGTCGAGGGTATACGCGGGTATACAGCGTATACTTACCTCTCTAGAGACAGCGTAGCCACTGAGTAATGAAATTTTGAGAAAAAAATAGAGGTTTTGAAAGGTTTTTAGGGCGAGTGACTAAAAAAAGGTCATCAACTTTTTTAAGAGACGAAATCGTAAAAAGTCATAAAATTTTCTGAGAATTGCTAAAATTTCATAAATTTTTCTTAGACGAATTCCTAAAGAAAGGTCTTCACATTATTTTTAGGCTGACACCAGCCCTAGTGACGCCGCTGCTCGCCGGTAGCGTATACTCACCTCTAATTTTACCACTACATCCATGCAGAGGATTGACGGTATACGAATTTAACTGTACGGTATAGGACTTTAACTTACGGGGAACTGTCTACACAAGGTTGCGCAACAAGATTCCACATACAGTTCGTGAGATATATGGTGTACAACTGTACACGGGAGTATTAACGACCTAAACATCTTATTCATTAACCAGCGATCTGCGATATTCGTGTTGATACTTAAAACCTCTACCATGTATCTATCTCTTCAACAAATCTGTGCAGTTCATTCGTTATGGCTAAAAAGAACGCCAAAGTGGAAGAGTTAGTAGAGCCACTCAAAGATGACAAGGTAACGATGTCGACAGACTGGAAACCTCACTGGCGCCAGCTTTGGAAATCATGATTTAAAAGAAAATTGACATCATTATTGCAAGGATCATGCTCAAGATTGATCCGCTCATTGATGAAAAAATCAACAAACTAATGAAAGATTTGCTAGAAATTACACAATGCAAGCAAACTCACCTTGAGGAGCAAAACACTCAACTACGAGGCCGTCTGTCGCAGCTGGAAGCCAGATCGAACAACTTACTGTTCCATGGCGTAGAGGAACCGGGTGCAACAATCATGTCAAGACAAGAGGCGGAAAAGGAGGCGATCCACTCCACCCTCAAATTATGCACAGAAACCCTTGGACTGAACATCACTGAGAGTGAGATTTCGACCGCCTACCGCTTTCCCAAAAAAGCGAACGAAAAGCATCGACCAATAGTAGCTACGTTTACCTCACTGAAAATCCGTAACCTTGTTATCAAATCACGTACGCAACTGCGCAAAACGAGGATTTATATCAATGAGCATCTCACTCAAGGCAATGCCCTTCTCTTTGCCAAGGAAGGTAAAGCCTCTTCAGCATGGACGGCGGTCTTTCTCCAGACATCTACTGACCAGGGCCATAAACCAACGAAGATAACTTCGATAACCTCGATATTGCCTAAACGGAATACTAAACTTATATGGTAATATGTGTAGTCTTAATGTTTCTATTCTCTAAAATGTTACCAAGTGCTTATTCTGTTAATTGTCTCATACTACTTTGCTGTTGTACTAGGCACTTTACATCTAGCGGATACTAATAACTTTCTGTAATAATGTCGTGATTACCAATAACGATCTATTGATTAATTGATTGATTGATTGATTGAAAGTGTCCAAAACGCTACTTAAAAGCCGATCATAAAGCACCAGCTTATTCACTAGTGTTACGTCAAGTCAGAGGGATCGCTCAGAGATACTAATTAAGGAAAAGGATTGATCTAATTGCATGGAGACCTGAGAGTTAGGAAGCAGGTGAACTGCTAGGGTGAATTGTGTTTAGGTATAAAAGAAATCGGAACGTAAATTTCTTTACAAGATGGAGATTCAGCCTTGAAGGTAAGACTTCGGTAATATTTCAAAATCTGATGAGTGATATATAGATGGATTTGAGACAAATTATCATGATAGGTGAGCGACATGTGCTGTGAATCAAAGGAGAATTTTCGTACGCTCACTAATTCTACTACTATTTGTAACTTGATGCTTTTTAAATAGTTTATTAGGTACTTTATTTTGGTCTAAGTACGCTTTAAACAATATATATATATGATTTTAATATAAGTGTATATAGGCCCTATATAAAGTTTCATTGATTGAATTCGCTACAGTATTGTGTCCATCTCTCTCTCTCTGCATTATCCTTTGTCCATTATTATATTTCCTTCCTTGTCTTTTTATTGTTGTTTGTTTTGGTTGCCATTTCTTACAATACATCCTTCACAGACTTGTATGCCTCCCGGGTTTTCTCTTCCATTGTACACTCTCGATTTGACTGTATTTTTTCTCTATCCATTTCTGTTTATCTTTCCTTGCTGCCGTCTTTACCTCATTACATAGTTTTCTATATTGTGCTGTTATTTCCTGTGAACCTTTCATTCTGGTTTTTGTTTCTCTTTTTCTCCTAGCTAATTCTAGTCTCCGCTGAGATCCATTTCTTATTTGCCTTTTCAGATTCCGGTATTGCCTGCTCTGCTGCCTTCAATATGATTTTGTTTATTGTCTCTGACCTTCGTTCTATCCCAAGGTCTTGCTGCATGGCAGTATATTTTCCATTTTTACCTCTTCTTCAAAGCTTTTTCTTATTTTCTAACATTTCCATACTCCGTATCTTTATATCTTGTTTTTTTTGGTATGCGTTTAAGTCTTAGCTGTATATTGCATAGTACCAAGCTGTGGTCAGACGCAATGTCTGCTCCTTGGAAAGTTCTACATAATCTCACTGCTGATTTCCACCTGTTGTCTACCATAATTAGGTCTATCATATTTGTGTGCTGGCCATCTGGTGATCTCCATGTCCATTTCCGGCACTCCTTTTGTTTGAGCATTGTATTACAGATTATGAGTTCTTGTTTTGCCGCAAAGTCTAGTAGTTTTTCTCCTCTTTCATTTCTTTTCCCATATCCATACTTCCTCATTACTTGCTCCCATCCTGTGTTATCTAACCCAATTTTTGCGTTACAGTCTCCCATAATTATTTTGACATCTTTCTTAGGTATTTCTTTAATAGTTTCTTCCAGTTTTCCATAAAGCCTTTCGATCTCTACACTAGACTTGGTTAACTTAGCCGAAAACAGATAAAGTCAGGCTTGCCTATGTTAGGTATATTATGTGGTTAGTTAAATGGATTAAATTGGATTAGCTTTGGTTCTACTCTTTTAGGTGTGAATGGATTTGATTTACTTGGGTTAGGTTATGCCAGGTTAGATTATGGTTGGATTTGATCAGGTTGGATTTGATTTGGTTTTATTGGGACAGTTTAGGTTATATTAGATTATGTTAGGTTAGGTAAGGCTTTGTTGTACTAGGTTATGGGTTAGGTTAGATTAGTTCAAATCATAATATATCAAATTAGGGAAAACGAGATTGCACGATATTAGATTAAATTTGATTCGATTAGATAAGATTACATTTGAGTAGCAATACTAATAAGAGAATACGCAAAGACTCTAAAAATAAAGAACCCTTTAAACGAGCTTCACGATGTGTTATAGTCAAATTATTGTAAATTGCTCGTGTATGCTTGGAAGTAATCTCTTTTTGCGTCACGCTATCATCAATACTCCACTGTTTTCGTGCACTAAGTTAACTGCAGCCCAACCTCACAGGGAAACAAGAAACCATTGCTTTTACACTTTGAAAACTGGTTAAGCGCAGAGGATGATTCGTTTTATTTGTAAGAGAAATTTGAATTAACAAAACTGAATCAAAATATAATGTTTAAAATCTAATTGATCAAACATCTTAATATCGTGTAAGATAAAGTTGAAGCAATCAGGTAAGTGTTTAAAAGTTTCTGAAATTTGTCTCTAATGTCCTTGATTTGGCCATCCAAATGGCTTATTACAGCCATCAGTGTTACAGAAAACCTTACAGGAAAAGCCAAGCAATTCCTTATTTACCAAAAATTTCATTTTTGCGCAAGAGATTTTGTCAGGCTCTACTTCTTTCTCTTTCCATAAAGAGCAATCTGCCTTAAACTTTGTGACATTTTTGCGAGAACGTACTGCAAAACAAAACAACATGAAGACACTATTTATAAATCTACATTAAATGCGTAAAATGTTCCTGATAATTTAAATCGGCACCGTAAAGGAGGACCATTAAGGAACAATGTCATTAAGAGTAACAGTACAACAAATGTCGAGAATTCTTGAGACAACTGACCGACATTCAGAGTCGAGCAATTGCAGCATACAGTTGATGAACTGCATCCAAGAGTTGCAGCATCAGAAACTGGATTAGGGCCACTAATGTAATCCAGCCTAATGTATCGACCTAATTTGCCTAATTAGAACCGCATTCACTAAATTATAATTGATACGCTGAATTGCAACAAACCTCTGAAAACGCGGTGAATTAAAGAAGTAAGGTTCGCTAGTATGTATATCTGGCCCGGTGAGTTAAAAGAGAATTCGAGCGCAAAGCTGAGATCTCTTCGGAACTTGTCATACTATTATTAGGTCGTATTGTCGAAATATGTTGAAACCTTGGTGACTAAGCTTCGTTAACTCCAATGGAAAGAACTGCTGCAAATAAGCCCACCTTTAAAGTTGAAGGCCTCACTATGTCGCACATACCGTTGAATTCGTATCGGATCGATCCCTCGCACAAGGTGTACGCCGTTCCACACATACGTAGATAGTTGTGGTTAGCGTCGGCTTGGCAGTTGTCGCAATCGTAGCAACTAAGAGATTCTACTGCAAGGAACAATAAGCGCAAACTATAGACGAAATTCTATGATCATAAAAGATAACGAAGATCACATCGCAAGACAACCGTAGGCCTATACGGTGAGACATATGTGCACTTAGTAGGAGTTTGCTGCATCTGCAATATTTCTCATCCACGACCCTCAGTAAGATCACGAATGTGGATTCAGTTGATAAGGCGAGTGTTTCAAGGTGTGATTTCAAAACGGAGATGTTGGTCGATTGTTATGTCAATATTGTGAGCAGGAGAGTCAGATTTTAAAATGTGAGTGGAGTAAATATTTTGTATGTGAATAGCACATTTGAGGATTTAAATAAAGTCTAGTGTGACCGTATTATATAATATAATATATAATTAAACTGAGCTGACCTTCATAATGAGTTTGTTTAAGTATGCAGGATAGGTACATGGCTTGCCCGTTTGGTTTGAGTAATCTTGTTGATGATCCACTTAGTGTAGGATTAGTTTGGACGATCTCTGGATCGATTGGTGCTCCATTGAATGCGAAGTAATTTTACTCCACGGAGAGAGAAAGACACGGACATTAGATGGAGAGGCCAAGAAGCATAGTCGTATGAAGGAAAGATTTTTATCGAGGGAGAAAGTGTAACGGAAGAGGTAGAAGATCAATAGATCATGTAAAAGTACTGCTGTCAAATCTTGGCAGAGTTTATTATATTTATTAATTAATATTCATTAATATACTTACTTACTTACTTACTTACTAACATAAATCACTAACTATCGATTATTACTCAAAGGATAGTCCAGTCATCCTAACTGTGGCAATGTGAATTTCTCTAGCATTCTAATTCTTCAAAAAATTAACTAACCACGGAAATGCGACTCATGTTCAATTTTTTCAAAACAAAGAGTTCATAATTAGGCAAACAGTGTTCGTATATCAAGAAAATTCAGCGCTTGCGGGGCTTCGACGCACAGAGACCTTCCAACGGTTTCCCATCTAAAGTTGACAGTTGATATCGTATTTAGAGTCCCTGAAACAAGCTGCATCGAGGATGAGAAACGATGACAGGTTTAAATCAGCAGCATATGGTCTACATGTAAGAATTTATTGTAGGTGCAAGAAGGCAATGCGTATGGATATTCTGAGGACCATCAGAATTGTGCTGAACAGACATCGATTTATTGGCAGTGCGTCTGATTTGAAAATATTAGGCGGGTTGAAAATCGATCGCGCTGTGTCGAGTAGGGAAGCGATGTACGGTCGACCTTGGGAGCTTTTGTGTACAGCATATTTTATGTATCGTATTCGTTCGCATAGCTGCATGTAAAAAATTTCTAGTTGGCATATCTCAATTCAGTTCTGTTAAATGAGTAGGTCTGTTGAATAAGCGCTATATAAATTTTCAGAATGAATTAATGAATGAACATTAACTAGAATACTACCATTGATTTCACAACGTTGGTAGAGCCTTTGGCATAGGTTGAGCACTCATTTTTGGCTTGACTTTTCAGCCGGCAATCCATTCGAATTTTATCGGTGTGCTTTCTGCAGAACGCAGTAAATTTAGTTTCACAGTCCGGCGTTTTTCTACTTCGACTACATCGACATCGAACTAGTCGTCTAACTTCCATGACAGATACGTGCTCAACTATACATTATTCTTCGGCTTGCTCACCTTTGTCGCCATTGTTGTTTAAAAAAATTTCAAAATTGGTGATATTACGGATGATGTCACGCGGCGTGAGGTGTTGGCCGTGATGTTATGGCTAATAATATTGCACGAAATTGAAGCATGCCCGTCGAGAGGGAGGAGCAAGGGGGAAAATGCCCAGGGGCCCGGCGAGTTTTTAGGGGCCCGGGCCCAATCAACTTATGAAAAATATTATAATCAGTTATACAAAGTTTTTGATTTATGCCTTTTTAAATATATTATCTGACGCTTAACTACAATAAGTTTAAACTGCAAGCATCTGAATAAAATCATAGTTGTATATATAAGTATAATATTGTACGGTCGTACACGCACTTTTATTATTGCAATTTGTGTTTTTTATTTATTTTTTCGTACGACCATAAGACATTATATTTATATAAAGCCGAAAGATAGTTTATAGGCCCGTATACCTGCTCTGTCTAGGGGCTCGTTACTGTTCAGCCTAGGGGCCCGCGACTGCTCTGCCTAGGGGCCCGTGACTGCTCTGCCTAGGGGCCCGGAATTACTGTCGGCGGCCCTGAATTGAAGCGATCAGTCAGCAGTAATTAGGACAGGTCACGGTTCGCATTCACCGCTGCCGCAAGTAAGTAAATTAAAGTAATCAAAATTAGGTAAATTAAATAATGGTCAGGCTCCAGGTTCGTCTATCGTCTTGGAGTCTAACTCAAACTCAGCGAGCAACGACCGACTGTCACCGACGGTAAGAATCCTTCGGCTAGGCGAGCGGTAAATTGCTCGCCGGTACATTTGCTAGACGAGCGACCAAGGTGAGCGATCGATCGCTCGCCTTAAATCAGACGCTCTGTTTATTGGTAGCTAAAACCTGTCTGCGACTTAAAGTTAACAGTCACTCCAAGGATTCTTCTCGTCAGATCTTCAGCGGATCCAAGATTTCCCGCTGCAAGCTCGACGATGTCCAGGTGTGTATATGTATTTCTCATATTAGCTTAACAATTTATCGATTTAACTTCTTTAAAAAATATGCAAGATACAAGGTGTAAATGTGAGGCGCTGTTCCATTTGTTTAAACTTTCAACGGATTTTGGGTTTTACGTTTCCGGTCTAAAGCGCCAGTTACACGGTATACAATTTTGCGCGAATCTGACATTTGCACCTGCTTAAACCAATGGACTGTCTTGGTGGACTGATCTTGATATTAACCTGATTTTGGGATTGTTTTGGTGCGCCATCGGGTGATGTCTGACACATCAGACATATGCGCGATAAAAGTTAATAATTAACAAGTATTTCAAGTCATTTTTGTTATTAAAAACAGCACTAGAATGTTAAATTTCAGGTTTCATAAAAATTTATTCTTTTAAAATTGCTTTATCCTAACCTGTTACCAAACTTAAAGTGCATATCACGAAGCAGATCCATCCAAGTAGGCCTACTTGTTGTGCCATGTTGCTCTAAGATAATAGAATGCTACTTTTAAATTATAATTTGAGAACGGTCTGCACTCAACTCAAGCAAACTGAACACTCTTCAGCGTTTTTAAGCATCATAGTTTTGTTTATTTTAATTTTATTTTCACTAGTTGATAAATTGAGTTGTATATTCGGTCCTCGGGTGTGCCTGAGTTCGAAAAATAAAATAATTGATTTTCGACCTCCTGAGCCAGCAAAGGCAGAGCGCATAGGCCTACCTGAGTGCATTGCATCAATTAATGTTCAACAAAACAGCTCAGGTGTGCATGAGGTGTGCATGGATAAGTTTAGTCATCAATGAACTGAGAAAACGAAGAGTTGGGAAGCGATTTCCAAAGCATTACAACAGCTACCGCGAAAATACTGAAAGACTTAATACTTGTAAACGTGGTATTAACCGGTTGAAGGCGCTTGCGTGCCATTTTATTTGTAAGTAAGTAAGTAAGTAAGTAAGTATATTCTTTAATAATTGGGATGCTGAAGAGCCGCACTCCGGTGCACAAAACGTCAAAAACATGTGCAGAATCAATAAGTAAGAATACGGCATTCTTACTATGAATGTACTCCTCATATTATTGTTCAGGACCCTGTCGTGAGAATGTGGTCGAAGAGAATAAGGAGTAGGTTTTCTATGTGGTAGCAGTTTGTGTAGAACATGGCCTGGGTTTTTCAGAGCTGCTGAGAAGAGACCATTATGAGCCTGCTTGATGAGCTGGTCAAAGGTGAAACCAGGTAGTATCCCAGCCATATCAACCTGCCTATGATGGATTGCGGCCTATTTTATCCTGCTGCCGAACAAATTCCACCGTGCAGGGCTCGCGTACAGCATGCACGCTACAGTGGGGATCAAAGCCTGTCCCTTGCATAGAATCACCTATGGAAAATATGGAGCCATTTTTTATGCGGATATACGTATGCATGTATTTCAGGAATGTATGCCTTTGTGTGTATGTGCGTATGTATGCATGTATTTAAAGATATATATATTCATTGGCAAGGCGAGAAGGGGAGGAAGAGGTGGAGGAGTTGCATTCTTAATAGAGAACAGCCTCAACTACTCAATCATTAATGTAGACGAGGCGGTAGTGGACTGTGAATCATTTGAAGGCTTCTTTATTGAGATTAACCTAAAAACCTGTTCCCCCTTAGTTGGCGTTATTCACACGTCGCCCGCGCAGAATATGGCAGCATTCCAACTTGACTTTGACCAGCTGATTTCAAAAATTGAAAAGAAAACGAAAGAAATTATTCTCCTTGGAGATTTTAATATAAGGCCTAGACCAATTGAGGGTCAACGACCATATAGACACCAACTCCTTTTACAATCGCCTAATCGCTAACCATTACCTCCCTGCTATCACCAAACCTACTAGGATTACGCAAACAACGAAAACCTTAATAGATAACATTTTTTGCACGAACTGGTCGAAATTAAAATCTGCTTCCATTATCATTTCGGACTTATCCGACCATCTTCCTATTGTGGCACAATTTTCTCTTGAAAAATATTACATAAAAGAGTTAGATTATGAAGATCGAAGATCCATTACATCTAAAGGACTAGAAAAATTTTCAAATACCCTTGAAGGAACTAGATGGGACCAAGTTAACAAATACTCGCGGGCAGGGATGGTTAACGAGGCCTATGAATCTTTTATCTCTGTATACAAAGAAGCATACACTAATGCTTTCCCCCTAAAATGTTCGACAAGTCCAAAAAAGGATAAATATACAAAAGCATGGATGACCTCTGAGTTACTGAAATCATGTACCAAAAAAATCTCCTTTATGCTAAATACTTAAAAAATCCAACTCCTGATAACAAAAAGAAATTTACGACATATAGAAACAAGTTCAAAGCAATCAGAATCCATGCAGAAAAGAGTTATTATGCAACCGAGTTTCTTAATTGTCATAATGATCTAAGATCTACTTGGAAATTAATTCGAACCGCCCTGCAAATCGAACCGACTATGGAGAAGATAAATGTAATAATGATTGATGGAATAAGAATAGAAGACGCTAGTACATTAGCCAATAAATTCAACGATTACTTTATAAACTTACCCAAGGATTTGGCCAAAGCTGTACCTCTCGCCCCCACCTCCTACCGTGAATATTTACCGCCGTCCAATTTAAAGTCCATGGGAATCATCACAACTTCGCCAGATGAGCTATTAAGAATAGGTCTTAATTTAAAACAAACGCATGCAAGAGGAATGGATGATATAGACCCGTACGTAGGCAGACGATACTTACATTTAATTATCCACCCACTCACTGAACTTATAAATAGCTCACTGGCTAATGGGATTGTCCCGGATGCACTTAAGACTGCTAAAGTCGTGCCTATCTTTAAAAAGGGGAATAAAGAGAATATATCAAATTATAGGCCCATATCGATTCTGCCTTTCTTCGCAAAATTTATAGAAAAGATTATGCATGACAGACTAAGCTCCTTCATCCACAAATCCAAAATTATACATGCATCTCAACACGGGTTTCAGGCGGGACACTCGACCTTTATGGCCCTCCTTGATAATGGAAGAGCTAGTCTCAAAAGCCATTGATAACAACCAATATTCTGTTGGGGTATTCTTAGACCTCGCAAAGGCATTTGACACTGTAAATCATAATGTCTTACTAAATAAACTGAACCATTATGGGGTCAGGGGCATTCAACTAAACTGGTTTAAAAGTTACCTAGAATCTCGTACACAATGTGTTGTATGTAATGGGGCCATCTCTGAACTGGGAACTGTTACCTTTGGAGTGCCGCAAGGCTCAACTTTAGGACCGCTCCTCTTTTTAATATATATAAACAACTTGGCTTCAGTGTCCTCGACCCTATATTTCATTCTGTTCGCCGATGATACTAACCTTGTTTACTCTAACTCCTCCCCTGAAGCACTTATGGAAACTGTCAACCAAGAGCTAACGAAAGTTAACAATTGGTTCACAGCTAACAAACTAACCGTAAATACAGACAAATCTAATTTCATCATCTTCAAATCGCATAGAAAGATCAAACCTGTAAATTGGTTATTGACTCTTAACGATCTTCCAATTGTACAAGTGGAATCCACAAAGTTCCTCGGAGTACTAATAGATCAGCACCTTACCTGGAAAATCCACATCAATTACATAACATCAAAAATAGCGAAAAATATTGGCATAATATCTAGAATTGCGTATCTACTCCCAAGAGATATAAAGAAAAGTCTCTACCATACCTTAATATACCCATACTTGACCTACTGTAACTTCATATGGACCTCAAATTATCCGTCTCGTCTACAAAAATTGGTAACCTTACAAAAAAAGCCATTAGATTGATTGAGGGAGCAGCAAATAGCGCCAGTACACGACCTATATTTACTAGCCTGAAACTATTAAATATTACCCAAATTAGAACTTACCAAATGGCAGAATTATTCTACTGCTATGAGCACAACCTTTTACCTGACTCCTATGTAAACTATTTCTCGAAGGCATCAGTCTGGCACAGTCAAAACACTAGAGGAGCACCATTATATAGACCAATTAAAGCCCGTACTAATCTTAGAACCTTTAACGTTAAATCTATGGGACCGCAGATATGGAACACTATACCGCCCCATATCCAATCCGCACAGACCAGACAACGGTTTAAAAGGCTGATGAAGGATTTCATCCTGGCTACAAGTAACGATAATACCTGCTCGACCTGACCCCCACCAGGAATTTACCCAGGGGATGGAGCCGGAGCCCAGCGCCTGTGAAGTTCACCTTACTTTTTGTAATTAAGATTAGTTAAGATTAATTAAGGATTAAAACCTTACGAGCCCCTCTCAAATCAAACATGGTTTAGTAAAAAATCGCTTATGGACCCAAACATGAGTGGGCTATAATTTAGACGAACCACTGAGTAACCTATTGCTGAACCAGTTGGGTATCCCCGCTTAGCGGGACTCTAGTCCCTTTGGGGGCACCCTTTGCCTCTCCTGACAACGTTATTAAGGTATAGGCAATAATGTTTTCTTTTACAGGGTATTAAATTATAGCCACTGCTTCTTTTACAGGGTATTAAATTATAGCCACTGCCTATCTGTTAAGACTTAAACGGTTATAGTACATGTATAAAGAACTACACAAATATGTGATATGAATGATTACTTGTCAGCGGATGCAATGAAGCTATTGTCATTGTCATATCTCTACAGTCTATAATTATGCTTGTTCGATTTTCAACGTACAGGAAGTCTTTGTCGCATTGCAATTAATCATCAAACCGTCGCCATAGTTGAGTAACTTAATTGACTCGGAACAGATGTACATGTATGTTCATACAATTCAGGCGAAGAAATTGTATACTAATCGTAAATTTTGTAAGTAAAGTTAAATATTCCAATAAAATGTCCAAAAAACCTTCTGTCCATTAATTATACCACAAGACAGTAAACATTGGTATGAGATAGCCACAGTTAGAGAAGTGATTTAAATCACTCATGAGGGATAAATTATAAATATTTTCTGAAAATTTCATCAAATCCTATCAACAGGTTCCAAAGTTATGAACATTCAAATCTAGACAACCAAATTAGAACTTTCCAACATGTAAAATGTCATTTTTAAAATTATTTTTATTAAAATTTAGAATTCGACAAAAACATGAAGACATCAAATGTCCTTCAAAGTTGATGTTCAAAATGCCCGCCATTACCTCGAATACATGCCCTTAGACGATCTCGCCATTCATTGATTGCCCGATCGACAATGCCTTGATCAAACCGATTCCATTCCTCCTCAAGTCGCTGTTTTAGATGGTCAACGTCGCGTATGCGGGTTTGATAAACACGTTCTTGAAGGACGCCCCATATCTTGTAGTCGAGCCGATTGAGATCAGGGTTATTGGGGGGACGAAGAGTGGGTGAAATAAAATCTGGAGTTTCTGTTGACAGCAGATCCACAGTTTCTCTGGCTCGGTGAGTTGGAGCATTGTCCTGCTGGAATGAAAAATTCACTGCCTGACAATTCTTTAACGGCAGGCAATAAGTGCTCACCGAAGAAAATGTCACGATAGTATGCACCATTAATTTTGACCCCTGGATCGATAAAGATGACCTGTGTGCAGCGAAGATTTGATATCCCGACTGAAATCATGACGGATTTAGGGAAATTGGAACGAGTGCGAAGCAATCGATTGGCTGCAACTTGTTTTTTTTTCTCGTTGGAACTCCAACGTACACCCTATCATTTTGCAGATTTACCGGTGCATGGTGTTACTGTAAACAGCTTTTCATCCGTGAACCATATGAATTGAACTAACCTCTGAGGGTACTTTCGTAGAAGTTGCTTGCTACGTACCAGACGGGCAATCTTATTCGCATCGCTTAGGTCCAGGGCTTGTTTCTTTTTTAAACATTTCAGCTGCAGATCTTTGTGGATATTCCGATGCACTGAATTTCGCGAAATACCAGTTTCTCGGGGTACTTGACGAATTGTTCTGTGGGTGCCAGGTCGGTCTTCTTGGCTCAATACGAGTGTTTCAACAGAATCAACATTTTCCCTAGTACGGGCTGTGCGTGGTCTACCACCACCATACCGTTTTTCTGCTGATCCAGTAGCATCAATTTTTGCAATCAATCGATTCAAGGCTGCGATAGACCAGTTTCTGTTATGAAAATCCGTCAAAAACCTTTTTACTCCGTAATGTTTTTCCTGTCTTAAAATTTTAACCAAACTCTTTACTGAAAACCACTTTCACCTATTATCGTCTGCTTCGATGAAAATGCAGTTATTATGGCGTCATATTTTTTCCCGAGGAGATCGTCACACTTCTTGGTTCTTTCATCGAAACTAAATTTTTGGTAGTTTCATCGGAACTTTCGATGACATTTATTGATACAAATTTGGACACCGCTAATTAGAGATCGGTGGCTAGCTTCTCTGGGACATTTTGGACGGTTTTCTAAGAATTTTGTTTTTTTTAAGAAGCAGTCCGATACATATTCGCCCACTGTTGCTTTTGTCTCTGGGTGCCAGTAGGTGCATGGGTCTTCCCTCCCTCCCGTTTTAGCGGATTTTCGGAGAAAGAAATTTATTTTCTTGTCAAGGGTTTCAGCGTAATTATTTATTTATTATTCTAAGTAAAAAATAAATTAAAAAATTATATACTTTTGTACGGGCTGTGGCTCTGAGATCAAGCAATGTTGGATATTTGTGTTGTAGTTGTACTTCTGCAACTGTAGTTGTATTACTGCCTACGCGTACAGCATTTCAATTTAGGGTCCGAATTCTTCTGGGTGCGAGGCACCCACTGAACTTTCTCTCAGGGTGCATTGGCACTCAAGGCTCCCAAGAAGTCGGCGCCTATGCGGTGAGCTCGTGGGTTGGGTCACATAATTGTTGTAGGTCAGGCTACTTTACTTTAGCTTAGAGTTGATTCACAAAGTTGCATAACGTTAGGCTAGACTAGCTTATGATAAGTAAGATTTGACTAGATCATGTGAGGTTAGGTTAGTTTGCATTAGAGTAAATTAGGTAAAATTAGAAGTAGTAAGTTAGGTTTATTTACATTAGGTTAGGTTAGGCGAGAAGCGATAAATTCAGGCTTGGTTAACCCTCAGAGGCTAACCTATAAAAAAATCACACATTGGATAACCTGGGGTGAATTTTTCACCCCTCACTATTTGAGGCATGTGATATAAAATTAAACCATGTTCGATCAACAATGGTAATTGTACCAAGTTCAACATAAAACTGCAAAACTAGGAAACCTAACTAAACTCAACTATCAGCACAATCATCGAGTCTACAGTCATCCACACACAAGTGACGCTTTGTTGCATCCGTTCCACAGACAAAGTTGCTACACATATGACAGCGAATACTGGCCACGGTATGACGTCAGTCACGTGACCATTCATCCAAAATAAGTAAGAGAAAATATATGGAATTAAGCAAAAGTCATCTATGAACAGATACACAAAGGCGCACGGCATAACTCCAAAGCTGTAAAAAAATTCAGCGCAAAAACTGACAGTGGGGTGAAAAATTCACCCCAGGTTGGCCTCTGAGGGTTAATTTAGGTTATTATGTCAAAATTGTGTGAAGTTAAATGGGTTAAATTGGATTAGCTCTGTTTTGACCCTGTTGGGTGTGACTGGAGTTGATTTATTTAGCTGAGTTTGTTATGTTGGATAATGTGAGGTTGGAGTTAGATTAGTTTGGATTTGACTTGGTTAAATTGGATCAGTTCAGGTCATATTAGATTATGCTAGGTTAAATGAGGTTGGCTGCATTAAGTTGAGTTAGATCAAATCATACGACATCGAATTAGATAACAGGAGATTACATGAAATTGGATTAAATTAGGTTCGATTAGATTTGATCAGGGCTGTAAGACATCGAAATAGATAACAGGAGATTACATGAGATTAGATTAGATTAGATTAGGTTCGATTAGATATGATCAGGGCTGTAATCGAAGGTATATGCGTGTATACAGCGTGTGCTCACCTCTAGAGGCCGTATACTCACCTCACAAAATATTTTCACTCGCCTCTACTTTGTTTCGAAAAACTAACCGATAACGTATACTCAGTTACTCACCTCTAATTTATTCCGGAAAAGTAACCGGTATCGTGTACTCACCTCTAATTTTACCATTACAGCCCTGGCTAAGATTACATTTGAGTAATAATCAGGCCCGCCGAGAGGGGGGCAGGGGGGGAAAATGCCCAGGGGCCCGGCGATTTTCCAGCGATTTTTAGGGGCCCGGACCGATTTTTAGGGGCCCGGGCCGGGCCCGCGATCAACTTTTCTCATAAAATCTAATCATAGTTTAGGGGCCGGTGACTGCCCTGCCTAGGGGCCCGGAATTTCTGTCGGTGGCCCTGGTAATAATACTACTTAGAAAATACCCAACAGCATTTCAAGTAAAGGACCCTCTAAAACAGTTTCACGATGTGTTATTGTCAAATTGTTGTGAATCGTTCACGTAGGCCTATGCTTCTAGATAGTCTCTTTCCTGACATGCTATCATCAATGCTCCACTGTTCCGTGGAGAAAGGAAATGCATGCGTTCACTTGGTTAACTGCAACCCCACCTTACTGTGACATAAGAAACTATTGTTCTTTCAAATTAAAAACTGATTAAGCGTAAAGGATAATTCAGTTTATTTGTAAGAGAAATTTGAATTTACAAATCTGAATCAAAACGAAAGATATAGTTAAGGTATAATTGAAAAAAATACCGTCTAAGATAAAGTTCAAGAAATCAACTATTCTGCTAACAGTTTGTGAGATTTGTTTCTAAAGTCCATCTGGCCATCCAAATACTTTATTGCAGCCATCAGTACTACACAAAGCCGTGCAGGAAAAGCCAACCAAGTTTCTGTTTCCCGAAAAATCATCGTAATCGCAGTTGATTTTACCAAGCTCTACTCTTGCTCTACCTTGTGTAGAGCAAGCTGCGCGAAACTTTGTCACATTTCTGCGGGAACGTGCTGCAAAACAAACAATTAAGATAATATAAATCTACATAAAACACAAAGGAAAATTTTTGGAATAATTTAGATTTGCACTGTAAAAGACTACCACTAAGAAATAGTCTAATTGGAAGTCACAGTGCAACAAAATGGCGAGAAACATTGCGACTAGTGACCGACAGTAAAGGTCGAGAAACTGCTTCCGACAGTCGCTGCATCAGAAACTGCATTAACATCGCTAATGTAATCTTAAATAACGGGTAAAACCGTAATTTTGGTAGGTAAATTGTCTGTATGATTTTTAGGTTGGTAAATTATTTCTATGTATTATAATTATTCCGTAACCACTACAGAATCATCCAACATCTAGTTTAATTATTTATTTGAAATATTTTCATCCAGCCTCTAGTTTCAGTAATATTTTTATTATTCATCCAACTTCTAGTGAGTTTGAGTTTTATTATGAACTATTTTCATCGATCATCTTAGAGTTTCGGTTATGTATCTACACAATAATAATTCACCAACCTAAACTACGGTTTTATCTGCACAGAAATAATTTATCAAACTAAACTACGATTTTATCAACACATAAATAATTTACCAACCTAAACTACAGTTTTACCAACTAACGTATCAAACCCAATTGAACCTAATAATTATTAGGAACACATCTACTAAACATTCAATTCACAATTTGAATTTCAACAGACATTATGATCTTTTGAAATCGCGGAGGGAAGTACACACCTAAGTATCGCTACCACTCCTGGTGTAGTGAGATAGATTGATAGAAGAAACTTGGGACCTCTTGTGAAATTGTATATTGTCGAAATATGTTCAAACCTTTGTGTCAAAGCTTTCTAAGTTTATTTTAGTGAATTAGGTTAATTAGCCCACCTTTACGGTTTAAGGCCTTACTATTTCGCACATACCGTTGTAAACGTATCCGATTGATCCCAAACACAAGTTTTCTGCCGCTCTACATGTCCTTAGATAGTTCGCATTAGGGTCGTTATGGCAGTCGTCGCACTCGTAGCACCTAAGAGATTGAACTGTCAAGAAAAATAAAAACTATAGATGAAATTGTATATTCATAAAAGATAACGAAGATCACAGTCATCAAAACACGATCATATAAGTTGAAACAGCTGCCCATGGGGCTTCAGGCCATCTCTTTGCTGACGATGTCCAGGATTATGTCCATGGGCCTCCTTCCTCTCAACTTTTTCTTGCTCAGCGCATCGAAGCTCTTTCTCGTGATCTCCATACCTGGATGTCTTGCAATCGCCTTTCCCTCAACTCATCCAAAACCCAATTTATCTGGTTTGGCACTCCTCAGCAACTTCAAAAATTCGACTTTGCTGTGCTGTCTCAAAGGTTTCCGCTTTTCACTTTCTCGTCTAGCGTTCGTGATCTAGGAGTGACCCTTGACAATTCTCTCACCTTTACTGAACACATTTCCAAACTCACTCGCACTTCCTATTTTCACCTAAGGCGCCTTAGAGCTATCCGTCACTCTCTCTCATCTCCAATTCACTTCAGTTGTCCATGCATTTGTCTGCTCTAAACTTGACTACTGCAATTCCCTCCTCATTGGTCTTCCCAAAGTCCGTCTTGCTCCTCTTCAGTCCGTTCTCAATGCTGCTGCTAGATTAATTGCCCGTCTTCCTCGATTCTGTCATATCACCACCTTTATGGCAGAAGAATTCCACTGGCTCCTGCTTTCTGTCCGCATCCAATTTAAGGTCCTCATCCTTGTCTCTAAGGCTCAACTTGGTTTCTCTCCGAAATATTTATGTGACTTAATTCATCGCCCTCACTCTGCTGCTTCTCTTCGTTCATCTGACCGTTTGGACCTCCTCGTTCCCCGTGTCAGGACTTCTCTGACTCAATCTAGGTCTTTTGCCTTTTTTGGCCCTGCTCTTTGGAATGAGCTTCCTCCGTTTGTTCGTTCTTCTATTCTCTCAGGTAACGTCTCTTCCTCTTTTACCTTTCTTAAAACTTGCTTTTTCTCTCGGAGTCTCTCGCACTGGGAGCGCTTCTGAATGGCCCTCCCGCTGGAAGCGCATTATAAAATATCCAAATACAATACAATACATTTAGGATGCGTTTGCTTCATTTGCAAAATTTCTCATCTGCGACCCTCAATGAGGTCACGGCTATATGGTTTCTGTTGGTCGATTGTGATGCCAGAATTGCGAACAGGCGTGTCAAAGTTGAACATTTGAGTGGAGTAAATATTTGATACCTGGTAGATTCAAGGATCTAAATAAACTCTCAATGGTACCGCATTATGTTCCGAGCAGACCTTCATTGTGAGTCTTCTTATGAAAACTATGGCTTACGTTTGCAGGAGAGGCACATGGCTAGCCGCTTTGGTCTAGTTGATGATTCGCTTAATGTAGGTTTAGATTGGACGATGTTTGGATCGATTGGTACTCTGTTGAATGCAAAGTAATTTAAAAACTCCATTGTGCCGGAGAGGTAAACAAGTTTACGGACAATAGATGGAAAGGCAATGGAGCGAAGTTTCATAAAGGAAAGATTGTGAGCGAGGGAGAGAAAGCGAAATTGGAGAGGTAGAAGATCACGTAACAACACTGCTGTCAACTGCAGGCGAGTTTATTAAACCAAAACTATTCACTATCGATTTTCACCTAAACGAGAGTCTAAACTTCTATATTTTGCGAAATTTCGCTCAGTCTTCCAGTCAGAAATGTCTGGTAACAATAGTAGGTGGGTAACATATAGTCACTCAGACTGGATCAGCAGATTCTATTTGTCCTTGTAAATTTCTATAGTATTTCTTCAAATGAAACTTTCAGAGGCACTGTATGTGTAAACACTACTGATGCTAAAGTTCATTTTACAACAAAGTGCACTGTGTTCACGTGACAATAAAATTCTTAGCTTGCGGGCCTTCGACACATAGATCACAACCAACGGTTCCAATCTACAGTTGACAGCTGAAACCATAGTTAGAGTTCCTAAAACGCGTTACATCGAGGATGAAGAACGACGACAGGTTCAAATCAGCAGCATATGGCCTAAGAATCCATTGTGCACGATAGAGGGCAAAGCTTGTGGCAACCCTGCCTGCATTAGAAGTGTGCGGAACATACATTGATCTCTTGCCGCAGGATTGGAGGTAAAATCGGTCTGCGACGGTTCCACGACAAATGGTTCGTCGACAAATGGTTCGCCGACAAATGGTTCACCGGCAAATCAATGGTTCACCGACAAATGATTCACCGACGAATTGATAGTAATATTCAAGCCAGAAGCTCGATTAACGATTAACATATTACATAAGAAATCAAAACCTTTAAGCTGGATGAGCGATTAAAACGTGTCATATTAAAACTTAAGCTATAAGTTAGATGGCCGATGAAAATTTAGCTAAGACTAGAAGCTGGAAGAGCGATGAAAACATGGCTGAATATAAAACTCAAACTAAAAACTGGACTCTCGATGAAAATATAGCTCAAAGTTGAAGCTGGATTATCGCCGAATATATTAATAACTGAATATAATTATTTATAACTGAAACTAGAAGCTGGATTCTCGATGAAAACATCACTCAAACTAAGATCGTGAACCTTTCGTCAGTGAACCATTTATCGTGATCCATTTGTCGTGAACCATTTGTCGTGAGCCATTTGTCCGTGAACCAGCTTTCGTGATACCGTCAGCGACTGAAAGTTAACATCACTCCAAGGGTAGGCCTACTTCTCGACACTTCTTCAACGGATCCAAGATTCCAGTTGCAGGATCCACAATGTCAGGTTGTAAGCTAATATATATTTCATACGTTAGCTCAACACTTAATCAATCTAGCTTCTTAAGATATAATGCAAGACAAAAGACATAAATATGAGATTAGTTTAACAATTTCGACGGATTATAGGTTTTACGTTTCGGGTTTAAAGTGAGAGTTGCGTCAGAGAAGTTTTCTTGAATCTGACATTTACACCTGCTTATACCGATTAACTACATATCTACCATAGACTGCTTCTCCTGTCTTCATATTTACCTGATTTTGGGTTGGTTATGTCGCGCAGATGCCTGTTGCATCAGACAGTTTCGCGAAAAAGTTAATAATAGACAAATAGTTAAATTGATCTTTAATAAAAGTAGCCAAAGAATGTTATACGTGTGTTTTAAATAAAATTATGTTCTTTAATATTACTTGATTCTAACCTGTTATCAAACTCGAAATGCATACAACGAAGCAGATCGATCGAAGTGCTTGTGCCATTTTACTTTAGCAGAATAGAATGACACTTTTAACATATAAGTTGAAAATGATCTTCACTCAAACTGTGCAAACTGAACACTTTCCAGCTTCTTTTAAGCATGAGGGTTTTGGTCATTTTAATTGCATTTGCATTAAATGATAAATCCATTTTTATATTCGGTCTTCAGGTGTACATGAGTTCGAAAACAGATAAAATTATGGATTTGCAACCTGCTGAGGCAACAAACGAAGAGCGCACACTCGAGTGCATTGCATCAATTAATGCTCAACTAAACAGCTGTTATCAGGACACTATTATACCTTTGGCAGTAAAATGCAAAGTACATTTACAAAGTCGGTGATACGACGAAGAATACCAACTTAAAGTCATTGTTATTTAAATTTCAGTATATTAGGGAAGATAAGAGAAACCAGAAATGAGACTACGGTGTAAGTTGAAAGAGATTACTCTTTAGTTTAGACTTGAAGTACATTAACGAATTGTGAACGAACAAAGCTGGGAGGCGATTTTAAAAGCTTTGCACCAACTACCGATAACATACTTGAAAACGTGGTATTAACCGGTTGAGGGCACTTCTTTGCCTTTTAATTCGTATGGATCAAAGTTAGTCCCTTTGATAAAACCACCTATGGAACAACATGGCGTCATATAAATGTGGCGTTCGCCCGCCCTGACGCCAACCGTATTGCTGGGTTTGACTCCAGCCCACTTCACGTCTGGAGCCACCCGAGTCACTGCGCTGTCTATTTCCAACGAGAAATGTCTGTTATCTACATCTGCCCACAAGGACAGTTCCTGTCAGAGGAGGTTCAGGATTAGCCCCTTCCTTAAGAGAGGCAACACTATAAAGTTCGGTCTCGGGTCTAACTTTGCCTCTTCATCGGCCGAATGGACAATGTCCTGAGGATGGCAGTCTCTGAGAACAGGATTCCTTCCATAAACAGCAGCGGTCTTTCCTGTTACTCTCCGGCTCATCTATACCTTGACGTACCATTCAAGATCTCGTGACTCTTGAACTATCGCCGTTTATATGGGACACCAGCCGTTTTCTAAGTTCCGGAATTAGGAATACATATGACATGTCTCTACGTCACATCGTCCCAGACACCTGTCTATTGGGCCACTGTCAATGGTAACTCCCTGCGTCATGTCGTCGTAGGCTCCTGTTCAATGTGTTCATTGAACAAATCGTATTCCCGCAGTCACGTTTCTCTCGCTCCATTTCCGCTTTTCGCATACCGGCCTCACACGTATATTGCCATGTACCACATTTACAGAGTAAGTTTCCTTACCCGTCCTCTGTGTTGTCAATTGTTGACCAACTCACTGATAAATTCTGCTTCAAAAGATACAGGTAGGGGTCTCTACGGCAGAGGTTCTTAACCGGGGTGTCGCGACACACTAGTGTGTCGCGAAACGACCGGGAGTGTGTCGTGTGATAATGGTGTGTCGTTGGTGTGTCGCGAAAAATTGGTGTGACGCAAATTCTCACAGCCTACGTCCGTCATTCTTGCAATACACTTACTTACTTAAAGTTTAGAGGACGTTGGCTGTGAGAATTCGTAGCACTCTATTTATTTATTCTAGTATATCACAATCTGGAATGGCCATGATGTTTACCGTATACAGCATACATGTACGCCCCTACACGTTTGCGACCGCGCAAATGTAAACTTTTACCCATTACTGTAAGATTCGATATGGATAGCCCGAAATTTCTCAGAATAAAACGAAAATTTTGTGAATCTACAACTAACCTCTTTTGGACTACTCTCTGGAAAACCCCATCAGTAGACTCCTCTAAACCTGACTCGGATCTCTTTTGGACTACTCCCTTAAGAACCCCCTCTGATTTGATCTGACCTTCTGCAAACCGAACTCGGACCTCTTTTGGACTATTGTCTGGAACAACTCTCAGAAAGCCGTGAAAGCCTGGTGCCCTGCGCTTGGCCTTCGAGTTGCGCTTTAGAAGTTTGGAGATTACGATTACTGATGATGCGAAATCAGATTTTGGTAGCAATGAGACGAATTCTAGCACCAACAGTTGTGAATGCGAAAATGAAGCTGCAGCCACTGCTAGTTTTATAATAGTAAACCAATCATGAAAAACATGAAAAATAAGAAATCTAGACTGAAGGATATGCACAAGCAATCCTCATGAACTCAGTTCTAGGCTAAGACGTACAAAGAAGAACATTACAAAACACTGGTGAGCTAAGCAATCAAAGAGTAGGTTTCATTTCATAGTTCCTACTTATATGAGAAAAGTTTTTCTTAGATGATCAACATAGGCCTAAAGAACAAAAACGAAACAAACTGGTTAGTGAAAAAATCTAGGAGCAAAATCCCACTAAATGTTACTAAGTTAAAGTAGAAATCACAAAGGACTCAACATCAACGTTTTCATTCATTGCAAATATTAAGAATTAAAAATTTTAAGTATTTAACTAGTTTAACTTTAACATTTTTAACATTATTCACACACGACGATAGCGTGGTGTGTCGCTAAATTTGGCTTCAAGTTTAGGTGTGTCGTGTGTCAAAAAAGGTTAGGAACCACTGATATACGGCACTCTTATAGTGAGGATCGTCTCTCTCTAACCTTCGCTATCTACACACAGAGAAAGGTCCAACCCGCACTTCAGTCAATTCTCAGAGCTTTGTGTTGTGACCGACTACCCGAACTTTCACATATCGCTCTCTTGGTCTGTTTTACTATTTCCCTTCGTACCTGGAATAATCCTTACTTAGGGATCAAACCTGCTGTATCTTCTTGTTGCGGCGTATCTCTTTCCGGTTTTTACCACCTTTTATCTTCACCTTCACCTGGTCAGCAGAGTGGGCCCTTACTCCGCAAGCAGTATCCCAAGAGCCAGAATCGCTTAATCGGATAGTGCAAGCTACAGCTGTGTCTTTTTCCTTGAGCGCCAGACTCGTTGGCTTCGTTTCTGAGTACTCAGTCTCGATTTTGCTAACGGTACCAGTGGGGTAACTATCAGTGAACTGACCCTGTTGTTTTACACAGACCTGTGAATTCACTTCTAACTGCGGAAACTTTCCTGTCTTCCACACAACTCAACAGACCACTGTCAGATTGTTCCGGTATTTTACCGGACAGATATTTGTGGGTAGACAACGGGAGCAACTATGACCAGTCTCAGGTAGCCAAACAAAGATAGGCGGAAAAACCGCGGGAGTAGCTATGACCGGAGTCAGGTAGCCAACCAAAGGCACGCGAGAAGACGCGATTTGAGATGTTGCGGTAGTTCCACGATGTTGTCGAACGACACCAACGGGGTCACTTTTCCTGTATTTATACAGACCTGTTTACCGAACGTAACCAACGGGGTCTTGCCCCGTACTTAACTGACCTGTTTTCTTTATTTCTCACAATCGATCTCTCCCGAGCTCTAATCAGTTCCTTAAAATCCAACAATCAGAATTCAGACCGGCTCGCGATTTCATAGCAATGTAGGCCCCAGTCCTGTCGGATTAGCATAGTCTATCCAGCACCATGGAGTGATTTTTTTGATTGTGTAACTAAGGATCGCACTGATCATTTTGTTCTATGGACCCCCTATCCTCCGTAAAGATATCCGAACTTTGAATCATCAACAGCGGGATCTTTCCCTGTAGGAATCGCACTATCGCCAGCCACGTAATTAACCGAATGTCACCAGCGGGGTCTTTCCTTGTACTTTACAAACGTCACGAGCGGGGTCTTTCCCCGTACTTTACCGAACGGCATCAGCGGAGTATTTCCCTGTAACCTACCGATACAGACCTATGAGCTTTATTTTTCATGATCGGTATTTTCTTCTTTTACTCAGCCTTTTAACCTACCAGAATCAAACTCGGAGCGTCTCGCGATCTACAACCTGGTGGGCCCCAGCACTGTTGAAACAGCATCGGACCGCGTTTGGAGCGGCTGTCGCTCGGCAGCGCACGGATTAGCCTTATTATGGACGTCCTGTCGTCTTTCTTACTCAGAACCGAACCTGGACTTAATCGAAACACTCGCCTACCACACTGGTGTTAAGTATTTATCGCTAACCAAACGACACTGAAGCACCGTATCGTATATGCAGAGTACAGCTCGCTACTCTACGTTATAGGCGTTGCAGCTTGAGGTAGTCTATATTCATCTGTCTGCGTGCTATAGTTCAGCACGTAAAAACTATTCTGGCCTGAATAATTAAATTGAAATCGGGTTGTTTCTGTCAAAATACTAGAAAGTAATAATTTTTAAAGATCTAGCGTTCTGATAAAATTCCTTTTAAAAACATTTTAAACTACACAATAAAGATGCCTGAAGCAATATGAAAGTTTTTATTTTAGAAATACGTCTGAGTTTCTCGTGTCGAGAATAAATTTATATTAGTTGGGTCAAAATAAATTTAAGTCATTGACAAAATTTCCTACTCTTCGATGTCTTCTGAATTCGTTTAAGACAAACGACGACAGCGATGATTGCAGTCAACAGAAAGACCTCGGCTGCACTGTACAATATCAGAAATTATAACAGACCTATAAATAAATAAATATATATATATATATATCTATATATAACACATGTAAGAGAAAACGTGCGTGTGTGTGTTAAGAGTTCAATCTGGAATAAAATTTACGTCTTTGCCGAAATAACGTCTTTGCCGTTTGCGGTCAGATAAAGGTAAATCTATACGGCTCAGTAATACTGCAGGCTATACTAGACATTGACCTCATCTTTGTCTTTGATGCCCCATGGGTTGATGGATTGTGCGTTGGACACCGACGCAATGGCAGTTACTAATTACAACTACACCTGTAACGAACAGAGACGTTTACCAGAAGTCGTTTTTGTCCTCGATAATGATCAGAGTGAGAAATTCAGATCTTGAGAACCACTATGAGGCGAAGCTAGTGACGCGGACTAAAAACCCTCAGAGAGAATACTTACATTTAACCATGTCTTGAATATGCATTGGCGTAAACTTGTCCAAAATATTGGGGGGATTTGGTTATTCATTCTACACTTGTTGCATTGGATGTACAGTGCATCTCAATTATGTGGGGAGCACGTGCCCCGGCTGCCCCACTTCGCTCTAGCACGACTTCTTTCGACTCCCCTCACTGTAAGCGTGTATACCCGCACATATCACCATAGGCGTAGACTCACATCCAATGTAACAAGTGTAGAATGAATAACCAAATCCCTCCTCCAAAATATTTTGGACAAGTTTACGCCAGTGCATGCCAATGACTTCTTTTAGATACGAAATGTTAATGATTCAGTATCCCGCTCAGATTTCTTTATAGAAAACGATTTAATATGCGGCAATTATGTTTTCTGTCCATTAACGGTGCCTGTAATTATGTTGGTGGCCATTAAGTTGCTACTGGTGGCTATGCTTAACTTTAAAAATGAATGGTCTGACGATCCACTGCCCATCAACCCTTACCTCCTCGCCAATTTCAACTTATTCACTCACAAGCCCATCCTCTCGCTTATTCGATATGTCTCTGCTGCCACAGTCACTCAGTCGTTTTCTGTCATCCATTTTTGAAAGTAGTTACTCTACAAACGTTATCTAATTAGTGCAACAAGCATTTATTCACTGGACTGTTTGTTGCATGGTGGCAAGTATGTCACGAAATTTACATGAGAAGCCCGATGGAAATCTGATTAGCCAGAGATATCCGACAACAAGATAGGAAGGGTCAATGTATTACTTACATATGCATACATGTACCAATCGATTGTCAATTGGAAATGAAACCAAACTCATAGTCTGTTTAAAAACTTTAATGACGAGAGTATCAAAAGTGACTGGGAAACCAAGGATAAAGCGGGTGGTATTTAGAATTGGAGCGGACAGGGAGGTACGGAGAGAGGGGGAAATATGGTTAAGACTTCTGAAAGAGCAGTATTTAAGACAGATATCAAGAGGTGAGGTTACGGTGACCTCGTGGGATGGGTTACATAATTGACGTAATTCTGGCGGGAGTTTATTCCAGAGAGGAGGAACAGCTCTGGTTATGGAGAGATTTGCAAATTTTACAAGTAACAGATTAACATTAGAAGTTACAAAATATTAAATAGGCCCATGTCTTGAAAGAATTGGACTTGTGAAAACGCGCTGGGTTCCGTGAGCAAATGCTTTGTGTAAGGTTTCGACACTACTAAAAGCTTGAAACCAAAATTTAAACCATTAATTCCAATTGTAATTAGTAACATCTATTATATCGACCGGTGTCTAATGCACAAGGCATCAACCGATGACACACCAAAACTAAGCCGCCATAATTATGTCAATATCCAGAATATCAGTCCGTGAGACAGAGGTCAGGCTATGGCGGATAATCATTTTGAAAGAGTTGAGGACAAATGACACGAGAGACTCAGCAGACCGGGCAGACACATGGAGAGAGTTCCATAACGTAGGTCTGGATAAAATCGAAAAGCTTGTTCACCAATAACAGTTCCTGATTTAGATATGACCAGGGAAAGATAATCAGATGACCTCGTGAAGTATTGACAGGATTGGGGAATAAGAACTCATTTTAAGTATTATGGCCAGAGTTAGAAGTCTTACAAAATATGATCCTCAATTTGAGACTAGTTCTTTATTGAAAAGTACGCTGATACACATAGTTTTATTGGTCATATCTGAATGTATTAATTATGGCTCTAGCCAACGAGAATTAGAGTGAATTTGACGTAACAATTTGGATTAGACTGGATTAGGAATGATAAGCTTGGATTATATTGGATTTTATAAGGTTAGGTTCGATTAGTTTGGGTTGGGTTATATAAGGTTAGATTAGGTTGGTTTGTAATAGGTGAGAATGGAATGAATATGTGATGTAATTTTCCAAAACCAGGCGGAAGTCGGCAAAACCTATTACGAGTAATCTCTCAAAATAGCGCTTCATCTTGATTTTTAGCGAAAAGCGTTTTATATCATAATTGCATTGTTTAATATTTGAAGAATATAATTCTGCAGTCTTTATGATTATTTATTGGTTGTTTTCATACAAATTCGAATAACAGTGCAAAGTTGTAAAAGAATATGATTTCATTTTCGGGTCAATTTCATTGTTTTGCGCGTAGCGGTTATAAATAGCGACTGAGAAAAACCCATGATGTCATACATCTTCTGAAAGCCTGGAATTCCCTTTAACCGACAGGCTGACTTTCGTGGCTGAATAATTAATTCCTGTGCCATAAATAGCAAAGAAACTCCGGTCCCCCAAATCTTCTTTCCCGTTGGTTGGTATGACGTGATCATTTAAATGCCGAATTCTAGAGTCCTGATTGGACAACACAAGGTCGCGCGCTGCATCTCGGGCTATTTTTATCTGCATGAGTGCAATGCTAGAGTCCTGATTGGGCAAAACAAGGTCGCGCGCTGCATCTCGGGCTATTTTGTATCTGCGTGGAGTGGAATGAAAGCTTAGTCAGTTACCAAAAGTTTCTTAATTATTAAATAAAAACAAAAAATAATAACATAATTTAATATTGTAATATTGGCAGACATGTGTGTTTATAACCTGTGAAAATTTCAGCTTTTAAGCTCAAGCAATACCTATCGTAATCAAGGACTTTATAATAGATTACATGCGTTTTTGTTTTTGGCATTTTTCTCTAAATAATTTCTCATATAGGGCATGGTTTCCAAACCGCATATCTTCGTAACGGTTAGATCCATGAGAAAAACCCTTAGCATCTTGGAAAGATCTTGAAAATATCTACAAATATATATTAAAACCTAGTTTTTGTAAATTTTTACGAACCGCCTGGTTTTGGGATCCCGCATCACATATGTTACGGTTAGAATGGATTAGCGTAGATTTCATAGGCTAGCCTAGACTAGCTTAGTCTAGATTAGATTAAAATAATTTGGGCTATATAATAGGGTGGGGCAAAAGTAATAAAAACTCGAGTTCAGTTCCCGGACAACCCTAAATCGAAGGTCCATGTTAAAGTTGATATTGCACCAGAAATGGATTTTTTATATGTATCACCGTTTTCTTGCCATAGGTGAGTTTTAGCGCATTTTTTAAGAAAGAAAACTGATTTGGAGAACATAAAATCTTTAGTTCAAATGAACTGTTGAATTAATTTCTGCAGGGCTCACAGTGCACTGTAAACATTTCTACATTGCCGTAGGTGAGTTTGAGCGCATTTTTTAAAGAAAGAAAACTGGTTTTGGAAAACTAAACATTTTAGTTTAACTAAACTGTTGAATTAATTTCTGCAGGTCTCCCAGTACACTGTAAAAATACTATGGGACAGGCTGTAATAAATATGGGACAAAAATTCCAAAATATGGAACATTGTTCAGCAAATATCCCAAATATTTGTGATTTTAAAGATTGCATTATGAATGCATATTCTGGTTTAATGCAGCGGTAAGCCTATGCTTTTACAGTGTTATCCAGCCGACAGTTATTTTGCAAGAATATTTCAAGACCTGATAATCCCATTTTCACTTCACTACACGGCAGTAATTGTAGCATTGACCAAATAGATTTTTTAATCAACAGGATTATGAACGCTTTTTTCAATTTATAGATCTCACTTCCGGTAATGTTTCAGGAAGAAAAAAGTAATAACGTTTTCTGACACTATAACAGAAATTTTATGTGTGTGTGTGAGGGTTATTCTTTAAGCTTCTGGTTTCAGATGCCAGTAATTAATTAATTATACTTTACTTTAACCAAAACACCTACCTATTGTAGCGGGTTCAACCTAATAACAGCTCAAAGAAACTCGTTTGTCTAGTTTAACAGGTATAATTCTCCAAACAAAAATATCAAACAAAAATAATTATCGATACATTTACCCAACCGTAGATGACGGTGGAAAACGGTTCGTTCATCACTCACGGAAGAACGCCAACGAAAAACCTGGTCTTCAATGCAACAACAGGCTGACGACCAGAAAATAGACGCGTAGAAAGACGTCAAACACCACAGGTGTAAAGCCTCACGAAACTAGCTTAACTAGCATGCAAACACAGGAAGTACTCGGACAAGACTACGGCCAATCGGCAGTATCATCAGAGACTTCT